>JAVLUX010000201.1:8057500-8657500 GCA_032164185.1 Moxostoma hubbsi | reverse complement strand
GCAGCAATGTTAAGGTGACAGGACCAGCTGAATACTACTCAATAACCCCCTATTATAAATTCATTATTGATGACATATATGCCTGTGAATAGGGTAGTTGTATAAAAGCATTGATATCCAGAAATGTTTCTTTTCTTTGGTGCTGCATCCACGCTTATACATGTCAACATAAAATCCAACCGCAATTGTATAAGATAGTGAATCACAAACACAAATATCAGACGATTAGTCATCCATTATATAGTGAAAATGCCAGCATGAAATATTGTTATTAGATATCGTCGCTGTCTGATGAAAAATGACAAAAACCTAATTAAAACAAAATTTTCATGGAAAAACACTTTCACATATACAATCTTACAAAATGAATTGAAAATAACATTAGTCACCTTAAGCAACATAAATAATATTTCTATCGTTACACATCTTTTTTTGCGAACATGGACAGACATGGTTTTCTTATCATAAGTTTGAATGGCGCATGTTCAGTTAAAGACACAAGTCTGACTGTTCATGTTCCCAGAACTCATTTGGTAGGTTATCGATTGCTAGAGAATTTATTTTGGGATATATTCTGAGCTTTCACTTACTATTTTAGATCTAAATCAATTTTATGACTAGTGTTTCTAGTCTGGTTGTTGAGTGGGCAATTTGGTTTTTCCAGAATTAGCTTTCGTTCGCAGTTTTGCGAAGATGGAAATCTGGCAACCATATATGGCTGTTTTCAAAGAACAAGAGGAGATATTTTACCTTGGTGGTGGTGTTATAGATAAGCAGTCCAACTCTGGCTTCAAGTGACAGCTGGACAGCTGAGGTAAATCAGGTGATGCTCTTCAAAACATAAGGGTGGGGACATACGCGGTTTTGGACACTTCTCAAGGCCAATGGAGATGCTTGTTAAACAGATGTCCTGATGAAACATCTTTTCATTGGTTATTTTGATGCACAATTCAAACAGTAGGAAGAGGGTTATTCTGCGCATTCCTTCTATGATAAAATCTCAAAATTGCCAAAAGTACACTGGCAGCCAAAAGTTTGGAATAATCTACAGATTTTGCTCTTATGGAAAGAAATTGGCACTTTTATTCACCAAATTGGCATTCAATTGATGCCACTTTATAAAAAAAAATTTTTTTTTTTAGGAGTTCTCATTAAAAAAATCCTCCACCTGCAGCAATGACAGCTTTGCAGATCCTTGGCATTCTAGCTGTCACTTTGTCCATATACTCAGGTGACATTGTCGGGCACTTCTCACGCACCTTACAGTCTAGCAGATCCCACACAAGCTCAATGGGGTTAAGATCCATAACACTCTTTTTCAATTATCTGTTGTTCAATGTCTGTGTTTCTTTGCCCACTCAAACCTTTTCTTTTTGTTTTTCTGTTTCAAAAGTGTCTTTTTCTTTGCAATTCTTCCCACAAGGCCTCCTGAGTCTTCTCTTTACTGTTGTACATGAAACTGGTGTTGAGCGGGTAGAATTCAATGAAGCTGTCAGCGGAGGACATGTGAGGCGTCTATTTCTCAATCTAGAGTCTCTGATGTACTTAACCTCCTATTTAGTTGTACATCTGGTCTTCCACATCTCTTTCTGTCCTTGTTAGAGACAGTTGTGCTTTGTCTTTGAAGACTGTAGTGTTCACCTTTGTATGAAATCTGCAGTTTTTTGGCAATTTCAAGCATTGTATAGCCTTCATTCCTCAAAACAATGATTGACTGATGAGTTTCTAGAGAAAGCTGTTTCTTTTTTGCTATTTTTGACCTAATATTGACCTTAAAACATGCCAGTCTATTGCATACTGTGGCAACTCTAAAACAAATGTTAAGCTTCATTTAACAAACCAAATAGCTTTTAACTGTGTTTGATATAATACAAAGTGATTTTCTAGTACCAAATTAGCAATTTAGCATGATTACTCGAGGATAAGGTGTTGGAGTGATGGCTGCTGGAAATGGGGCCTGTCAAGATAATGGTAATGCACTGTTTTAGTTTGTTGAGTAGCTGTTAAAAAGAAGAAAATTAGTTCAGTCAGTCACACTTGCACTGTTCTTGACAGCATCACAACAATCTGGATGGGTTTTTATCTTTTATCTGTTTGGCAAAGTTGTTAATCTGCTTTAATGCTTGTATATGTTGTCTGGTAAAGTTGTTGCAGCTAATATTGCTTGTATGAATCGAAAAAAACTCATGTGTTAACCAATCGTGACGTCTCTACGTTGTCAGGGGGAGTTAATGTGACATGTTTCACAATATTTATATATCCCAATCATTATTTTATCCTCATTTTATGTTTTTAGTTTACTGTGATATTCGATCGTAGACTACGATTATGATCGTAGACATACTTTTGTAATATTACGGTTAACTTGCATTATCAACTGAGGCTGTACAATATAATATAAAAATTAGGGATTGCACCGGTACGATACCTGGATCGGTATTGGCTCCGATACTAATGTTTTTAGACAGAACCGTTATCGGTCCGATGAGCCCGATCCAAATCCGATACTGTGTGTCAGTCATGTTCGTTACTGTGAATCTCCAAAAATGGCATAAAAGAATCATCAAAACACCCTTAAAGTAGTTCATATGACTCGTGCATTTTAGTCAAAGCTACTTGAAAGCATGCGATAGCTCTGTTAATCACAAAAGGCTGTGTTTAAGAAAATATAAAAAATGCGCAGCGCCAACGTGTTAGTGAATGCCGCAGCTCTGTTGATAAACACACTCGTGGCTGTTTTTAGCCTTCATGTGGCGTGCAATAGATCAACCTATAATCCCACCCATGTTGAGGTGGCACTAATCAGCAGTGGAAAAGCAAGATCAGAAAAGTAAAGCGAGTCGAACTATATTGTGCAGTGGAAAAGTGCCAAAACAGACACATACAGGACTTCCTGGAGTTCAGAATGTCAACATAAAAGCCAGAGGGTTTTAAAGGTGCACAATAGAGAAATATTACTGTTGTATTTAAAATTGTGAAAGTCTTTAATAATAGTAATAATAATAATGTATTATTATCGGCCACCCTGCTCTCTGGATATAGGCATCGGCCATTAAAAACCCCATATTGGTCGACCACTATTGATTACGTGTGATTTCTGTGAATTTATGCAGTACCTTGATTGTCAACAGAGACATCTCATAGCAACGTGTTAGCATTTGTTCTACAGGTTTATGATAATCACAAGAAAGTTGAATTCGCCTCTTAGTCTCTGCAAAGTTTGCTGAACAAGTTTTATTATAATGCAGTGTAGAAACTTTGACTCGTGTATATTATTTAATAAAGGTAAAGGTTTATCATTAACTGTAAATCTCCCACGGTGCTGACATGTTTGCATGACATCACACACCTGCATCTCGGCTGAAGTTTTCCACATTATATTTTGATTATCCCAACTTTTGTACTTATTGTAACAGACTACTTTGTAACAGCCTACAATAATGAATAAGCGACACACTGGAACAATGAGACGCAATACAGCAGCCAAAGATGTATCATATTCATGTACGTATCACATATGCTGCCTTCAAAAATCGATCAGATGAAGGTATCTCAGTAGCAAGGGTGTGATGCAAACATTGGATTCAGACATGCCTTGATCCTTTCCTACCTCCATATACAGCCTCCGAAAGCAGCATATTTCTGGTTTCGGATGCAGCCTCTGCATCCAGGTGGACCGATGGCTTGTGCGCTGCTACTCACGGAGGTTCCATCTAACCAGCCAGTAACATTTGCGCTGTGTTGCTTAAGAAAGTGATTTCCGATTTTGTGTGCGACGTGTATCAGACCGTTAAAGCTTTTCACATAGGCAGAAAAAAATCAGATTTTTTTTTTTTTTTTGGCCTATCTGACGCATCCATTTTGTTTACTATTTATTTTTGTATTCTAGGAATATATATGCCCCAACAAGCAAGATCTGATGAGAGCACCCTTTATAGAACAGAGTACTACTAATTTATAACCGTCTTTTCACTTGACATGATTAAATTGTTGCATTTAAAAATAATTATATGTAATAGTCACTTGAGTAATTTCAGATTGCTATAATATGTAACACGACAAACTAAAGCTTTTATTTTGTCTGCAGATACCTTAAGTACCTCACCAAGAAGTACCTCAAGAAGAACAACCTGCGTGACTGGCTGCGTGTGGTAGCGAACACCAAGGAGAGTTATGAACTGCGCTACTTCCAGATCAACCAGGATGAGGAGGAGGAAGACGATGAAGATTAAATCCATGCCGCTCTTTTGTAAATGCAATAAAATTTACAAAAGAAGTCAATTTCTGCTTTTTTCTGGGTCAACTGTTTGAACAAGTAAATTAAATAGAGCTTCTTTTTTTTTAATCTACTGAGCAACAAAAGTCAGTTTATTCCTATTACTGCAGAAAAGCTATATGGTCCAATCTAAAACCAGTAAGACAGGAACAAAAGTTCCATAGCAACTGTAAAGTTCACTCTCACTTACAGGGTTCAATAAGTTTATTTAGAGGGAAAAAACTTATGTAATGTCTATATGGTTTTAAATTTTAGCTCTGGGTGCTCCTGAAGCTCCTCTTAAATGTCTTTGTCTCACGTGATCTTGGAGCGTGTCTCTTGCATATCCTTGGCAACGGCTTGTTATTTGCATGTTGGCCTGAAGTAGAGGTTCACAAGCCATGTTTTTTAATGCAGATGGACACATAATGACACATAAGTACTGTACGTCTCCATGTCGTGGATTGACACCTAAAACATTATACCTGCATCTTCCATCAACATGTCAGGGTGCTGTTTCAATGCATAAAATATGGCTATGCCCAGGAAAGATCAACCACAAAGAATTAAGTCATAAGTTTACATACAGTGGATCCGGAAAGTATTCACAGCGTTTCACTTTTTCCACATTTTGTTATGTTACAGCCTTATTCCAAAATTGATTAAATTCATTATTTGCTTCAATATTCTACAAACAGTACCCCATAATGGGAATGTGAAAATAGTTTGTTTGAAATCTTTGCAAATTTATTAAAAATAAAAAACGAAAGAAATCACATGTACATAAGTATTCACAGCCTTTGCTCAATACTTTGTTGAAGCATTTTTGGCACCTATTACAGACTCGTGTCTTTTTGAGTTGATGCTACAAGCTTGGCACACCTATTTTTGGGCAGTTTCTCCCATTCTTTGCTGGACCTCTCAAGCTCCATCAGGTTGGATGGGGCGCGTCAGTGCACAGCAATTTTCAGATCTCTTCAGAGATGTTCAATTGGGCTCATGGCTGGGCCACTCAAGGACATTCACAGAGATGTCCCGTAGCCACTCCTTTGTTATCTTGCCTGTGTGCTTAGGGTCGCTGTCCAGTTGGAAGATGAACCTTCACCCCAGTCTGAGGTCCAGAGTGCTCTGGAGCAGGTTTTCATCAAGGATGTCTCTGTACATTGCTGCATTCATCTTTGCCTCAATCCTGACTAGTCTCCCAGTTACTGTCGCTGAAATACATCCCCACAGCATGATGCTGCCACCACTATGCTTCACTGTAGGGATGTTATTGGCCAGGTGATGAGTGGTACCTGGTTTCCTCCAGATATGACGCTTGCCATTCAGGCCAAAGAGTTCAATCTTTGTTTCATCAGACCAGAGAATTTTGTTTCTCATGGTCTGAGAGTCCTTCAGGCAAACTCCAAATGGGCTGTCATGTGCCTTTTACTGAGGAGTGGCTTCCGCCTGGCCACTCTACCATACAGACCTGATTGGTGGAGTGCTGCATAGATGGTTGTTCATCTGGAAGGTTCTCCTCGCTCCACAGAGAAACGCTGGAGTTCTGTCATATTGACCATCGTGTTCTTGGTCACCTCCCTGATTAAGGCCCTTCTCCCCCGATCGCTCAGTTTGGCCAGGCGGCCAGCTCTAGGAAGAGTCCTGGTGGTTTCAAACTTCTTTCATTTACGGATGATGGAGGCCACTGTGCTCATTGGGACATTCAATGCTGCAAAAATGTGTCTGTACCCTTCCCCAGATCTGTGCCTCGATACAATCCTGTCTCGGAGGTCTACAGACAATCCACTTCATGGCTTGGTTTGTGCTCTGACATGCACTGTTAACTGTGGGACCTTATATAGACAGGTGTGTGCCTTTCCAAATCATGTCCAATCAACTGAATTTACCACATGTGGACTCCAATCAAGTTGTAGAAACATGGAAAAGGTGAAGCGCTGTGAATACTTTCCGGATGCACTATACACCTTAGCCAAATACATTTAAACTCAGTTTTTCCACAATTCCTGACATTAATCGTAGAAAACTTTCTCTGTCTTACATCAGTTATGACTTTATTTTAAGAATGTGAAATGTCATAATTCATATTTTTTTCTGCTTTTATTTCTTTCATCACATTCCCAGTGGGTCAGAAGTTTACACACATTTGTTTGAATTTGGTAGCATTGCCTTTAAATTGTTTAACTTGTGTCAAATTATTTTGGGAAGCCTTCCACAAGCTTCTCCCAATAAATTGCTGTAATTTGGCCCATTCCTCCATTCAGAACTGGTGTAACTGAGTCAGGTTTGTTGGACTCCTTGCTCGTACACACTTTTTCATCGGATTGAGGTCAGAGCTTTATGATGGCCACTCCAATACCTTGACTTTGTTGTCCTTAAGCCATTTTACCACAAAATTGGAAGTATGCTTGTTAGGGTCATTGTCCATTTGGAAGACCTATTTGCAACCGAGCTTTAACTTCATGGCTGATGTCTTGAGATGTTGCTTCAATATACCCACATAATATTCCTTCCTCATGATGCCATCTATTTTGTGAAGTGCACCAGTCCCTCCTGCAGCAAAACACCCCTACAACATGATGCTGCCACCCCCATGCTTCATGGTTGGGATGGTGTTCTTCAGCAACGATGGTCTTTATGGTCAAACAGTTACATTTTTGTTTCATTAGACCAGAGAACATTTCCCCAAAAAGTAAGATATTTGTCCTTGTGTGCACTTGCAAACTGTAGTCTGGCTTTTTTTATGGTGGTTTTGGAGCCGTGGGTTCTTACTTGCCAAGCAGCCTTTCAGGTTATGTTGATATATTACTAATTTTACTGTGGATATAGATACTTGTCTACCTGTTTCCTCCAGCATCTTCACAAGGTCCTTTGCTGTTGTTCTGGGATTGATTTGCATTTTTTGCACCAAACTATGTTCATCTCTAGGAGTCAAAAGGCATCTCCTTCCTGAGCGGTATGATGGCTGCATGGCCCTATATTGTGTATACTTGCAAACAATTTTTTGTACAGATGAACGTGGTGTCTTCGGGAGTTTGGAAATTGCTCCCAAGGATGAACTAGACTTGTGGAGGTCCACAATGTTTGATCTGAGGTCTTGACTAATTTCTTTTGATTTTCCCATGATGTCAAGCAAAGAGGCACTGAGTTTGAAGGTAGTTTTCAAATACATTCACAGGTACACCTCCGATGACTCCAATTAGCCTATCAGAAGCTAAAATAGGCTTGACATAATTTTCTGGATTTTTTTTTATTTTCTTAACTTAATGTAAACTTCTGACCCACTGGAATTGTGATATAGTCAATTAAAAGTGAAACAATCGGTCTATAAACAATTGTTGGAAAAATGACTCTTGTCATGCAAAAGTAGATTTGCCAACACTATAGTTTGTTAATATTAAATCAGCCCAGTGGATTAAAAAAACAAGTTTTAATGACGTCAACCTAAGTGTATATAAACTTCTGACTTCAACTGTAAGTGTGCAAAAAATACATCATTGGATGTTTGCACTTTTCAGCCCTGATGGGACATTCTGAAGGTAAATACTGAGAAAGTTGCAATATGGCCCAGTGCGATTTATTAAACTTCCCAAATGGCTGCAAATTAATTTAAATAAATCTAAGGCCTTGTTAAATGTGTGCTCCAGCTTTGCTGTACAATTATTCCTTTACATAATGTAGCTGTTAGAATAGCTGAAAACACTTGTCATTTTCAATATATTCTTCAAATCAGTCTGATAATTGCAGTCACGTCTTGAAATTTATAATGCTTTGGGGGAAAACAATCCCATCACACTGAATTTATTTCTTCTGCAGATGTGTATATTTTAAGGTGAGATTCCACATGCATTACTATATTGTAACTGATTTGCTTGTATTTTCCAAAGCAGTCTTTAAGCCTTTATTCAAATGGCTGGTGACAAAATATCAGTTCAAGATTTTTTGCTTTGATTTATTTTATGTAAATTAATAAATACACTAACACACAAACTCTTTTTAAAAAATGCCAAATTTATTTTACATTTATTTTCATATTCCATATGGGGGGGGGGGGGGGGGGGTAATTTAATAAACAACCATGGAAAAGAAAAAAAAAACATCAGAAGACCACTATTGTGAATATTAGGGGGGACATGTCCCCTCGATCTCTATGGTGGGTATGGCCCTGCCTTCAGGACAGCTCGCGAATCAAGAGCCGTTGCCAAGGAAACGCCAACAAGAATGCCAGTAAACTTGCCTCATCTTTCCAGATCTTTTAAGCTGTGATCTTGGAAACAGGATTCGTCCGACTCAAATTTGTAAATAATAATGAAATAATACTTGGCGCAATTATATTTTCCTGCAAGGATGCAAATTCGCGCTCGTATTATATTTCCCTTGGCGAGAGCAAACGCAAACCTTGCCAACCTGACTGAAAGGGATTGTGAGGGAACTTTCTCCCGTACGTATCCCTGTGTAACCTCAAATTCCGCGAACTTAAGAGCGGGTAAGGGGCAATGCCAACGCGAGACGGGCGCGCGCATCAGCACTGCACTGTACTAGTTAAGCCGGTGACCAGCAGATCACCACTAACTAGTTGTGTCGGGAAACTATGGGATGGATTGCCATGGCAACCGACCAGACGTCACAATCTGGGCATGTGTGTTCCATTTTTGTCTCTTTCTTATTTTCTAGACTGGAGGACTTGGATAGAGAAGAGGGAGAGAAAGGAAAATAGATTTGTTTGGGGGGACAGCTGAGGAAAAAAATAGGGCAGCCATCTTTTATTATATTTTCCACCATATTAAAATATAGAAAATTTGCCTCACCTTCAGTGGACGTCTCCTCTTCTAAAGCGAGGCTTTTAGAGGCTTGGGGATTCGGAGGGTGAAGTTTCAAGACTTTTATTCCATTATCTCGGATGTGAATTTCTTGTTATGCTGTAAAGATGCCCGGATCGCTAAGCAATGAAGAAGAGGGGCAAGACGACATGGATTTTGAGGACGACGTGCCAGGTGAGGGGGTAAAGAGTCACAGGGGAAGGAGAGTTCTGCCCTTCACAACTGCGCCGTTACGCCTAGTTGAATGCGGGGAAACGGGGCTCGCGCTACGCGGTCGTAAACGCGCATTCAATTTATTGTAGCGCGTAACCGGTAACAGTCGCAGTGTAGCTTCTATTCTCACACCGGACACCGTGCTTCCAAAAATAACGGCGCACTGTCCAACTGTATTTGAGTCACCAAAGCGCGACGGCCCTTTTCTCAATTGTCTTGTGCAGAGATTCGTATTCTCTCATCAGCCTGTTTTTGTACACGCGCATTATCTGTGCATATAAATGAGTCATGCATGCTCCCCGTTTTGTCTTTCCAAGCCAGTCTGCTCTGACAGCTATTGCACCCACGATGCACAATGAGTTCTAAACGTGTCATAATGTTCTGCTGTAAAAAGTCTGGTGCATGACTATGAGCAGTCATAACACTAATGGAAATAATACAATGCAAGATTCTGATTGGTCATTTTGTGATTTATCCTTGATCAGTTTTCCACAAAAGTGATTCCTCTGAGATACACTGAGGAGCTTCTTCATGGTCATAGTGTCTTGGTTAAAAAGTTGCAAGTGCCCGATAGAGCCACGTGTGACAGGAAAACATCAGCTACAATGCCTCTCTCTCACTTTGGTCTATTTCAGGGGCACAGACTTGAGCCGAGTTAACCCCTCAGTAGCTCCAAAGGTTTCCAGTTTTCTACACCTCTTTTAGTGGTAAATTGACTGAAAGAGGGGCCTTTCCTTAAAGGAACATTCTGGATTAAAAACAAGTTAAGTGCAAAATGCATAACTTGTGGCATAATTTTGATTAGCACAAAAACCAATGTGGATTTATTTCTTATTTTCTAACAAAAAATAGAAATGAAGGAACAATCTGGGTTACAGTGAGGCACTTGCAATGGAAGTGAATGGGGGCAAACCATAAATGTAAAAATACTTGCAGTTTCAAAAGTATAGCATCAAGGTGTATTTAGCAACTTCGTTGCCATTACGATGTAACACCATAAATCACTAATTTCTAAATCAACCGTAAAAACGATCATTTAAACAACTTTCCATCTCAAATAATTTTGTGTTTGAGTATTAACAGTAGAATTAATGTAAGTGCTTTTATAAAAAGCCTTTAAACACCCCCATTCACTTTCATTGTAAGTGCCTTACTGTAACCTTGATTTCTTCTTCTATTTACTTTAAAAAAAACAAAACAATTTATACCCTTTTCTCCCAATTTGGAATGCCGAATTCCCACTTCTTAGTAGGTCCTCATGGTGGCGCGGATACTCGCCTCAATCCAGGTGGCGGAGGACAAGTCTTAGTTGCCTCCACTTCTGAGACCGTCAATCCACGCATCTTATCATGTGACTCGTTGTGCATGACACCGCGGAGACTCACAGCATGTGGAGGCTCATGTTATACTCCGTGATCCATGCACAAATTTCCAGACACGCCATTGAGAGCGAGAACCACTAATCGCGACCACGAGGAGGTTACCCCATGTGACTCTACCCTCCCTAGCAACCGGGCCAATTTGGTTGCTTAGGAGACCTGGGTGGATTTCTTTTTTTTTTAAGAAACGAGGGAGAAGTCGAAATGATTAGGTTTTTAGGTCATCAACATTATGCCAGAAATGCTGTCGAATGATCTTGTATTAAACCAAGAATATTCCTTTAATATAATTAAGTAATCTAGAATGTATTTCGTGCAATAGAAACAGATACAGTTTTTTTTTTTTTTTTCAGAAAATATTTAAAATTGATACTTTATTTTAATGGTGTATTTCTGATACTCAGTTCAGACAACAGAATCATGTTGCCCATTGCATCCAAGGTCAAGCCCAAAGCAGTGACTGTATGTGTCTTTAACTGTATCTTTCTGATTTATTAGTGCGTTGTGTAAATGGAGAGCCTGGTTAAAAAAAATAAGACTCATCAACCTTTTATATATATATATATATATATATATATATATATATATATATATATATATATGATAGATAGGTATGAAATCAATAGGTGTTAGAGCAATGCACTATGGTGGGATGAAGCCATGTAGTAAGACTCAGCTCTGGCTGCTTTTTATACATTCATGGTACACGTTAAATAAAATCAATACATTTATGTTTTTTTGCCCACAGCCAGGTCTAGGCTGCCTCCGAGTTAGTCATAAATTAGTCACATGACCAACCTGAATATGGGTTCTCATTTGCACCCCAATCTCGTATTAACCTTCTTTTTTCTTTTTCTTTTTTTTTTTACGAGGCGGTGATTAGCAACATGTCTGAGATGAGAATTGCAGAGGGCTGCAAACGTGTTGAAATAATGTGCAATGTACACAATAATTAATCATTAAAAAATAATTTATGAACCACACAGTGCGCTCTCTCCATGTACACGGTATCCCCTCACATGTGTTAAAAATTAGCTCTGATTTTGGGCTATGCTGATTGATTCCATTCAGTGTTATTGCAATTTCCTTTCAGTGCCTTTGTTGTGTACGGCAGAACGTCTTCATGGGGTCCACTACATTACTGATGTTTTTATAAGGTGGTTGATTCATTTTTGGTGAGATAACATTGTAACTGGGCTTGAACATAAGATAAGCTAATTTTCAGTCCAGTTTTGAATATTTCACTGTGAAGAACTACCAGTGGATAATTCCTGTGCAATCAGATTTATCTCTGGTTTCTCCTCAGAAATGATGGTTCACATTTTTTTTTAATCATTTACTCATCCTCATGTTGTTTCAAACTCATATGACGCTCTTTTCTTATGAGGAACACAAAAGTAGATGTTAAGCCATCAACCTCAGTCACCATTCACTTTAATTGCATGGGAAAATGATGCAATGAAATTGAATGGTAACATACTAACATTAATCTCTTATTGTGTCCCATCAAAGAATGACAATCATCTGGTTTGGGAACATTTTTGGGTGGACTATCTAAGTTTATTTTCTTGAAAGAAAATCAATGTTCAGTTTATTTAGATTTTTGCATCGGCCCAAGCGTGCTTACCTTCACTTGTGGCGTGACTGGAGCATGCTAGACCCGGGTGGTTAGGTTTAGGGTTTGAGATGGGGGGGGGGTTCTGTTTATAAAGATGCATTTCTCTTCACTGTATTACAGCCTGTACAGCTGAAAACTTCTCGCTTCACATCTTGCTTGTGTACATTACATTTTTTTTTAATTAAATTGACACATGCCCATATGCCCAACAACACTTACTGCTTTGGCCACAGGAGGCAGTGTTTCAAATTTTGGTAAGCACTGACCGATTTTAGCTAAAGAAAAGTCAACCTACTGTTTCTGTTATTTTACTGCGAGATCAGTCTGGACCAAAAACTAAGCTTAATTTCAGCTAATCTAAGAAGCAAAACCACAGAACAAATATTGAAAATACAGCATGTATAATATGTCAAAGAAGTGCGCATGCTTCAAACACTGAACAAGGAACACATGAGGCTGCCCTGAGCCAGGAGGGGATGAAGTGATCACTGGTGCATGTCTTAACTCAAAAACAAAAAAGAGACAAACTGATGATATATCAAATTTAATGAATGATAAAGAATGTCATTCACAGACAATCGCTGAGTTTGCACTTGGAATATTATTTAACCTCCACTGGATTTGATTAATAGAGACATTAGTTCTGTTAAGATATGCACATTTTAATCAGTTGGTTTTAAATTGTTACAACTTGTGTCTACATAGTGTTGGGCATCAAGAACAAAGGATGGATCAGCTACAGAGAGAAAGAGCGATTATTCCCAGAATGACTAAATAGGACCTGTGGTTTGTAGTCTTTCAGAACAGCATGTCTAAAAATAAAAATAATTGTCAAATGTTAAAGGAATAGTTCACTCAAAAATATAAATTCTCTCATTATTTACTCACCCTCATGCCATCCCAGATGTGTATGGCTTTCTTTCTTCTGCTGAACACAAATTAAGATTTTTAGAAAATATCTCAGCTCTGTTGGCCCATACAATGCAAGTGAATGGTGACCAGACCTTTGTAGCTCCAAAAATCACATAAAGCAAGACAGGAGTAATCATAATACTTCAGTGATTAAATCCATGTATTAAGAAGCAATATAGGTGTGGGTGAGAAACAAAACAATTTGAAGTCCTTTTTTTCTGTAAATCTCCACTTTCACTTTCTGATCACCATTCACTTGCATTGTATGGACCAACAATGTTAAAATATACTTCTAAAAATCTTTGTGTTCTGCTGAAGAAAGAAAGTCATACACATCTGTGATGGCATTAGGGTGAGAACATGATGAGAGTATTTTTCATTTTTTGGATAAACTATCCCTTTAAATCAGTTTCATCTGCTAGTTATACCCAAGTGGTTTAGAGTTTGTGCATGTCTAAGTTTGTGTAAATCAGTGTCGCATCACACACTCTTTTCTTGTGTGTCATCATCAATCCTTGCATCTCACTCTACAGTGTCAAATGAAAAGAATCATGACAATTTTCTCAACAAATTGCCTGGTTTCTCAAGAGGAGAGTATATACAGAGTTTATAGATGCAGCAATAAAATAATTATACTGACTAAACTCAATTACAGTGGCTTCTTTTGAGTTTGTAGGTTATTAGGACATTAATTTTAGACTGCTTTGCTTTACTGGTTGTGCACATGCAGTTCGTATTGCTGTGTCCAAAATGACGTACCATGCACTATGCACATTGTGATCTAGAGCATGAATTCTTAAAGTATAGTATTATCTCAAATACGGTTTCAACTTTTTTTGTTTTCAGCTGACAGTAGCAACATTTCAAATGCACGCAATCTGTTGCCGCTAGCTTATGCATGTTAGTTAACCTCAATTCAACACTTATGGAATATCTCAAATAATGCACAGTTATGGTTAAGAATATTAGCACCCTTGGGAAATATGAGCAAAGAAGGCTATTGTTTATCCTTTTGATCTTCATTCAAAATATTCAACAAAAATGTATCCTTTAATGGATATTAAACGATTACAAACAACACAAGATTTATAAAAAAAAAAGTTTTTTTTTGACAAATATATGTTCAGGCAAATTATTGGCACCCAGGACTAGACTGGTTATCTGGCATACCGGGCATTTTCCTGGTGGGCTGACGCACTTTGGGGCCGATCATGGGCGGACTGGCCATCGGGAGAACCGAGCGGGCCAGTGGGTCGGCCGTGAAATGGGCTGAAGGTAAGCTATAATGAGCAGCCGCGTTATACAGAATGGACCACAAAATGGCACCGCGATATGCAGAATTGGACAGCAAACACCCCCTGCTCAACTTTTGGGCCAGTTGCTATGTAAAATCCAAGCCGATTTCTCTTTCCCATTTAGCCCTGTTGGCACCCTTTTATTCAATACTTTGAGCAACCTCCCTTTGCCAAGAAAACAGCTCTGAGTCTTCTCCTATAATGTCTAATGAGGTTGCAGAACACATAGCAAGTGATCTGAGACATTCATCCATACAGAATCTCTCCAGATCATTCAAATTCCAAGGTCCATGCCGGTGGACTGTCCTCTTCAGTTCACGTCACAGGTTTTCTATGAGGTTCAGGGCAGGGGGCCGGGATGGCCATGGCAGAACCTTGATTTTGTGGTCAGAGAACCATTTTTTTTTGTTGATTTTGATGTTTGTTTTGGATCATTGTCTGCTTTAAGATCCTTTCACACCCATTTTAAGCTTTCTGGCAGAGGCAGTCAGGTTTACTGTAGGTTTTTTTGATCTCTTGGTATTTTATCTCTTCATGATGCCATGTATCTGAACAACATGTCCAGGATCTCTGGCAGAAAAACAGCCCCACAACATTAAAGATCCAGCACCACATTTAACCATGGGCATTGGGTGCTTCTTCATCTCTGTGTGCACCAAACCCATCTCTGATGTTTGCTGCCAAAAAGCAATTTTTTTTTGTTTCATCTGACCATAGAACACGGTCCCTTTTGAAGTTCCAGTTGTGTCTGGCAAACTGAATACGCTTGCGTTTGTTGTTGGATGAGAGCAGAGGCTTTTTTCTTGAAACCCTCCCAAACAACTTGTAGCTGAAGTCTGATTGTAGTTTTGGAGACTTTTTGACTACAAGACCCAATTAATTCCTGCAGTTCTCCAACTGTGATCCTTGGATAATTTTTGGCCACTCGAACCATCCTCCTCACCGTGCGTGGAGACAATACAGATACACGTCGTTTTCCAGGTCGATTCGTAACATTTCCAGTTGATTGGAACTTCTTAATTATTGCCCTGATGGTGGAAATGGGAATTTTTCAATGCTTTAGCTATTTTCTTATAGCCTCTTCCCATTTTGTGAAGTTCAACAACATTTTGCCACACATCAGAACTATATTCTTTGGTCTTACCCATTGTGATGGATGACTAAGGGACTTTGGCCTGTGTGTTGCCTCGTATTTATACCCATCTGAAACAGGAAGTCATGGCTGAACAATTTCATGTTCCTAGACATCCATAGTTCCATAGTGTACTAAAAATTTTAAATATGAATTGGAATATACTTAAAATATATTTTCCAAGGGTGCCAAATGTTTTTTGACCACATCTGTATGTATTCACACAGTGTGGGGTGATGGTAAAGCATTCAACTCATTTTTAAGGTTTCTCAGAAGTTTTGGTAGTTGCCACATTCACTATTAATTACAATAGAGCACATTAGTTGGGCTCAGGTAAAAATCCCATCCATTTCTTGCATAGATACCTATAATCCTAAAGAGGAATGCTGTACCGACCGCCCACTCACATGAAGATGCAATCGAGTCTATCTTTCCACACTGTCAAACTAATTAATATCTGAATATTTTGCAATTAAAACAAAATGTATTGTTTCTATACTTAAACTCAACAACTTTAAATCAACAGTTAATTTTTTTAATAGTTTTTATCTGATAATGTCATTCACAATGCTTCATGAGATTGTATTTCTTTCCCTCGTGAAAGACGGTAAGTTCACAGTCTTGTACCTTTGTCTTTTTTCTGATTTTCAAAGAGTTTTTTGCTCCAAATCAAAGTTTGTAATGTTGTGATTCACCTCGGATCTGGATGGTTTGCTTCATGGCTTGGAACTCTGTTATGAAGACGTTTATTAAGTCCCTACGGAAGAAATACTTCCAGAACCAAGACGACTGAAAAAATTGGTGGGCACTGATGTGCAGTTTGGATTGTCAGGCTAGCATTGCGACCTGGTAACCCCAGCCATTCTGCTACTGTACATAGAACAAAGTCATGACCGCTTAGTACATGAAGTGCAATTTTGAATGCAGTGGTGGAACAGCCGGAGACTGCGGTGTAGTATTCAGAAAGTACAGAAAAGCCTAGAAAAGTTACATGCTGTCTCATCACAGAAACGGTGGGGGCACTATTAACATATGCAATCTGTCAGAGTGCTAATGTGATTTCCTGTAACTGCTTCTCTTCTTAACAGTGAGCACGGCCAAGAATCTCAGCTCTAATGGAGTCCGGCAATGACCCAGCGCTTGCTGGAAGGTCACAATTATCCCAATATCCGTGCTTAGCTGACACGGAAATGTGTGGCTGCAGCTGTGACATTTTAAGGCCCGCTACCAGGAGCCAATGGCAGTGGCAGAAGTTATAATCACCTGGCAGTGCCTGGAAGAGCATTTGTTTACTTGGTAACATGGCACAGATTGTGACTGCCTATTGCGGTGACCACACCCTCATGAGTAACTGCATCCATTGCCTCTTTTATTAGATCATTTGTCTTTGTGATTTACTTCATTTGGCAAATGACAATGCAGTGGATGTTATCACATTAGCAAAGGGATTTAAAAGAACAGAAAGGATCTTTCATGTTAGTATTGGTGTAAAAGGGCTAGTTCCCCCCAAAATGTACATTCTGTCATCATTTACTCACCCTCCATGTTCTAAACCTGTATGACTTTCTTCCATGTTAGGGACTGACAGCTTCATGCCAATTACTTTCCTGATTTATTTATTTTTTTAAAACAAGGTCAATTTTCTTGAGAGGCAAAATTACATAAAATATTTTGTTTGTTTTGAAAGAACAAAATTTAGTAATGTTTAGCCATATAGCAATACATAAATAACATAAATCTGCCAATGAGAAAAATGATCAGTTAGAAAACGATTTAGTTTTGCTCTGAATTATCTACATTCTTTAAGATTTCTCTTTTTGTCCTCAACGGTACAAGGAAAATGACAACAGAATTTCCTTTTGGTTGAGCTCGCCTTTAACTTTGATTTTGATAATATTGGAATTGATTGGTATAGATACTCATGGTTTGATAAATATGAATTCCAGAAATATTAGATAACCCTCACATAAAAGCAATACAATCCAAACCACTTAAAACATATCTTGAAAATGTAAAACCTTTGCCAGATATTCTTACTTCAAGATTGCTGTATTGCATCACCATGACTGTAAGTGAGACATGAATGAGCAAGAGATGTGAGTCTGATTCGCCTGGCAGGCAGCAGACACATTCGTCAGACATGAAAGAGCCTCTCTGTGAGATGTACTGCAGACGCGTTGCCCTGAATATCCATCATCTCACAGGAAACTGCTCTGTTTATGTGCAGCAGAAGATTGAAAAAAAAAGAAAACCTCCCAGCGGTTGACAGTAAGACGGGAAGCTCTGTATTTACGAGAGTAAACACTCAAAACGCCCTATAGAGCTGCAAGCTGAGCTTGAACCGTGCAGTGGCTGCTCTCACAGGAGCTGAAGTCCTCAAACAGTGGCAGCTAAATAAAGGTTAAGTGGATTGTGAGGATATCATCCAAGAGGCTGGGAAAGCCCCATCTCTGGCAGATCCCATGGGGCGTGTTGGGCTGCAGGGCAGGGCTTTAGCTGATTGACTCCACTGCACACGCTGCATATTTCATGGGCCACAGTCTGAGCTGAAGATAGACAGTCGGTGGGAGTTGTACCGTACAGCTCCGGTTGCAGAGGATGCCTCCCTGATGTCTTTTTTGTGCTTAGCCTTTTTGACAGCATGGCGGTATTGATGTGTTAAGAGTGCATATGCACTGCCAGACAGTAGTTTTTGTTTACTGTAAGAGATTCACAGTTCAGCAGATGGCAGAGACCTCACCTCTCTCCCATCACTCCCCTTTCAGTGTGTCAACAGGAATCTTTGCTTTTCCTGTCATGAAGTGAAGGAGCCAAAGCAGAGATGGATAGATAGATAAATAGATAGGTAGGTAGCTAGCTAGCTAGATAGATAGATAGATAGATAGATAGATAGATAGATAGATAGATAGATAGATAGATAGATGAAGTTTTTAGAGTTACTCTAAATCATTAACATATGTCAAATTTAATTGAATTAAAAGCTAATTGAAGGATTTGATGTGCAAGAAGATTCTGCTGTGTAACTAAATAATAACATAGCAGGGTCTTCTTGCAAATTAAATAAGATAGAAAATATAGATCGATCCAATAAAATGAAGGATATATATTGAAGGCTTGTGTTGGCGTGCTTTTTTGCTGAATCTTTAGTATTGCTTTTATTTTTTCTTCAGATGAGGATGAGGAAGGTGAACGTGAGAGGACTGTCCCCATGTCGCCGCTAGAGAGGTTCTTCTCTGAGGATGACTCGGTTAAACAGCAGAAGAAGCCCAGCAAGATAACAGTGGTCAAAGAGCCCAAAGTAAAGAAAAAGAAGAAGAAGAAGAAGAAGGAGGTAAGGAACAGCCTTACAAGTGTTATTTAATTTAAACATGGATGTGCAGGTGTTATTATGACATCATCAGAATGCAATGCATTTTTTGTGACAGATTTATCAGGCTAAATCTGCATATCAGGGATTGATAACCTGCTTGAAGAATTTACTTGCTGGCCCAGGATAGTTTATGCTGGTTAGTGCTTGTCTAGCTGGTGTCTCTTACAAAAAATAACTGAAGTTTTTTAAATGTAGTACAAGTGTGGAATAATGCGAATAATGCATTCAAATTACCAAACTTGTACTGCAGGACTGAAAACTGCAGGAATAATGCATCCAAATTACCACACTTGTACTTCAGTTCTACTGTTGCTCTCTAAATTGTTTCAAAAAAGTTTTAAAAACTTTTAAATATGTGCCAGGCCATTAAGACCCCTGAGCATCAGCTACGCAATATTTCTAATTAAACATACACTAGCAAATATAAACGTATACAACCCCAATTCCCCAAAAATTGGGACAGTATGAAAATTGCTAATAAAACAAAAAGGAGTGATTTGTAAATTATATTTACCCTTTGCTATGTTGAAACCACAACTAAACATTATATGAAGTTTTACCTTGTGAATTTCACAGTTTTTTGAAAATGTACAGTCGTTTCAAATCAGATGATTTCAACACGCTCCAAAAAAGTTGAGACGGGCAATTTAAGACTAATAATAATTAGACGAGTTGAAATAACGGTAATGATGGTGATGTGAAAAATGAGATGTTAAACAGGTGAGGCAACTATGTCATAGTATACATATAAGGAGTCTCCAAAAACAGCCGAGTCCTTCAAGAGCAAGTATCATTTGAGACTTGTCAATTTGCCAACAGATGCTTCAGCAAATAATCCAGCACTTTGAAAACGATGTTTCCCAAAGACAATTGGGAAAGTTTGGGGGAAATTCACCCTCTACAGTGCACAATATAGTTAAAAGATTCAAGGAATCTGGCAAAATCTCGGTGCGTACAGGCCAAGACGAAAACCACTCCAGAATGCTCATGATCTCTGATCCCTCAGACGACACTGTCTTAAAATACATCATTCATCTGTGATGGATATCATGAACATGGGCTTGGGATTACTTTAGTAAAGCTTTGTTACTCAACACCACTCGCCGCTGCATCCACAGATGCAAGTTAAGACTTTACTAAGTAAAGGAGAAGCTGTACATCAACACTGTACAGAAGTGCTGCCGACTTCTCTGGGCTCAGTCTCATCTTAGATTAGAACAGTGGAAGCGTGTTTTTTGGTCCAACAAGTTCACATTTCAAATATTTTTTTAAAAACACAGCCGTCGTGTTCTCTGGGCCATCCAAGCTGTTATTAGTGTCAGGTCCAAAAGCCAGTGTCTGTATGGGCCAGGGGTGTGTCAGTGCCCATGGCATGGGTAACTCGCACATCTGTAAGAGCACAATTAATGCAGAAATGTATTTAAAAATTTTGGAGCAACATATACTGCCATCCAGCACATCTTTTCCAGAGACGTCCCTGCATTTCAGAATCAGTCATGACCATCTCAATTTGAGAATATGTGATGCATTATGAAGCACGGCTACGAAGACCCCGTACAATTGTGCAGCTGAAGACCTCCATAATGGATGAACTTTCTAAACTTAAACTTGTGTCTTCAGTGCCCAAATGCTTAATAAGTGTTATTAGAAGAAATGGTGATATTTCACGAGGTAAACACTCGACTGTCCCAACTTTCTTAGAGCGTGTTTCAATCATCTGATTTGAAACGACTGTACATTTTCAAAAAACAATGAAATTCACAAGGTAAAACTTCATATAATGTGTAGTTGTAGTGCTTTCAATACAGCAAAGGGTGAATGTAATTTATAAATGACAAATATTTGTTTTTGTTAGCATTTTTCACACTGCCCTAACTTTTTCGAATTGGTGTTGTAAAATAAACTTGAAAAAATTGGCAACGTATAAATGGATAAAAGTCAGTCGATATATTTTAATATTTAATTCAATTAATCACATTATTTTTCATAGTTAATCACAGACAGAGTTTGTGTGGTAATTTAATTTCCATCCAAAGTTATAAAAGCAGGAATCCAAAAATTGTTTTGGAAATCCTTTTTGACCTCTGCCAGTTGCTGTTTGGTTACATTTGTCAAGATGTATGGTGATGTGCATGTGTAGAAATGTTAGAAATAATTCACATTAATAAAGAATACATCCCCGCTCCACCACACTGAGTGGGATCACTTACGTAGAAGAAAAATAGAAAAAAAGAGGTTGCGCTAACAACTTTTCCAGGAATTTTCCACATTTTCTTCACTGTACCTGGTATATGTGAAGCTTTTCTCTCTCTCTGTTCGAACTTCTGTGCGTGTTTGATTGCGTGCTGGAGAGAGCGCGTGTGCGCAACTGATGATACACTCTCATTTCAGCATGTGAAAGCATGAGCAAAGTGCACTGTGCTCACTGTACTTACACTTTTGCCTAATTCCAAATATATTTGCATAGCTTTTATTTGAAAATGCATTTTCACAAAATGCACAGAACTCAGTGTGTGGACTGACAAATTTTCCTCTTGCTGTCACCATATGGAACAAGCGCAACTGAATTCATGTGATCCTTGACTAGTAGGCACGAACTCAACACATGGCAGAACTAACCGACTAGCCGACTTAACTGACATTTGACTGACCATGTGAGAAGCAAATTTCCAGGTTCGTTGGATGACTGAACTCGCTCTTTCACCATGAATTAATTGTCATCTGAAGGCATGTGTTTTCATTTACAGATGTCATCCTGACAATCAATGACCATCCGAAAAGGGCTTTGTTTGCTTTTAGTGCTAATACTGCCCATATTATGAGACTTTTCTGAATAGTCGAGTAAAATGAATGCACAATGAGGCACAGTGGAAACGCTGGCTGCTTCACTCAAGGACTCATGTAAATGTGTCTTTAGTTTGCTGCATCTGGGTTTGTTTTGTACAAAAAAATACTTTGATCACCAACTAATTGTTGCTGTGTGTTTGGGGTGTACGTCTCTGTGTAAGATCCCCCCAGTTACATCGCAAAGGTTCCGTCCTGTTGCAACCAATGTTTAGATCTCAAACAGAGCTGAGTCGAATGGCAGAATCTAATGTCAAATTGGTTATTACGTTTATAACGCAATTCCATGGAAAAGAGGAGGTGAGAACTGGCTTGACGATATAAATAATATTTTAACGATAAATTTAAACAACGATACAAACACACACACACATGACGGACATGTCCGTAAATGATCTCTCTCTCCCACACCACTGTCCGCAATCTGCTTTTATCCCTCTCCGAGGCTCAATTAGCCCGATAAGGGACCGGGTGTGTATAATCACGACCGGCCCCGCCCTCCGCCCTGTCACAACGTTAATTGCATAAAAACAAGTATAATGCATCAAACATTGTAAATTAATCACATGCGTTAATTTCGACAGTCCTAGTTTAGACACTTTTGAACTGCAGTTTTGTTCAATGTGAAAACTGCAGCTCTGTTTATACTGCGGGGCAGATGTTTAACTCCACTGAACTACACAAACTACGCCTCTACTGCATTGTTTGAAATTGTACTACGCTGAACTGCTATTATTTTGCAATGTACTGCAGTTACTGTATGCTAGTGTGAAATGCAGATACACTTCACTGATCTGCAATTGTCCTGCAGTGTACTATATCAGTACTGCAGTTAAAAGGTATTGTAAGTGCAGTACAGTTTGTCATTGTGCAATATAACATCATTGTACTACACATAATGGCACTTTTTACTACATAGATTGCAGTAATACTGCAATCAGACTGCAGTTAATTTTTGTAAGGGGGACTGTGGCAGGGCAGACGGCGGGGCCGGGAGTCATTCCGCACACCCGGCCCCTAATCAGGCTGATTAGCCCTATTATTAAACTATTATTATTTATAATATCTGTCAAGCTGGTACTCGCTTACTCCTTTCCCTTTAACCCCTTTACACTGGTGTCGAAACCCGGAAGGAGGAGGGATGCGCCGTAGTGGAGTTCTTGGTGCTACCATCCATCCCAAAGGAGCAGCCGCAGCCATCTACCGGAGGACGGAGGATCTCGGCCACCTGGAAGCGGAGGAACGGCCGTTGTCTGCGAGAGGAGGTGGGGCTCCCAACCAACCGCCTGGAGAGTTTACCGCGGCCAGGGGTGGGGGAGACCCCTACCGTCCACCAAAAACGTGGCGGGACATTTTTAAAATGTTTTGTTAATTTGGCATGATTGCCGTTACGGAGTGTAGGTGCCACCCTTTTTTTTTGTCTCCCTCCCCTTGTCCCCTCCCTCATCCAGGTAGATGGGGATGACCTGCCGGCAGACCCCTCCCCAGGGAAAGGGGTGGGGGGGGGGGGGGGGGGTCTGCCGGCAGGTCATGCCGGGGACTCATGCCGGGCATGCCGGGGACTCATGTTTAACCGCAATGTTTTATTATATTAATAAATATATTTGTTTAGTTACATTATACTATAATATCTGTATTTTAAAACTAACCACATTGCTAAACATATCACTTATCAACAATATCAAACATGTAACAGGCAGGTAAATAAACATTCATTTGGGTTGCGATCTGACTGTTACGGAGGGTGGGAACACTGATCATTAAACAATACACACACAAGTCACACAAAGTGATCACATGGCATCTGAATATCCGCAATGCAACACGCAAATGTAGCATTACTTTTATGGTCTTTTCTTATTATTTGAGCCACAGCTCGGACATTCAGAAGACTCCCTTTGTGTCTCACGGGAATCAATAAGAAAATGTTTTGTTATAAAGCAATGATTAAATCATGACAGAATTAATTTAATTTTAAAATTAACCTTTAGCAAAGTATTGAAATCCTCGAAATGAGTTGAATACGGCATCGTCAAGGGCGACCTTTTAGTGATGCTGGCAAAAAATGCTCGCTATAATGGCATCTCATTATGAGAGTGTGTTGTCAAGGATGTAATTAAGTTATTAAACTACTGTATATGGGGGACATTAGTGGATATTAGTGGTCAGTGCCTCCAGGACCATGGCCATAGGGAGCAGGGCTTTCCCAAGTCTTAGATCCTGGCATTTTCACCTGGATTACACTGACACTGAACCACCCATATAACAAGTGGCATCCTGATCCAGCTTTACTGACAGTATAAGAAATGGCAGTCATGCTGTTATGCCTTTGGTCCCATGAGGTGAATGATCCATATGAAACAACTTGCCTGATCCAAAAGTATTGAATCGCGTTGTTAACTGATTATCCCCTTCATCCTGTTCGTTCTCCCTTCGTGCCTGATGTTTTTCCTGCGCCGTGGAGTGCGAATTGATAGGTCAGTCGGTCACAGGCCCCCCAGCTTACTGTAGTCACCAATGAGATAATGAGAGGGATTCCTCTCTTTGTCCTCCATTTCTCTCTCTCCCTTATGCTCCTTGCTTCCTCTTTCATATTTAGTCACTCTATCAGAACTCTCTCTTTCTCAGCGGTGGTAAATGTGCCATGAGATGGCAGAGAGGTCTCCCCTCAGCAGCTAAGTGCTCTGCTTGACTGACGAGTCATGTACTCCCTGCAATGGCATGTCACACACGGGTTCAAATCAATGCTGGTCAATGCTTCTATCCGCAAGCCTAACAGCTCAGATCACCAAAGCTGGCCACATGCACAGGAGCCTGATTGACTGTGGAGAGTCTGGGGATTGGAAGAGAGGAGTCAGAATTGATGCTCTGTCAGATGTAAACAATGATATGTAACATTGCAGTGGAGAGATTCGTTTTTCTTTTTCTATTCTGGATGTGTTAATGTTCTGCACTTTTGTAAAAAGGTGAGGATGTCTACAAAAATAATGCCATAAATAGTTTTCATTTATCAATGAACGCCATACAAAGTCTAGTAAACATAAAAGCTTTCTCAGCAAATACTTGTATACGTGATTAATCGCGATTAATTAATCGGGACACCATGCAATTCATTTGATTAAACATTTTAATCGATTGACAGCCCTAATATATATATATATATATATATATATATATATATATATATATATATATATATATATATTAATAAAGTGCCCTGGACTGGAATAAGGAATACACCTACCATTGGAGCAATTCAAGCTTGATGTATCAAGTGTTTTCAGCAGGGGGCAGTAAGCGCAACTCCAGCTGTATAGGCCACACACAGCTGTACGGACAACAAACTACAGTTGCTTGACAGTAGCAACACATAGCGATGGGCATTCCGGCTCTTTTGGCTCCCAAATGGCTCTTTAAAAAATGAAATCATACTCTAGCTTAACCACAATGTATTTAAAAATGCATTGGTTTGTTATAAAAATAATGCTATTATACATTTGCATTTAAAGTATAACTTTTTAATGTATATAAACAAAGTGCATAAAAATCTAACCATTCAAAATGAATACAATCTGACCAACATAATAAATTGTCTCCGCCATCCCTCACGCATCTTTGGTTCATTGGTTGACACTGTGTGTCTGGTTGACAAGAACAACAGGTTGTATTGTCTTATCAATGCTTTACTTGTCTGCCACAGTAATGTAATTCATTTTAATTGACTGAATTATTAAATATATGTTGGAGCTGTGAATCGATTACATTTCTTCAACTAATTAATCACATTTTTCTGTGATTAATTGCGATTAAATTATGGTACATGGTACATTACAATAAAACATATTTTTTTTACTTTTTTTGTGTGTGGATAGGGTTAATTAGACACATTTTTACAGGTATTAATATTTGATACAAGTATATATATATACATGCCATAAAGTCAGTGTGCATTCTGTCATTAAAAGTTGGGCAAAATCTGACATTTTCCTGAGGACGTTTTTTAATAATAGGATCAAATGGGCACATTTAATTATATCAAGCTTTATTGCCAAAATAAACTTGAGTGGACATTGCCAATGCATTATTAGACACTATATATACAGATATAAAATATATTGAATGCTGAAGTTTCATTTGCTGAATCTCAAATTCTCAAAACGATTATTTTCTTTGGGTACCGTACCGTTCAGACTCTGTCACGCACACGCTGAGTTTCTCTCTTGCAGTTTTACTCTTAACACTGATTCTGATGACAGTGACTGTAGGTGTCCACTGGCGCACGGTGAGTGAAGCTGAGCGGTAGGGCTGCACGATTTGGACAAAATGTAAAATTGCGATTATTTTGAAAAATATTGTGATTGCGATTTGAACTGCGATTATGATGGTAATGTTTTCCACATGTTCAACTGCAAAAAGGCTACTGGGGTTTTCACACTTGAACCCTCTTGAAAAGAACCAAACTCAGACCTTTTTTCAGTCACAGTCAACTTGAATATTAGGGATGCTCCAAACAGGATTTTAACATCCGATACCGGTCTCCAATTTTCATCTCATCTCATCAATCAAACTTTTTATCAGCTCTGTCAAAACTGGTTATATGTAAGCTTTCTGCTCAATGTCACTGTTAACTACATTTCCCTGTTGGTAAAACCAGTTGTTACCTAGTTTTTGCTGTCAAAAATAATGGTGGTTGATTGAGTAATTCAGTATAAACTAAATATAATTTGAAAATATAAATGTTACTCTTTATTCTATGCCTTAAAAACTAGTTGGCTTATACAAACTATTCTTTACTGTATATAAGATGGTCCTAAAGAAAGAGGCTTAATGTCAGAGTGAAGTTGAACTGATAACCCATTGGTGTAATTAAACATAAAGTGAAAATTTTGGTTAGTTTGTCACCATTTCATTCAATTATTTTTATTCATTATTGTATTAAATTAAATTTAGCAATGCATTTTATTATAGTAACTAAATATTTGATATAGATTTTTTATTTGTATGTTCCTTCCTTTTCATTTTGTTGGATGTTGGTAATATTAGTTCCGCTTTCACTTGTTTCCTCGGGGAGTGTAATAAGGGCGACACGCTCTCTCGTGACGTAAACAAATGACAGGAGACTGGAGGAAGAGCGCATGTTTCTGGACTCTACAGGTGTTACAGTTAATGCTGTTTGCTCAGTAATCATTTAATAAAGATGTTTGAATTATATCCCATCTTGTGTTCTGCGTTATTATTATGATACATGTGCCTTGCGGAGACTGAGACGCTGCTACCGCTGATAATAATAATAAAAAACGCTTCACGGAGGACACGTCAGTTTAGTGTAAATAAAGCGTTTAGCGCACGTAAGCTAACGGAACCGAACTCAGAGCACTTCTGTTACTCTAAGCATGAGAGGGAGTTGTGTAGCACAGAACCGCTCTGAAAACACTGTAACAATGCTCTACTCAATATAGACTGGACAGAGCAGCGCAAATACACTTTGAAGGGAGCAGACTATTTATTTAATTATTTAAATCGCAGCCATTTGCAATTTAATAATCGCACATGGTCATATTGCGGTTTCGATTTTATTTCGATTAATTGTGCAGCCGTACTGACTTAGCTTCGCTCACCACACTACAGACATGTACCTTCAACTGAGCGATTTCATGCGATGCGAAGAGATACTTCACACCTGGCTTCACACCTGTCACAATTCTCCGTGCAGTAAATCCTCTCCTGTGTTTATAATGCTCGAGACATGCATCGCTGCTCCAAAAAACAGGCAAAAAATTAACACGCCACATTTCGCAGCCCTATGAGAAAATAAACCTTATGGGTTTGGAACAACATGTGGGTGAGCACATAATGACTCAGAATATATATTCTTTTAAATACTGGATTTTCTATGGGACAGCTTGGCGGAACAGACACAGTAGATGTGGTTGTGATTTTGGGAGACCTTTCAGCTCCTGCTATGAAGCTCTTTAGCAGTTCTGCTCTTTGCTTCTTGCGTGAGCACCCCTCCCGTTTCTTCTTTCTCTCTCTCTCTGTACCTTTTCCTCTCTCTCTCCGTCTTTCTCCCTCCCCCATGTACGTGATTGAGATTTGTCTAGACGGGCCCTAGAACACAGGCACTGCAACCATGGGGACTCTGCATAACAAGCTCATTATGCAAACATGTGTGATTGGATGGCATCGTTCCATTGGCTGCTGCAGCAGAGAGAGAGCCCCCCCTCCTCTCATCTGCACAGTTTGGTTACCATGGCAACACAGAACAGCTGCTGGTGGAGCCCATGCACTCTGCGGCAATGCCGGCCTTTCCTGTGCCGAGAAGACGTCTGCCAGCCAGAGTACAGCTGCAGCACAGCAACAGGCTTTCTCCAATCACTCTCACACACACACACACACACACACACACACACACACACACACACACACACAGTAATTCACCCACTGACACATGAGTTCCCCAGCACTATGATCATTTTGATTCGTTTCCTGTTTCCAGCTGTTATTAATAAAAGTGCTGTAATGATCTGGTTTTTCCTTTATTTGTGGGGTTGATTTTACATTTATCAATAGTAACGGCATATTAAATGCCTGTTTTTTTATTAAGGTCCTTAGATGCAGCAGCTGTTCCAAATAGAAGAATCTCGGTTTTAATACTTGCATACCAATATCTATAGAGCAGGGTTGCCGCTTGCCAGCATAATATGGATATAAACATGCTACACTTTAATTTAAATGAACATTTACTTTGAAAAATAGTTACTTAAAATACAAAAAAAAAATCACTATCCAACTGACATCTCTCCAAGGCGAGCGTTCTAACAAGTCTCAGCTATTAGATGTGGCATTAGCAATGTCGAAGTCATGGGTTTGATTTCCAGGAAAAACACAGACTGATAAAAATGTATAGCTTGAATTAAACTGTACTGCAAGTTGCTTTGGATAAAAGCTTCTGCCACATGTGTGTATGTAATATAAACTAGGTCTAGGCAAAGACAAGACCATTGCCATGAGTTTAGTGCAAGAATCTCTGTGTGAAAACAATGTTTATTTGTGCATTTCTGCCCAGTGGTATTTACCATTAATTTATATGTTCCATTTAATATCCTCACCCTAATTGTTTGCCCTAATTAAATAATATAATTAAATTCTTTTATGTTTAAAAAATATTTTCTTTCTTAAATTAGCTTCAATGTAGTTAGCCACTTTCTTGTTAGTAACGTCTCTGTTACTGACGTAACCTCTGTTCCCTGATGGAGGGAACAAGGCGTTGTGTCGGTGAGTTGACATTAGGGGTCGCTCCTGTGGAGCCCAGACATCTCTGATCTTGAGAAAAGACCAATGGAAATTGGCGTGTGGAATTTCTGTGGCGATCCTCTGTTTGGAGATAGCGCTTCCCTTCCGCTGTCCACCGAAGCAGACAAAGAGCTGCTCGGAGCTTCTAAAGCTCTGCGTGCGATCCAAGTTGATGCGAAGAGCACGTACCGGACACAGCAACACCAAGGCTGGGTCTGCCTCCTCCTGGGGCAGCGCTTGCAGATTCACCACCTGATCCCTGAAAGGGGTCGTGGGAACCTTGGGCACGTAGCCTGGTCGGGGTCTCAGGATGACGTGAGAGTTAGCCGGACCGAACTCTAGGCAAAGTACGCTGACAGAGAACGTCTGCAGGTCCCCTACCCTCTTGATGGAGGTGAGCGCCGTCACGAGGGCTGCCTTCAGAGAGAGCGCCTTTAGCTCTGCTGACTCAAGGGGCTCGAAGGGAGCTCCCCGAAGGCCCCACAGGACCATGGAAAGATCCCATAAGGGAACGAGGCACGGCCTGGGGGGGTTTAACCTCCTTGCGCTTCTTAGGAACCTGGTGATCAAATCGTGATCATGGGGATTCCACTCCAGCCTCACACTCGCGGCTGCCAGGGCAAGCATGGCCATCAGCTCCGCGTTGGTCTGCGACTGAGCTGCCACACCCGAGGGTGGGGGTCCAGCCGAGTCCTCAGCATCAGACATGAGCTCTCCGATGCCACGATCGACAGTTCATCGTCATAGGGAGCGCAGAACGAGATCACAGGTCCGCCATAGGATGAACTGGCAACCTAGCTCCAGCGCTCGGTTGGAGCAAACGAGCGTGACGGGGAATGGGAGGTCCGTGGGGGAAACCCCGTGGAGATGCTCCCATTGAAGTCCCCATATCACCCTCAGTGCTAGCCGACCCCGCCTCATACCCATAAGTAGAAGAACCGAGTCGGGGAGCCGCTGGGGTGGTGGGGGGCCGCGACCGCAATGTAGCCATGGTCATATCCTCACAATTCCATATCCACGAATGCTGACTGCGTGTGGGTGGCACCCAGACAGGAGAGGCAGCTATCGTGGCCATCGGACGGGGAGCGGTATCGACCGTAACCAGGAAATACACACAAATGGAAAGGCATCTTGAAAAAGACACTTTCTGTTTGCGTCACTCTTTTAGAGAAATTAAACACTTTTATGCGCTTTTTATATATATGTATATATACATAGTATAAATAGATATATATAGTGAGGTTTTTCTGCTTCTGAAGCGCCCAGGGGTGTTAGCTCAGCACAACCGTGGTGTGCGCAGGAGCGACCCCTAGGTTCAACTCATCGACACAACGTCGAGTGAGTGACAGATAAGGAACTCTTATTTCAGCAAACTACTTTTTTACAAGTAGTTTAAGAAGAGTGCCGTTACTGTCACTATATACTGTGTGTGTATATATATATATATATATATACAGGGTTGGGGAGTAACGGAATACATGTAACAGGATTACGTATTTAAAATACAAAATATAAGTAACTGTATTCCATTACAGTTACAATTTAAATCAGTGGTAATTACAATACAGTTACATTCAAAAAGTATTTTGATTACCGAAGAGATTATTTGCATTTTATTGTCATTTGTTTCATTTAATATTTAGTCCTTTCAGATGAAAACATTTATACATATAAATGATGCGATCCAAAGTGCGTTTGAACAGCGGTGAAACACTTTCTTATGATGTGTTACATTCATACGAGCAGACGGAAAAGTATGTTTGAAGTAAGTTTGGAGCAGAAGAAACAGAAATAAACCTTGTGTAAATTGTTAGCTTTATGCTTAGCTAAAATGCTATTGCTAGCCATTTTACATGCACATGTTACCAGCCACGATCATATTTGTTAGATCATCATTTCTTTTTTCTTGTAAGAACTTTGATATTAGGGCATAATCGTATTCTTATAATAATACTTAATAATAATATTAATAATAATAATAATTTTGTATTGTTTTCCTTTAAAAATATCTAAAACTCTTTAAAACAAAATCAATTTGATTTATCTTGTTTTAGAAACAACACTGCATAAGATATTTGAGTTTTTCAGTGAATGTATTTTTAACATGTGTATTTTGTCTTACTGCACTGGCAGAGATTTTATAGTTAAAACATGTGAAAAAAATCCATCAGTGCTGAAGAAGTAATCCAAAGTATTTATAATATGTTACTGACCTTGAGTAATCTAACGGAATATGTTACAAATTACACCATGTATTCTGTAATCTGTAGTGGAATACATTTCAAAAGTAACCCTCACAACCCTGTATATATACACACTCAGTGACCGCTTTATTAGATGCACCTTTACACGTACATATTTGTGCGATTATTGACATGTTGTGCATTCTGAGATGCTATTCCGCTCACTACAATTGTACAGAGCAGTTATCTGGTAGCCTTTCTGTCAGCTTGAATCAGTCTGGCCATTCTATTTTGACCTTTCTCATCAAAAAGGCATTTCCGTCCACAGAACTGCCGCTCACTGGATCAGCAGTTACAGAAATACTCAAACCAGCCCCAACCATGCCATGGTCGAAATCACATCACCTTTATTTGTGGTTTTTTTTTTCTTCTTGAACTGCTGTTACTGCTGTTTTTCACACTGTATGTTTAAATTCTGCATCCCTGAAGAAGCTAATGAAGGAATTCCGTTCACTATTGTTTACTGTAAAGTTTGTAGTGTTGTTTTCAATAAGCCTACACCTCACAGGGGCTTCCTACCGAGCTGGACAACATGTCAGATAGAGAAGATCGGGGTCACAGGTCAGGAAGTGAGAGCAGCACCTACAGCTCCCTGAAGAAGAAAAAGAAGAAACCTAAAGAGAAGAAGGAGAAAAAGACTAAACAGCAAAAGAAAGATGAAGATGAGGACGACGATGATGACGATAATGGAAACATGAAGGTACGGTCAGTACTGATTTGGAAATGTTAGATTATTTAACCTGCCATGCTTCAGAATAAAAAATAAATAAATAAATATATACTTGATTCTGATTGGTCAATGGTGCCATCTATCGGTCTGATATTTTTGAGTAACAATCGCACATCCGGGGATTAAGACATAACCATCAGGGTATTGCGAGCCAACTTTACTACTTCTCGGATCACTGTGCAATCTCTACATGAAAGCTAAGGAAATAATTTCAACTCAAATCAATGTTTCATGTGCATTTATTTATTTACTTGGCAAGCAGTCTTTTAATGAGCTGGATAATGAGAAGTCTCCAAACACCAACAAAACTCTGATACAAACTGATGGCGGTGGAATTAAGCTGTTCATCCATTTCTTTCTTCGCACATAATTACATAATATCAATGCAAATCAATGTGTCATGTCCATTTATTTATGCATTTAGCAAGTAGCCGTGTAATAAGCTGGATAATGTACAGTCAGCTGGTTGTTATCGCAAAATAAACCCCTTCAGGATGTTACAAGACCTCTCCGCTTCACGTCATGGTCCTGATCACCCTGTCAGGGTTTCTTTTGTGATAACAACCGGCTGACTGTACATTGTCCCTTTCATAACTCAATTACTGTTTCTCTTATGACTCCAGGAACCAAAGTCATCAAGTCAGCTCATGCAGGAGTGGGGTCTGGAGGATGTGCAGTATTCCTTCTCAGAGGACGACTATAAAACTATCACCAACTACAAAGCCTTCAGCCAATTTCTTAGGTAGGACTCCAAGATTTCCCTTATTTATAGACGTTTTAATGCCCTGCTGTCAAGTTGTCTTGTTCTATTTTAGAACGTTCCATTTCGCAAATGCTTTTATGAGGTAATGACATTATGTTGAGAGGTTTTATAATAACAGGCATCAAAAAAGATGTACTGTCAGACCTTGCACCATGCCAGTTTCTGCAGTCAATGTTGGATGTAACATTGCATCTAAACACCATAATATTTTATTCATATTTGACTCTTTTATAAAACAGATACTTCAGACTCGCAGAAAAGTCAGGCTTCGGAAGTAATAGTTTTATACTTCAAGTCAAATTTGTAATGTTGTTGTTCACTTCGGAGCTGGTTGGTTTGGTTCATGGCTTAGAACTCATATCTGACGGATTTTACAAAATCCCAATAGAAAAAATGAATGGGAAAAACTCTTCCGGAACCAAGATGGCTGAACAAGTGAGCGGGCACTGTTGTACTTTATTTCTGATGTGATGGGCCACTTTCAAAATGCTGATAAACTCACACCTGCACGTGTGTATTTTTTGATTAATGCAGCAAGCTGCTTTGTTGCAACCATTTACAGCCAACACTAACTCACTGTGTAGTTTTCTCTTTTCCATTTTATGTTCTGGTCAGGCCTCTTATTGCCAAGAAGAACCCCAAGATCCCCATGTCAAAAATGATGACGGTTCTTGGGGCGAAATGGAGAGAGTTCAGTGCGAACAACCCTTTCAAAGGCACATCTGCAACCGCGGTGGCGGCAGCTGTGGCTGCTGCCGTGGAGACGGTCAATGTGGCTCCGCCTATCAGCATTAGGAGTATCCAACAGATCTCATCATCTGGGCCAATCAAAAAAGCCAAAACCAAAGACGGAAAGGGTAAAGTTGTGCTTTTTATAGCTGACATAAAATTGGGATTTGTATCTAGGGTTTGATTTCTAAAGCAGTTAGAGGGTTTTACATGGCTTACACATGTAGCATGATTAATGATTGGTTCAGATGTTGCGTTTGTGCCTGGCTTCGCACATGCTAGACGATCCCAATTGCTTTAGAGCAACCTAAGTGTTCATATGTGTATGTCAGGTCAACAAAAATGCAGTTTGGCAAACATTAAATTTAGTTGTATTCTATATGAGAAGCTTGTTTATCGATGCCTGCCAATCATATCCCATGGATATATAAGCGGCTGCTTCCCTCGCAATTTTGATGATTCTTTCAGCATCCCTCCACCTCCCATCTCCACCTTTTTATTTTTGTAACGGCCAAATATTTTTTTCAAAATTGTCTTTCTATTTCATGCTTTAGTCAGATAGTCCTTGGGGGGGATCTCAGAGCTCATGCCCCTCGGTTATGGAAAGCAAGCCAAATCCATTTACCTTAATGTGTTCCAGGACTGTGTGAACTTGAGAAATGGGTAGTTGATGTGAAATACTTTTGAGGAGGTGACATGCTATATTCCATGTAAAACTATTTAAAGTTTTATTTTATAAGTACTGCTGTGCATACAACTATTATGGCCTCTTATTGAATTAGGGACTCCGTGGAATATTTGTACATTTAAAGTCAATGTTTCACACCACAGGCCATTCAAAATTAACTAGTGAAGGTATTTGTTGCAGGTGCATGGACACGCTATGAATCAACAACCCATATAAGTTATATCGAATGGAGTATTGTCCTCAAAATCTCACTTGTTTATCTCATCTGGACTGCATTGCAGGGCCCGGTGCTAAAAAAAAGAGTAGGACTGTGAAGGAAACAAAAAAGAAAGGGAAACCGAAGAAGTCCAAATCGAAAGCAGGCCAGGGTGGGAAAAGGAAAAAAGGCTCTTCGGTGAGAATTTCTTTGCATGGAAATCTTTGTAGGGCTTAACCTTTATCACATGGAAAAGATTCCCCATAGCTGTTGACTTGAGAAAAGGAGAATACTGAAAATATATATATATATATATAAACATCCAAGGTTCCACCCATTTTTATGAGGTTCTTTCTGAAGCCGGAACATGTTTCTGTGTTAGACCCTTTTCAAGTTTGATAGCTTCTGATCAGAGGATTTGTCTTTTACATAAACTGCTGCATCTTTTGTATGAGCTGATTACGCTATGGATTGTTTTCATGGATTTCGTGCCTTATGTCCAAGAGTGAGGAGGATTTCCTGGATGACTTCTCAGACTTTGATGACATAAGCATTCACAGTGCCTCTGTACGCTCAGACACATCAGCGGCACCCAAAAAGAAGACGACCTGCCGAGGACGAAAAAAAAGAAAAAGTAGTTTGTTTTAATTATTTGCTCATTTTGTTGTGCTAATGAGTTTTATGTCTAAATTCGTTAATTCTCTTGTTTTTGCATTACCAGTAGAAGTTTGGGCACACCTGCTCATTCTTTATTTTCACTATTTTCCACATGCTAGAATAATTGTAAAGTCTTCACCAATGAAACAACACAAATTATTTATTATGCAGTGACTCAAAATGTTCAAGCTGAGGTCTGTAATTTCTGCACCACTAGCGCCACCAAATAAAATTGCCAAAATTTGTTGGGACACCTGTCCCAGAGCATATCAACTGGTATGCCTGGAACCAGAACTGGAGAAAGCCCCCGAGGGAAAATGGAGCTGAGTGAGGAAAACTTTGTTTTCAAACAGGTTACCCAAATACTGCCCCTGTTTGCCAACACCATTGGTTGAGTCGATGTTTCTGTGTCGGATGGTCGGGACACAGTCACATTAAAATTTTTTTGCCACTCTTTGTCTAGATCAGTGCTTTGCAAATTCACTCAACCAACTTCATGAGGTGCCATATCTGGTGCTTTTAAACTACAGTATTGACCTAGTTTTATAAAAGTACAACAGAGATCTATGACAGTTGCTCAATATTAAGGAAACTTCTCTTAGAAGAGTTACAGTAAACAATTTGGGCCTGCTCTGAGCTATAAATGGGAGCAGATGTGCGGCTTGAACTTGGACACTGATGACGATAATAATAATAATAAGTTTTATCACTGAGCAATTTGGCACATTTTCGATGGACATTGTGAGTGACATTTTTCTTTTTTTGCAAAACTAAAATGTGAAAAATAATTGCAATTTTAGTTGTTTAAAGAAATTTATATGTTGGCACAGATTATATGTGTCTATAAAACAAATTTTGAGCATTTAAGCAAAAACATGAGAAACAAATTCAGTTAAGTGTGCACAAACTTTTGACTGGTAGTGCATGTCTTGATAACATATAGGAATATAATACATATATTATTCAATACATGAACTGTTATAAATATGTATTGTTGTGTGAACTGAAGTTTTGACATTTTGGAATTGGTACTGATGCACAATACCTTTACACAAACGTTCTTTATACAATGTTGACCTTACTTTTAATGTAGGAGAGGATGGAGATGGGTACGAGACAGACCATCAAGACTACTGTGAGGTTTGCCAGCAGGGAGGAGAGATCATTCTGTGCGACACCTGTCCCAGAGCATATCACCTGGTATGCCTGGATCCAGAACTGGAGAAAGCCCCCGAGGGAAAATGGAGCTGCCCCCACTGTGTGAGGAAATCCCATCTGGCATAACACACATATACTCTACCTGCAAAGAAACGCAAACACACATTTGAGTGTCTTTGAAGCTAAAACATGAACTATAGGTGTTTCAACTTTGGACACATTTAGCACTAATATCATCGTGTGATAGGGGCGTGAAGTGATCGTCTGACCACGGGGTTCGCATGATACCATCTGTGTTCCGCAACTGCTTTCGGGTCCTTGAATAATGTATAATGTGTGAGTAAGGGCAGCCAGTGGACTTTCGGGTGCCCTTCTAGGGTAAGATGGTGCCTCCCTAGGGAGTTGGTGCCCTACGCAGACTGCGTAGTCTGCTTATATGGAGCAGCGGTACTAAAGGCTTGATCGAAAGTTTCCAATTCAGTTTTAATAAGACCTTGGAAGTCTGTTCATTTTGATAAAGATCAACCCCCGGGACATGAAATGGACACTATTTGTTTGTGACTACTATTCTAAAGTGCACGTGAAAACATGAAGCGAGAACATGGTTCTTCACATAGAAATGTTGCATATATGTACATGTTATATATGTATGTACATGTGTTGCCATGTCTACAATTTCAGTATGGGCTATTTCCTCATCTCTCAGGAAAAAGAAGGCATTCAGTGGGAGGCCAAAGATGATGATGAGGAAGAAGATGAGGTCATTGGGGAGGAGGAAGATGACCACATGGAGTTCTGCAGAGTGTGTAAGGATGGAGGAGAGCTGTTGTGCTGTGACACCTGTCCTTCCTCCTACCATATCCACTGCCTCAACCCACCACTGCCTGAGATCCCCAACGGAGAGTGGCTGTGTCCACGATGCATGGTGAGAGACTTGTGCATGGCTCAACCCAGTTAGAATGCTATCATACTAGGTGTCAATTCCACACTTTAGTTGACCATAACATTTGGATCATTTGAGTAGTTTGAAAGCTTATCTCCATCCTCAGTTGTGCACCATTGAACTGCACTGGAGAACATTTCAAAAGGGTTCATGTGAACCACAGCTCAGTTCCTGGTCGATGCAAACCCAACCTGAACACGAATTGCTGTTGATAACGTATTTTTAGCGTTGATTTTTTGCCAGTAGTTTATCAATGGGAGTAACACCAATTTCCCAAAACTTCAATTGAATTCATGTTTCGTGAAGCTACGATGACATGTTAGTGCCATGTTAAAATAAAAAAAGTACGATTTTGAGAATAAAATAATAGCATTACATTGCATTACAAATTTGTATATTCTAGCTATATTTATAGCTATTTTTAGAATGTGCAGTAAGGGAATTTAAGCATTTTATACGTTTCAGTGTATGCACAAATACATTTGTAACATTACAAGATTAAAGTTGTGAAATGATGTGAATAAATACTTAATAAAGTAATTTAATAAGTTGGAGGTGGAGAACAGCGAAGTGGAGCACTGGGTACTATTTCAGTTTGTTAACAGTATTTCATGTTAACGTAAAACGCTGATAGAACCTGAACAATCAATGATGTAATTTAATGGAATCATAATTAACAATGAACAATGATGTATTTATAAACTATGCCACTTTATAAATCCATGTTTTGCCCCAGTGCCCACCGCTTAAAGGGAAAGTCCAGAAGATTCTACACTGGGCTTGGGGAGATCCCCCCTTGCCACTTGATGTTCTCCCTGGACAGGATGGAGAGAAGGTTGGCGTTCTGGCCAAAACCCCACTCAAGGGTCGTCCAGAGAGGCAGCTGTTTGTAAAATGGGCCGGCCTGTCCTATTGGCACTGCTCCTGGGTCAGCGAACTACAGGTGGGATTTCCCTATTACCACACCGGGACCAACATTAATTTAGCCATTAGTTATCTTTTGGATCATTCCTGTTTTTTGTGTTACTTTTCAAATAATTTTATGGTGATATTTACTTTGATGCAGTTGGAACTGTACCACACGGTAATGTACCGTAACTACCAACGTAAGAACGACATGGACGAACCGCCTCCGTACGACTACGGTTCTGGGGAGGAGGAGCTTAACAACGAGAAGAGGAGGAGCAAAGATCCTCATTACGCAGCCATGGAGGAGCGATTCTATCGTTATGGCATCAAGCCAGAGTGGATGATCATTCATCGCATTATCAACCACAGGTAGTGTGGTCTGCGGTTACCGCTGTTAATGCTCTGGCGTACAAATTTTACTTGTTTTGAACGCACACATGCGCATAGTGACTAGACTACAGCAAAGCTCTGTGCGCACCAATTCGGATGCATCTATTTGACTAAAGCCACGTCCTCGCTAATTATTTTTCCTCCAGCGAAAACGGAGCCTTTTGTAAACACTCTCCATTACTGCATACTTGGGAAAACAATGCCATTAGAATACTTGAGAAATTTTTTTATTGATTATTGTGGTTATTGATTATTGTGGATGTTGCCTAAAATTCACAGAACACAAAATATCTACACAAACATATTGGGGTATCTAAACCATTCCAATCACAAAACAACAACAATTGCACATGTTTGTTTGAATGTATCATATTTGATACATTATGCTTTAAATGTCATTATCGTTCTGAGGCCCAGCAATACATTTTTGTATAGAACATTTGTTATTGAAGTTTATCTTAGCCAATACATGCTACAGTGGTAATTCTTGGGGTATTATCAGAGGACTCCCTGGGCTTTTCTGAGATACCAAATGTTTGAGAGAACTTCCTCTCCTTGGTGTATAAATATGGATTGAAATGTACCAGTTCAATTCAGCACATCAAATACAATATGAATTCAAATTCAAGAAACAATTTATATCATATGTATTATATGCACCAATCACTATATTGACATTTAAAAAAGGGAAATTGTAAAACTTGCTAATGTGCTGATGCCTCATCAAAAAGTAGATTGGCTCTTTTAATTGAAATACTGGACTTAATTTCCTACAGCTGTAGGAATATATATTTAGTGTTGCAGTTTCTTTCATTATTTTCCTAGAAATTGTCTGATTCCTCTCCTTATACTGACTTTGTTTGTGTTGAAGTTTTGACAAGGATGGAGATGTACACTTCCTGATTAAGTGGAGAGATTTGCCGTATGATCAGTGCACCTGGGAGACTGATAACTTTGACGTCCCTGATTATGACAGCTTTAAACTAGCCTACTGGGAACACAGGTGAGCTATTGCATTAATGTATCATGTTGATTTAGTCATAAACACACACACACACAAACTCCACATTGACTTACTCTGTGTCTACCAGGGAGCAGGTGCTCGGTGAGAGCCATCACCCCCTGCTGTTCAGAAAGGAAAAGAGACTCAAAGAGGAAGTAAAGAGGAGGGAACCTCCTCCAGACACTCCGGTTGTGGATGTGAGTGAGATCGCTTTTGCTTCATATATTTACGGCACATTTTTTTCACTCTCTTTTCATTATACGCAGTGTTCATTTTCACAGTTTTTTTGGTCCTATTTTTGTCTTTTGACGAAAATATTTTCTCATATCATATTCATGAATTTGAGTACATTGTACTGATGAAAATGGCATATAATTGTAATCGACAAAAATTACATTTTAGTCGACAATAATGTGCAAAATGACAAAAACATGTATCAAACTGTAACAGACCAGACTTTAACCAAATATTCAAATATTTAGAAAAATGGACAAACTACTTACGATTATCTAAACTTGAATCAAAAATATTAAAAATAAGTGCGATTAAGCAACATGCCAAAACTGTCCTGAAAACCTCAACTCCTGAAATAACAGCATATAATGAATATACACTGGAGTATTAGCTACTTTTTAGAAGTTACTCTGTTGTGAATTCCTCACGTTTAGTATGTGTCATGCATTTCTAAGTAAACAGCGTATTCACAGCTCAAGTTACGCATTCTGACTTGCGTGTAACTTAATTAAAGTTCACCTGTTCATTGACTTCTTTGTGGATGTAAGTTATAATATTATAATATCTGGCACCATTCGGAGTAAATTCTAGAGACTGTTGTGCGTGAAAATCCCCTGAGATCAGCAGTTACAGAAATACTCAAACCAGTCCATCTGGCACCAACAGTCATCCATACGATTATCTAATCAGCTAATCATGCAGATACAGGTCAGGAACTTCAGTTTATGTTTACATTAACCATCAGAATGGGGGAAAATTTGATGATTGTTGGTGCCAGATGGGCTGGTTTGAGTATTTCTGTAACTCTGTACAATTGTGGTGAGAAGAATATCATGTCTGAATGCTTTTCTGACATGCGGGTTGGTGCTGTTTTGGTGGCACGAGGGGGACCTACACAATATTAGGCAGGTGGCTTTAATGTTGTGGTTGATCGGTGTGTATATATATATATAGTGGCACGCAAAAGTTTGGGCACCCCTGGCCAAAATTTCTGTTGCTGTGAATGGTTAAGTGAGTAGAAGATGAACTGATCTCCAAAAGGCATATACTTAATGATTAAACATTCTTTTCAAAATTTTAAGCAAGATAAGTGTATTATTTTTGTTTTGCACAATTTTAGAGAGAGAGAAAAAGAAAGGAGCCCATGCAAAAGTTTGGGCACCACTAGAGATTTGAGCTCTCAGATAACTTTTACCAAGATCTCAGACCTTGGTAGGGATATGGCTTGTTCTCAATCATCATTTGAAAAGCTGCAGCTGACTAGCACTCTGAAAATGAAAATAGTAACATTTCCTGCGTCCTCGCCACAAATTTAAGCGTCAGAAGTTTGCAAATGAACATCTGAACAAGCCTGATGCATTTTAGAAACAAGTCCTGCGGACTGATGTAGTTAAAATACTGTATGACAACATTTTGGCCGCAATGAACAAAGGTATGTTTGGAAAAAAAAGGGTGCAGAATTTCATGAAATTAACACCTCACCAACTGTTAAGCACGGGGGTGGATCGATCATGCTTTGGGCTTGTGTTGATGCCAGTGGCACCGGGGAACATTTCTCTGGTAGAGGAAAGAATGGATTAAAATAAATACCAGCAATTTCTGGAAGCAAACATCACACCATCTGTTAAAAAGCTGAAGATGAAAAGAGGATTGCTTCTACAACAGCATAATGATCCTAAACACACCTCAAAATCCACAATGGATGACCTCAAGAGGCCTAAGCTGAAGGTTTTGCCATGTCCCTCACAGTCCAATGACCTAAACATCATCTAAAATCTGTGGATAGACCTCATAAGAGCAGTGCATGCAAGACGGCCCACGAATCACAGAACTAGAAGCCTTTTGCAAGGAAGAACGGGCGAAAATCCCCCAAACAATTGAAAGACATTTAGCTGTCTACAAAAAGCTCTTAGATACTTTGCCAAAGGGGGTGTTAATAAATACTGACCATGCAGGATGCCCAAACTTTTGCTCCAGGCCCTTTTCCTTTTTTGTTTTTTGAAACTGTAAAAGATGGAAATAAAAAGTGAAATTGCTTAAAATATTAAAGAAATGTGTCATCTTTAACTTTATGCACTCTATGGCACTCACAGAGCCCCCCCTCTGAACATCGGGTCAGTCTGAGATTACATGAAGAGACAAAAGCAATTGAGACAGCCTAAATAAATAAAAGAACTGTAGAAAATTATCCAATAAGCTTGAAACATCCTATCTGCCAACAACCAAGAAAAACTGTGTCCAGGTGTACCAAGGAGAATTGATGCTGTTTTAAAGGCACAGGAGGTCACACCGAATATCGATTTAGCTTTTTAATGTTTTTGATTTTTAATTCAGTTTGATTTTCACCTTTAGCGTCTTTTTTGTCTTTGTTGACAAAATCGAAACATTCTTTGATAAGATTAGTTCTGTTTTTATGTCCTTGGTCGCAGCCCACCATCAAGTTTGAACAGCAGCCCTGGTACATTGATGACACAGGGGGAACTTTGCACCCTTACCAGCTGGAAGGCTTGAACTGGTTGCGATTCTCTTGGACTCAAGGAACCGACACAATCCTGGCTGATGAAATGGGGCTTGGCAAGACTGTGCAGACTATAGTGTTCCTGTACTCACTCTACAAAGAGGTCTGGGCACCACTTGAACTGTCTTATCAAATGTACTTGAAAGAGAACGTGTGTAACAGTCAGTTGTTCTTATTACAGGGTCACTCCAAAGGGCCGTTTCTGGTCAGTGCACCGCTCTCCACCATCATCAACTGGGAGCGAGAGTTTGAAATGTGGGCTCCGGAATTCTATGTGGTCACTTACACGGGAGACAAAGACAGCAGGGCCGTCATACGCGAGAATGAATTAACCTTCGAGGACAGCGGTGTCAAAACAGGTCGCAAACTATTCCGCATAAAGGTGAGAGAATGTTGTGGACTGGTTTAAAGCGGATGTGTGTAAATGTTTCGATTTTAACCTACTTTTTCCTGCCCCAATGTAACATGCAGAGGTCTGGGAAATCTGTATGAAAACAGTTATTATGATTGCAAATCTGTTACACACTTTACTGTAAAACTTATGTTGGAATAAAAAATACAAGCCGGCTTTAAAGAGATATTTCACCCCCAATTATAAGTATTTCGAAATATTTGTGTATTTAAAACATAACTTTTCATATGATTCATGGGTTTTTAAAGGAAGTCATATTTCGCTACTTTATGAATTTATTTATGTCTTTGAAGTTAAATATGAATATATAAAGCACACATGCACCTTAAGAATCAGCATACACCTAAAACAGACAATTAATCGTAATAATCGCTATTATTTGTTTGACAATTAATCATCAGCCATATTTCATAATCGTGACAGCCCTTCCATTACCTGAATGAATTGTTTGCATCCACACATTTATAAAAGTCAACCTAGTCTCCAGATCTACTCAGTACAATATTTAGGTCGTTAAATCTTTTTGAGCATGTTTTTATGGCAAGAAATTCGGATTCAGTGTGAATATGTCTTTTATTTTGACGTTTATTTTTCCCTCAGAAGGACAGTCCGATCAAGTTTCATGTCCTGCTGACATCATATGAACTGATCACCATTGATCAGGCCATCCTTGGCTCTATTTCCTGGGCCTGTCTGGTTGTGGACGAGGCCCACCGTCTAAAAAATAATCAATCAAAGGTACAGAATTAAAGGAAGGCATAAATTGTCATGTCGTTATTTTTTGTGAAATCGTACTACTGTGTGCACTCAATAATAATTGTGTAATAGACTTTAATTTATACTTGGAACATCAATATTGTCTTTACCTTGTTAAAGTTTTTCAGAATTCTGAATGGCTACAAAATCTACTATAAGCTGCTCCTAACTGGAACCCCTTTGCAGAACAATCTAGAAGAGCTATTTCACCTGCTCAACTTTCTCACCCCAGAACGCTTCAAGTAAGGCTGCAGTCTGCATGATTTATGTGGTGATTCACAGATCGGCTCATAGAATAAAGACTCCCTATAGAGTGATCACATGGCTTATAAAGGGACATAGTCATAGGAATAGACAAAGGCGAGTTCCATGTTTTATATTTTGCTAGTTAGTTTCAATTGTGTTATTCGGTGTGCTATGCTTTAATTCATTTACATTTGTTTTATCTCAGTGTGACTTAGTCACGCTGTCCAAATACATGGACATATATTTTTTGCCTGTTTATTAGGTGCTACTAGTTCTTATCAAAAAAAAGGTGGCACAGGGGTTAGCACTGCTGTCTCAAGCAAGAAGGTCCTGGGTTCAAGTCCTGGCTCAACTAGGGCCTTTCTGTGTGGAGTTTGCATGTTCTCCCCATGTTTGTGTGGGTTTTCTTCCGGGTGCTCCAGTTTCCCCCACAAGTCCAAAATCATGCAGGTTAAGTGAATTGGAGACTCTAAATTGGGGCAATTGTGAGAGTCCCCCAGCCACGGGGGGTTGCATCAGGTAGGAAATCCGACATAAAACTTGTGCCAAATCTTATATATATATATATATATCATGGACTATCATGAAGCAGACCCTGCACCTATGCGGGACAAACGCTAGGAAAGGGAGAGAGTTATATATCATAAAGGGTAAAAATTCCCCAATCTTCCCAATCAAAAGTTAGACATTTGTTGATTGAAAATGTCAATGTGTGTCTCTGCTGAGTTATCAAAACATTGCTCTGTTTGTTTAAGAGGCACATCCAGCCTGATGCAGCAACATTGGCTTGACCAATAGCGTGGAAGCTGGAAAAGTTGAAAGAAAACAGTGATTATTCTTTTAAATCCATTTGGTGACGCTTATGGCACAGAAAATACACACTTCAGCTTACATTTACATGTCCCATAATATACTCTTTTACATTTTACAAATATGTATATTTCAGCATAAAATCTCGATGATGAAAAAAAACAAAAAAAAACAAAAAGAGATAATGGACGTTATTCGTCAACTTCCAAAATCCAAATGAAAATGTTGTTTTTGCACAGTAACCTGGAGGGTTTTCTGGAAGAGTTTGCAGACATCTCAAAAGAAGACCAGATTAAGAAACTGCATGACCTTCTGGGGCCGCACATGCTCAGGAGACTGAAGGCCGATGTCTTCAAGAACATGCCGGCAAAAACCGAACTCATAGTGCGAGTCGAACTCAGTCCCATGCAGAAGTCAGTCTACCCGTGTTCTTTTGATCCTCATACTAAATTGTTCAGTCAAACTTATTTGACATTAATCAGTATCATATTTCACGATTGCATATGTAAGATAATCAGTGTCTTACAAGTGTTTGTGCTTTCTCACTGACAGGAAATACTACAAGTTCATTTTAACACGGAACTTTGAGGCGTTGAATTCCAAGGGAGGAGGGAACCAGGTGTCGCTTCTCAACATCATGATGGACTTAAAGAAATGCTGCAACCATCCTTACCTGTTTCCAGTAGCTGCAGTGGTGAGGAGGAGAGGGGACATTTTATAATTAATACCACCGCTATATAGAGACTGTGCTATATTTTTAGCAAATGTAATGGCAAGACGATCTGTTGTATAGGAGCTATTTAAAGTCACTCAGAAACATTTTTTCAAGTGTTTATTGTTTCTTAGTGACTGCAATGAAATTGATGCACAATATCTGCCTTACTGAATTTATTTCTGATGTTCTTGCATTCAAGGACAAAACATTTCTGATATTAATGTTATTTACTCTTATAAACATTGGTTGAAGACAGTTAGTATCACTATAATTATTACTCATACTGAACATTATAGCTTTTTCAACATCCCAAACCCCAAGTATTAAACTTTGGTGTGTAACTGGTCCTGCAATCGAACATGTGCCTTTTGCATGGTGGATTATGAAATGGGAGAAAAAAAAGGCTTATATTGAAGGAGGGGATGTGCTCTTTTGACTTGCCAATAAGCAACCACCCAGAGCACCCTAGCAACCGTACAGCAATTCATTAGCAGCCACTCAGAAAACCTTAGAAAAAGTTATAGCAATGCCCTGGCAACCAACTAGAACAAAGTTTTGCACGGGAAAGCACAACTCACATTTTCTGTAAGTAAAAATCTAGTTTTAAACTATACTAAACTAGCTAAAAAATTGTTGAATTATTCTATATTACTACTAACCATTCTAATATTGCTCATATGGAAAGAAATTTGTTATTTTATTCACCAAAGTGGCATTCAACTGTTCACAAATATAGTCAGGACATTACAGATGTAAAAAACAACACCATCAATATTTAAGAAAAGTCATTTTTTATCAAATCTAGACAGCAGCCATCAATCCAACACCTTATTCTTGAGTAATCATGCTAAATTGATCATTTATCAGCCATTATATCAAACACAGTTAAAAGATATTTGGTTTGTTAAATGAAGCTTAACATTGTCTTTGTTTTTGAGTTGCCACAGTATGTAATAGACTGGCATGTCTTAAGGTCAATATTAGGTCACAAATTACAAAAAAGAAATGGCTTTCTATTGAAACTCATCCGTCAATCATTGTTTTGAGGAATGAAGGCTATACAATGCTTGACACTGCCAAAACAACTGAAAAGATTTAATACAAAGGTGAACACTACAGTCTTCAAAGACAAAGGACAATTGGCTCTAACAAGGACAGAAAAGAGCTGTGGAAGACCAGATGTGCAACTAAACAAGAGGATAAGTACATCAGAGTCTCTAGATTGAGAAATAGACACCTCACATGTCCTCCGCTGACAGCTTCATTGAATTCTACCCGCTCAACACCAGTTTCATGTACAACAGTAAAGAGAAGACTCAGGAGGACTTATGGGAAGAATTGCAAAGAAAAAGACACTTTTGAAACAGAAAAACAAAAAGAAAAGTTTCGAGTGGACAAAGAAACACATTGGACAACAGATAATTGGAAAAGAGTGTTATGGATCTTAAACCCATTGAGATTTTGTGGGATCAGCTAGACTGTAAGATGTGTGAGAAGTGCCCAACAAGACAGCTACATCTATGGCAAGTGCTACAGGAAGTGTGGGGTTAAAGGTCAAGTGCTACAGGAAGTGTGGGGTGAAAGGTCACCTGAGCATCTGGACAAACTGACCGCTAGAATAACAAGATCTGCAAATCTGTCATTGCTGCACATGGAGGATTTTTGGATAAGAACTATTTGAAGTAGTTTTAAGAAGTTCTGAATTATTTTTATCAAATTGTAATAGTCATTTTTCATGTTATTAATGTCCTGATTATACATTGTGATCAGTTGAATGCCACTTTGATGAATACAAGTACCATTTTGTTTCCAAAAGAGCAACATTTTTACATTATTCCAAACTTTTGGCCGCCGGTGTGTATATATATATATTCTTTCTGACCGTTCACCTAAATTAATTGGTTCAAATAAATGATTTACCAAACCACATATATGTAGCATTGTGCAAGTCCAAATCATTAAAGTGTCTGTTCGCTTGGATAATTCATATAAATGAATTGGCGCATATAAACGATTCACCAATTCGCTTATATGTAATGTTCAAAAGTCCAAATCATTTTAGTGAATTGGTTTATTTGGACAGTTCATGTAAGTAAATTGGTTTAAAATACACAATTTACCAGTTCAATTTTAGGTAGCATTCAGAAGTCCAAATCCTTTTAACCAAATTAAATTAATAAAACAAAAATATTTATTTATTTTGTATCTTATTTGTTAAAAATTACTCAAATTACATTTGATGGAATTTTGTTTTGTTTTTTATAAGATTTTTTTTATTATATTACATATATCATATCTATACATATTATTTTGATATTTATATAAGCATATTAAAAAAACAGTTCAGAAATGTACTTGACACCTTCGATCCTATCATCATTAATTAAGTCTTAAATTAAGCTATGTCTTCAAATTCTTATTTTAATACCCATTCTTTACGTGTTCAGGAAGCTCCAGTCTTGCCCAATGGTTCGTATGATGGTAACCTGCTAGTAAAATCCTCAGGCAAACTCACTCTGCTTCAGAAGATGCTCAAGAAGCTTAAAGACGAAGGCCACAGGGTTCTCATCTTCTCTCAGGTAGTTTCTATTCCCTCTCCTACAAATACTAGCTCAGATTACAAAACATTTTATTTTTTTTAATAACAAAAAATGCATAAATATGCAGCGGTCTTGCCTGTATTTCAGTGGAAGATTAATTAGATGGTAAACTGTGAATAGAAAATAAGAGCGGAGCTCATTCATCTTTTAAATGGAGTTGACAAATGAAAAGGTGGGGCTTAGATTTATCTCCGTTGTATTGTTTAGTCCACAGACTTTTAAATTGCCTGCAGAATCAGTGCATTACTTTGATGAATGGCACAGGTAAAAGGAGGGTGGATGACTTTTCATTTTACCACCCTTTTCTTTCCTCAAGGGCTTAAAAAACACACTGTACATATTAATATTTGAGCATATCATTTGTTTGTTCAGTCCTTTAAGCTCGATTAAAGAGGAGGGCTCTGTTTCTGTCCCCTTTTTTGTTGCATTTGCATGGTTGGAATTTAGTAGCTGGCAGACTGCCATCATTTACTCACTCTCATGTTTTCTAAACCCATTTATTTTTCTTTTTTCAAAGTTTTGAAGAATGTCTTTGCTGCAGAATTGAATGGCTACCAGGGGTTGTAAAGCAGCAAAAAGGACAAAAAAGCATTCCAAAATGTACTCAATATTACGAATGCATTATATTCTAAATCTTCTGAAGCTATTTAAAGGAATATTCCTGGTTCAAATCAAGTTGACCACAGTCGACAGCATTTGAGGCATAATGTTGATTACTACAAACATTAAAGGAGACCTATTATGCCCCTTTTTACAAGATTTTAGTCTCAGGTGTCGCTTGAATGTGTCTGTGAAGTTTCAGCTCAAAATACCCCACGGATCATTTATTATACCATGTTGTAAAGGCCTCTTTTTGGGTGGAATCAAAAACACGTTGATTTCGTGTGTGTCTCTTTAAATGCAAATGAGCTGCTGCTCCCCGCCCCCGACATAGCTCTGGTCTCAGTGAATACAATAAGAGACAATGCTAACTTTAGCTGCGTTAGCCGTGGAATCAGCTAACAAGAACATTCGCAAACATCCTGTTTTATATTGATCCTCATTCACAAATCAATCTGGTGTAAAATTATTTGCACAAACACACATTTTTGTATGTTTTGGGGCACATTTCCTTAAAAATCAAAACTTATCCACTGCATCTTCAGTGTCTCTGATGTCGGGAGTACATGAAGACTCTTATGTTCACTTTTACAGCAACAACAGAACACTTATGAGACATTGTTCTTCTCACTGTATCTTCTCCAGCGCAGAAAAAAATGGCGGACTGTATGTAGATCACTCAGGGGAGGAGCTATGATAATAGGGTGGAGTCCGTCACCAGTCGTGGGTGTGGCCTGTTCTAACGTGACATCACTTTAGAGCAGAAACGAAAACCGTTCATTTTGGCACACTGTTTTTGATTAATAGAAATATAAGAAAGAGGAGTGGTGGACTTTTAACATTGTAGGTGGTTGTGTGCACACACTGCCGACTCACATTTATGTACAAACACCACATAAAAGTGCATTTTGCATAATAGGTCCCCTTTAAAGTAATTGTTTCTCTCATCATTTACTCACCCTCATCCCAGATGTGTATGACTTTCTTTCTTCTGCAGAACTCAAATGAAGATTTTTAGAAGAATATTGCAGCTCTGTTGGTCCATACAATGCAAGTGAAATTTTAACGCTCCAAAAAGCACATAAAAGCAGCATAAAAGTAACCCAAATGACTCCAGTGGTTACATCAATGTCTTCAAAAGTGATATGATAGGTGTGGGTGAGAAACAGATCAATATTTAAGTCAAGGGTGGGTAACGTCCACCTCAAGCTGTGAGGCCACTGACCTGAATTCCATTAACTGTTAATTTTTTTTTTTAAATTATTTATATATATATATATATATATATATATATATATATATATATATATATTTACAAAATTATTCACAGGCCAAATAATATATAAGTATTATATATATATAATAATATATAATATATGTAAGTAATTATAAAATATTAACAACGTAATATATTGTACAATAGAAAGACCTTTTTTATTTTATTTTTTTCTCATAATGGAATGCATAAGTTAATTTCAACCCCCAATAATTGTTTTGGCCTGAGAATAATTTAGTAAATATTCAAATGGATATCAATAGGAAAAAGGTTCCCTACCCCTGCAGGGGGTGATATGCATGAAGCATGTGAATCACCAAAAAACACAAAAAGAAGAAAGTGAAAGTTAAAGTAGAGATTGACTGAGCAAGGAGGATAATTAATAGTAAAAAATAATTAAATATTGATCTATCTCTCATCCACACTTATCATATCGCTTCTGAAGACATTAATATAACCACTAGAATATTGATGTATTTTATGCTGACTTTTGTGATTTTTGAAGCTTCAAAATGTTGGCACCTATTCACTTGCATTGTGAGGACCTACAGAGCTTATAGAGGTTTTAAAAGACATGAGGGTGAGTAAATGTTGACAGGTTTATAATTTTTCATCAATTCTTTTAAAACTGCCATATGTCCCTTTGCTGGATACTATTATTGTTGTTACTGTTTGCGTCACATCCTGCACTTTTGATCCCTCGCTCAGATGACAAAGATGCTGGACCTGCTAGAGGACTTCCTGGAGTACGAGGGGTATAAATACGAGCGTATTGATGGGGGCATCACTGGTGGGCTGCGACAGGAGGCTATCGATCGCTTTAACGGTGAGAATGCTGGTAGTGAAATTGCAGTGTGTGTTTTATAGTGAATACTGAGGCGCTCAAACTGACTGGCTGTCAACATGTGTTTAGCTCCTGGGGCTCAGCAGTTCTGTTTTCTGCTGTCTACACGTGCTGGAGGATTGGGGATCAATCTAGCAACCGCAGACACAGTAATCATATATGACTCTGATTGGAATCCACACAATGATATTCAGGTAATGCAAATACACACAAGCACAGAATTTCATTCCATTGACTTCTATTGGTATCATACTGAGCTAATGACATTTTCTAAGACTACACCTAAGCCTTACACAAACCTTTCTGTGTTATTACATTTTAATTAAGTACATTTTATAAAGCATTTTGTATACATTTGTTTCCAAACTACAGCTTACCCTAAGTACCTACCCCCTCCATTATACCTGTACCAGTTAAAATTCTTGCTTAGGTCTATTTCTTGTCTTTCTGTTCATCCATTTGCAGGCATTCAGCAGGGCGCATCGTATCGGCCAAAATAAAAAGGTGATGATCTATCGATTTGTGACGCGGGCATCAGTAGAGGAGCGTATCACTCAGGTGGCCAAGCGAAAGATGATGTTGACCCACCTGGTAGTGCGTCCCGGCTTGGGCTCTAAGACAGGTTCCATGTCGAAACAGGAACTAGATGACATCCTCAAGTTTGGGACGGAGGAACTTTTCAAAGATGATGTGGAAGCTGCCAGAACCATGGGTGAGAAAAAGTGGATTGGAGTAAAAAGCTTGTCTGATTGTTTGTGTCATTTGCACCCTACCCCCAAGTGTCCCTCTGAAAGTAGCTTTTGCAATTGTCCTCTGTCCAATTGTCCTCTGTATCAATGTACCAATAAGCAGTCCTACTAGAAATGCAAGGTCATTGTTTGTTTCTCAGGAAACATACATACTGCTAAAATACTGTAAATCACTTGAATGCACTGATAGTTGCTTTGGATGAAAACGTCTGTCCAATAAATGAATGTAAACATTGTGTGTCTCTCATCTAGGTGAAAGTAAGGACGGAGATGAGGGCAGTGTGATCCATTATGATGATAACGCCATCTCCAAACTTCTGGACCGCAGTCAGGATGCTACTGAAGACACAGAGATCCAGAACATGAACGAGTATTTGAGCTCCTTCAAGGTTGCTCAGTATGTGGTGAGAGAGGAGGATGGAGAGGTGAGAGACAAAAACTGCATTTTCAATTTAATCTTCATGCCTTTTGCTATTTAATATGTGTTTATCAACCATGACAACCATGTTATGGACATTTGAGTTGATAATTGTCATTCAAATTGATTGAAAAGTGCTTTATTTACTCGTTTCAAGAGGGACTAGTTGTGCAAGTCAACTGTAGATTTTTATTGTTGTTTGTTGTTCATGATTTTGTACTTATTTGAGGTTTTACCTTGAAAGTGAATCGTTTTGTTCTAACAATTCATGTAAATTAATTTGTTCAAATAAAAGATTCACCAAATCACTTTTACAGTATGTAGCGTCGGGAAGTCCAAATCATTTTAGAGAATTGGTTTGTTAAGACAACTTCAGTAAATGAATTGGTTCAAATAAACAATTCACCAATGCTCTGATAAATAAAGTTGGGAAGTCCAAATCATTTTAGTTTATTGGTATACTTGGACAGTTCATGTAAATGAATTGGTTCACATAAATGATTCACTAATTCACTCATGTGTAGCGATGGAAGTTCAAATAATTTTAGTGAATTGCTTTGTTCGGACAGTTCAAATAAAAGTAAAGGTTCAAATAAATGATTCACTGATTCACTTATATGTAGCTTTGCGAAGTCCAATCATTTTAGTGAATCGGTTTCTTCGCACAGTACATGTAAATGAATTGGTTCAAATAAATGATTCACTAATTCACTCATATGTAGCGATGGAAGTTCAAATAGTTTTAGTGAATCGGTTCATTCGAACAGTTCATGTCAATGAACTGGTTAAAAAAAATCAATTCACCAATTCTGTAATATGTAGCTTTGGGAAGTCCAAATTTTTTTTTTTGTTTCAGTTCGTTCAGACAGTTCATTTAAAAGAATTGGTTCTAATAAATGATTCACCAATTTTCTTATATGTTGCATTGCGAAGTCCAAATCATTTTAGTGAATCGATATGTTTGTCCAGTTTATGTAAATGAATTGGTTCAAATAAACGATTCACCAACTCACCTATATGTAACGTTGGGGGGTCTAAATAATTTTAGTGAATCGGTTTGTTCAGACAGTTCATGTAAATTAACTGGTTCAAATAAACATTCAGTACCATGGTATAAACAGTATTGAAGCACAATGGCATTGCCATCTGATATCATCACTGTACCCCTGTACCGCTACAAGTTTTGTAAGAAATGTATATTTTGGCCTTCGTACATTATGGAGATCTCATGGTCCCCATGAGGACAACGGCTTCATAAAGGGACAAAATGTTGTAATTTACAAATACCAAAAGTTAAGGATTAGGGCCAAAATTAGTTTACAGGAACTACATTTAGCTTACAATAACTAAAAACAATAGAAGTCTATGGTGTGACCTCAAACGTGTGTGTGTACCTGCAGGAGGAGGTCCAGAGGGAGATTATTAAACAGGAAGAAAATGTTGATCCAGACTACTGGGAGAAGCTCTTGAGACACCATTACGAGCAGCAGCAGGAGGATCTGGCTCGGAACCTGGGCAAAGGGAAACGAATCCGCAAACAGGTCAACTACAATGACGCCTCCCAGGAGGACCAAGGTACACACGCACACACACAGAGAGAGAGCGAGATGCTTACATTGCAGTACTGCAGTAAGCATATATGAGAGTACATGTTTTCCCTCTCTTGATCCTGTGTTCAGAATGGCAGGATGATCTTTCAGACAATCAGTCCGAGTACTCTGTTGGCTCCGAGGATGAGGATGAAGATTTTGAGGAGCGCCCAGAAGGTAGGCACTCTTTCTGAAACATTTCTTACACAGACATAGACATAGGCCTGACTGTGAGGAAATGGCCATTTTTAAGTATTCAAGTAGCGGTATTCAAAGCACTTAGCACTGCATCTCATTCACCCATTCACACATACATTCACACATCAATGATGGCAGAGCTGCCATGCAAGGTGCTAGCCTGTCATTGGGAGCAACTTGGGGTTCAGTGTCTTGCCCAAGGACACTTCGGCATGTGGAGTCGTGTGGGCCGGGAATCGAACTGCCAACCCTGTGATCAGTGGATAATGAAAAAAAGTTTGTTTTTTTTCTCAACCCATTGGCAAATATTTTGTTCTTGTTATAAGCACAAACGTTGCTAAATTGCGTTAGATTTCTCTGAAAACAAGACTTAATATCTTGTCATTCTACTCCTCAAGTAATTTGTTCTTGTCTTTTTTTGGGGGGGGGGGGGGGGGGGGGGGGGTCCTCTTTTTCACCCAATTTGGAATTCCCAATGTGCTTTTAAATCCTCATGGTGGCGTAGTGACTCGTAGAGTGTCGTAGAGTGACTCTACCCTCCCTAGCGACCAGGCCAAATTGGTTGCTTAGGAGGCCTGGCTGGAGTCACTCAGCACGCCCTGGGATTGGAACTAGCGAACTCCAGGGGTGGTACCCAGAACTACCAGGCCCCCCCTTTTTGTTCTTGTCTTTAAATATTTTTACTGAAAAGCTGTAATGAGACAATGAACAGCAAAACTAATTTTCTTACTCAGTATTTTTGTCTTGTTTTCCAGAAAACATACATAAACATCCCAAAAACAAGATCAAATTAAACGAGATAAGATGCTAAGTGTTGTTTTCAGAGAAATCAAACAAGATTGGGTAAAATATATGCTTTAAACAAGAACAAAATTGCCAACGGTGCAAGAAAAACTGACTTAAATTAAGTCGAATACGTTTCAGTTAAAGCACAGGACAATTTCAGTTGCATTCTGTGCCTGCATGAACTGGATTGCTGTTGCTTGTGAATAATAACTCTGGGTGTGTCTCTAAAATACCATGTGCTAAAGTGGCACAAATGTGTTGTGAATTCGCCAAAGTGTCTTTACTATATGAGATCCTTTTCTTCCAGGGGGGCGCAGACAGTCTCGCAGACAGCTGAAGAGCGATCGGGACAAACCGCTGCCACCACTACTGGCTAGAGTCAGCGGAAACATAGAGGTGAAGCTCCTGTACCTTCTGTCTTCAAGTCAAGCTTTGGCGTCATGCATGATATTTACGTACCTTTGGGATTTCAGGTGCTGGGATTTAACGCCCGCCAGCGAAAGGCCTTCCTGAATGCGATTATGCGCTGGGGAATGCCGCCACAAGATGCCTTCAACTCTCACTGGCTGGTCCGCGACCTGAGAGGAAAAAGCGAGAAGGAGTTCAGGTACTGCGTTTGAATATATCTCATGCATCTTAACTCATCAGTGCCTTAATCTGTTGAAAACCAGTCTAAGCTGGTTGGCTGGTCTTAGCTGGTCTTCCAGCTTGGTCAGAATGATCAGTTGGGTGGTTTGGGCACTTTTCAGCTGGCCAGACTTGGAGACCAGCTTAAGCTTATATTTTTTTTTCCCCCCAAGCAACAGTATGTTCATGTTTTTCCGTGAACATATGAAACATTCAGTTTTTCATGTGTTCTTTAGGGCTTATGTGTCTCTGTTCATGAGGCACCTGTGTGAGCCGGGGGCAGATGGAGCCGAGACATTTGCTGATGGCGTCCCGAGGGAAGGGCTATCCCGCCAACACGTTCTCACCCGGATCGGTGTTATGTCTCTGGTTCGCAAGAAGGTAAATCTATGCAAATTGTATTGTAACACAATCGACATGAGTAGCTAATTTGACGCTCTGTAAGAAATTGTAGGACTGTTTAAATGACGTGAACATTATTTTGCGTGAACCTTAATCACATCACATAAAATAAATGGCTCACAATATATTCAATGATGCTGTCTGCACTGGATCGTCCATTGCATCAGGCGGATAATAAGCGGATGCCCCATTCTATTTGTGATACACCGATTGTCAGTAAATGTCATCTTTTTAGAAATTTAGCTTCTACGTGTTCAGTTTTGATAGCCTTAAGCCATTACGACGCAACATCGGTCGCATCCGGTGTAGAAAGGTGTTTTCTTATTAGTTATTATGTTGCCTATGTGTCTTTGTGTCTACGGGCACATTTTTGGTAATATTAATTTGATAATAATCAAATAATAATAACAATTTAATAGATTAATGGGAAAACGAGCCAAATATCATCTTGACATGGTCAAAGGCATCAGCTATTGATGATCAGTTTGATCCTCGAGATCATCGTCTGTTTGCTCAACCAGAATGTGCGTTTCTCTCTATAAATTAACTAAATGTTCAGACAGTCTCTTGCTGGTTTTCCCGACACATTCAGAATCATTACAGATTTTGCCGGTGTCGCAGCGGCTTGCTTCATGCATTAAAGGCTCGTTATTACGGTTTAGTATTTCTCTGTAATGTAGAACAGTGTTAGCAATGTTACTGATAACATTCTTTCTCAGTCCTTGAACTCAAACCATTTTCTGATGCCCCACAACATATAAGCATAATTGCTTATATGTAAAACTTAATATCATAAACGTGCGACAACTAGACGACTAATGGCTTAAATTAACGACTAGGAAAATCTTTGGTCAGGGGCAGCCCTACGTTTTTTATTTGCTTTGCGTTCACAATTAGTTTCTAGCCCTGTAAAGCAACTTTACATTTTGAAAAGGTGCTAATGTATGTAAATTAAACTTACTATTATTATTGTTATATTTTAATTGATGCAACAAAAACAAGTCAGTGTGGGATGGAATAATGTGTCAATTAAGGGATAGGTCAGAACGGCTGACTAGATTAGTTAAGTGAACTAATTTACCTAAGTATGTTGTTGTTTTTTGTGGCATATCTTCTCTGTGAAGTCTATTGAAATATCCCCTTGTTTTTTATTGTGTGTGTGTGTAGGTTCAGGAGTTTGAGCATGTGAATGGAAAGTTCAGCATGCCAGATTTGATTCCCGTAGGCTTAGAGCTTAAAAAACTAACTGAAAGTGTCTCATCGGACCCAAACACTCCAGTCCCAGCCAGTCCTGTTCCGACTCAACCCAGCACTCCTGTGCCGTCAGGTATGTAAATGTGTGTCTACTGGACAATAGTCACAGTCTGAATTGAATTAATGCGAAAGATCAGAATATTGCTAAAAGTTGAAGCCACTGTGGCTCTTTTACTAAATGTAATGCAAGTAATTTACTTGTGGTTTAGAGCTTGCGAATAACATTGATCATCTCGTAACAAGTTCACATGTCAAGGTCTGGGTAGATTAGATGGCAAGTGAACAATCGTAGTCAACATGTTGAATGCAAGAGAAACGGACAGGAGTAAAGACCTGAGCAACTTTGACAAGGGACAAATTATTATGGCCAGATACTGGGTCAGAGCATCTCTGAAACGCCAAGGCTCGTGGGGTGCTCCTGGTCTGTAGTGGTAAGTACCTACCGACAGTGGTCCGAGGAGGGGCAAACCACAAACCAGTGACAGGGAGTTGGGCGCCCAAGGCTCATCGATGTGTGAGGGCAACAAATGCTATCCCATCTGTTCTGAACCAACAGAAGGTCTACTGTGGCACAAGTCACAGAAAATGTTATTGATGGTGATGCTTCGTATGGGGAAGCGTAGCCGCAGACCAGTCAGGGTGCCCAGAATGCCCCTGTCCACCATCAAAAGCGCCTACAATGGGCAGGTGAGCATCGGAACTGGACCTTGGAGCAGTGAAAGAAGATTGCCTCGTCCAATGAGTCCCGTTTTCTTTTACATCACGTGGACGGCAATGTACATGTGCGCCGTTTACCCGAGGAGCGATGGCACCAGGATGTACTGTGGGAAGACGACAAGCCTTTGGAGGGAGAGTGATGCTCTGGGCAATGTTCTGCTGGGAAACACTGGATCCGACCGTTCATGTGGATGTCAATTTGGCACATGCCACTTACCTAAACATTGTTGCAGACCAGGTACACCCCTTCATGGCAGTGGTATTTCCTGATGGCTGTGGCGTCTGTCAACAGTATAAAGCACTATGCCACACTGTATGGTTGCATGGTATACTGGTGCTATGGTATTATTGCAATAATAAAGTTTTAAAATACCGGTGGTGCCACAGTATTTTTAAACGGTAGTACCATAAGTTATGTTGTGGTAGTAACTAGACCTATTTCTGCAATAACATTGAAAAATTGTCTTTTCGAGTGGCATCCCCTTCACGCAGTGCCCTTTAAGAGCGCAAAATGCTGTTTAGAATTTGCCACTTACATGGTATTGTTTATTTTTCAATGAGTGGTTTTCCCATGCTTGTAACACACACTTGTCTGAATCCCAGTGTGTTAAGTGTGGCGGTCGGGTCTCCTAATGGATAATATGGATTCAAGTAAAACTTCCGAGAGTGAGAAGCTTTTTACACAACACAATTCACACAGTGAGATTTGGAATTATTATTTTTTTTTTTTTCTGATGAGACCAGGAAAACCCATCTGCTGGGCATACCCTCAAAGATTTCAAGCCAAAAGTGGAAACACCACCAACCTTATAACACATTCGGACACATCCCACTGCTTATGTAGATTACACACGTGTTAGTGTCACTTCATTTAACATAAATGCCTCATCTTAACATTTACAGATTTACCTTTCTCTGAAAAATTGAACGTTACACTTGTTTAATTTTTTTCAAAATTACAAATGCATGCCGGTGGCAACTTCCCTAAGTTTGCAGTTATGATTAGATCACGTCCCTGAGTCGTGCGATCAGTGTGTGTAATCTGCATTCGCAATCTGCATAATGGAATAAAAGTTGTTTGTTTTGATGCATGAAGATTTTTTTTTTTTTTTATAACATCAAACTAAGAACGTATTAGGTAACAAGTTTGTCAATTTGAGCCTTTTCACAGTTCATCCTTCAGTTATTTTCACCCCTTCCGGAGCAACAAGTGGAATTTCTAAGAACCACCTTTGCTATTGCTACCTTCAAGTACAGCTTGTCACGCATTCAAGTGGGAAAAAAAATACGGAAGAAACCAAACTTAATCAATTACGAAATGAATGAATAAACCTAATAAACCTGCACCACTTATAAACAACATATATGGTTTATTAATGCATGGTATCTAAAAAATTAATAATGAATTTGCTTAAAACAAACTGTGAATGGTGAGTTATTAGTTGACTGTCATATAAAACAAATTAATATTATTGAAATTATTTTGCAAACATCTTTTATGTTGACACGGCCCTTCCAACGTCCCAACTCGGAAACTCGTTAATATGACTTTGTGGGGTCATTCATGTGCTTGGAACTCATAATTATGATATTTCCCACTGCACACATTGTTCGGGAATGGTTTAGGGAACATGATGAAGAGTTCAAGGTGTTGCCCTGGCCTCCAAATTCCTCAGATCTCAATCCGATTGAGCATTTGTAGGATGTGCTGGACCAACAAGTCCCGATGGCGGCTCCGCCTCGCAACTTACAGGATTTGAAGGATCTGCTGCTAATGACTTGGTGCCAGATACCACAGAAGACCATCAAGGGTCTTGTAGAGTCCATGCTTTGGTGGGTCAGTGCTGTTTTGGCAGCAAGTGGAGGACCAACATCATATTAGGCTCATTAGTGTATATTCATATCTAAATTATTCGGTAAATGTGATTCCATCGTAGTTTATGCATATGAAAAAACGATCCAGCTATTGGTTGCTCTTAGTCAGCTGGACAGTTACATTTTCTGTTTTTACAGATAAGACTGAGTCGGTATCTGGTTCTCAAGAAGACAAGGAGATTACAGAACCAGAGAGCAGCACCAAATCGTCAGAGACTGAGGTCGGACTGCTGCATATCATTCTCAAATGTCTCTCATCTCTCTAGTGTGTATTAAAATGTCTCTTTGTCTTCTCACAGCAGCCAGTTATGCCAGAGCCCTTCTCTGCACCAGAGAAGACCAATGAGAGTAAAGAGCCAAAGAGTGTCAGTGCAGAAGAGAAGCAAATGAAAGAAAGTAAGAAGAATGACATGCCACCCATCCAATCAGAGCCATCGTCTAATCAATCACAGGCACCCACTAAACCTAGTGAGCAGTCAGCCAGTCAGACTCCCTCTGGTGAGCGTTTTTTCACCATGCATGTAATAGTTCTGCAAAACGTTTCTGTTTATTCATAAATTATTTAAAAAAAACAACTACAAAAATATTTTCCAGACTCTGGTAAAGTGAAAGAATCTTCTCCAGAGAGAGGGGAAAATAATTCCAGCCCTGTTAAAACAGATGACAAGGAGCAAAAACCAGGTCAGTATTAGTGAAATACGTTTATGATTTTGGAGAAAACGGGGTGACCATCAAGATTTTGGGTTTAAATGCACATATTTTAAATGGAAAATATGTCACAATGCAGGACATTTCAACGAAATCAGCATTTGTGACACATCGATTCCAACAGTTAAGCTGGCTCTACACTAGCAGACTCAGAACAACTCAAATTGGGAGGGGGGTGTCACACTTAATGACTGTTTTCACTAATCTTGCCCTCCTAGTCAGTGAGCCTGTCACATTTATAGATTAAAAACGGAGGGAAGGTGTCACACTTAACAACTGCCTTTGACTTTTCTCAACGCTTCACTGTCAGGGCCCATTTTCGCAGCCAATCAACCATAAGCTTGCGGAAATAAGAGCAAGAGCTCCGCCCCGGGCGAAATATGAACACAAAGGCAAATGTGAACAGCAAGCAGTGTTTCGCGGCAGCGGTTGCGGTTTCTGTTTTATTATTTCTGGTTGCATGCAGAAAGAGTAGAAAGTTCAGAAAGTGTTGGGCAAGACCAAACTTACATGGACGTGGACAATATAGCTTGGCATTTCTTCAATTTGAGTTGGAGGTAAGAACGCGACATAAGAGTTTCTTTTATTTACCGGTACACATGTGAACGTTTATAAATTGATATTAATATACGGTTGGCAATGTATTGTCACCTTGGATGGTTTTATTTTGTGATAATGACCGGCTAACAACGGTTCAATTATTTAATAGACAGGTAATTATCAAAATATGGTGACAAACATGTTCCTTGACTTTTCAGTCACAAAAAAGTAGTCAAAGTAGACTATTTCAAATTTGAAATTTTGTCCCCTTAATCTGGTATACAACTTTTGAATGGGAACAATGGAAAGAAGGAGGCGAAAACCGGCTTGACAATATAAATAATATTTTAATGTAAAACTGAAACCAAAAGACACAAACACACGCCTAGGACGGTCAGCTACCCGTAAACATTCTCTCTCTCTGTCGCACCACCTTACGCATTCGGCCTTTATCCCTCTCGGAGGCTTGATTAGCATGTCATCTGTTAAATGGCAAACGCTTCTGTGGAATAATTAAAAAAAAAACATTAAATGTTTCATTTGGGATGATTCTACACATTTACAATTCATACCCTACATGGATGAGTGCATGGCGTATATTGTAAGTGCATAGTGTACCTTGTGTCATTTGGGACACAGCTTTAAAAAAAATATTTAGGGCTATATGTAAATTTATAACATAACCATTTTCTCCCAATTTGGAATGCCCAATTCGCGTGGCGTAGTGACTCGCCTCTATCCGAGTGGCGGAGGTCGAATCTCAGTTGTCTCCACGTCTGAGACCGTCAATACACGCATCTTATCAAGTGGCTTGTTGAGTGCATTACCGCAGAGACTTAGCACGTGTGGAGGCTTCACGCTATTCTCCGTAGCATACACGCACAACCCATCACGTGCCACACTGAGAGTGAGAACCACATTATAGCGACCACAAGGAGTTTACCCCATGTGACTCTACCCTCCCTAGCAACCGGGTAAATTTGATTGCTTTGGAGACCTGGCTGGAGTCACTCAGCACGCCCTGGGATTCAAACTCGCAAACTCCAGGGGTGGTAGTCAGCGTCTTTATCTGCTGAGCTACCCAGGCCCAACCAGTAATTATTTTTAAAAACAGACACAAATTAGAAAATGTTGATACATTTAAATAATATTTCTATCCACATTGTCCATTTTTATGTTTACAAACAAAATCTGGGTTCTTCGCTTTCGAGGTAAATTATGAAAATTATAAAAATATGGAATTTCGTTACAAAATGTCATGTGCCATGCATCTTTAAAATCACTAATCTGGTTTCCACAGCCATTCCTGATGATTTAAAATCCGAAGAACCCTCTGAGAGTCAATTGAACGGAGAGAAAGACGTGAGGGACGACGCGTTAGACGAGAGCCACAGAGATGACAAGACCAGCATCAAGACGCGCTTCATGTTCAACATCGCAGATGGAGGATTCACAGGTGAGTTACTGTCTTATTGACATTGTCCTGATTGGTTGTCTTCCTCTGACAGGCATTCCAGAACATATACAGGTACATATTGCATCGTGGACAGCAGAATTCAAATGAAAACAGCGGGAAAGAATGCATGGATAAGGACAGTATGTGCGTGTGTGTTTTTGTGTGTGTGTTTTGTTTGTTCTCAGAGTTACACACACTCTGGCAGAACGAAGAGCGTGCAGCTGTGTCATCTGGCAAAATGTATGACATCTGGCACCGTCGCCATGACTACTGGCTGCTGGCTGGCATCGTAACGTATCCTCACAGTTTCCACAGTCATGCTTTTGAGCTTTTTTAATTATTGCCACTTCATATAGTTGTTTATTTTTTCCCTTTTTTCAGTTTTTATAGAAGCAGTGTCCTTTTTGCAACATCTGCAACTGGCAGATGACCGTAAATATTTCTTACCAGACATAAACTGCATTTTATAATGTTTTATTTTGCATTATGAGTTTAAAAACCTCTCAGAATATGAAGCGAACCCTTAAGCAAGTGTCTCAGACATGGCTATGCCCGCTGGCAGGACATTCAGAATGACCCACGCTATGCCATCCTCAATGAGCCTTTTAAGACAGAAATGCACAAAGGGAACTACTTAGAGATGAAGAACAAATTTCTTGCCAGGCGATTCAAGGTACACTATGAATCACATGTTCTAATTCATGTTTTAATCAAAAAAGAACATTCCTTGAATGTTTCTTCCCTTTTCTCCATATCAGCTCTTGGAACAGGCTTTGGTAATTGAGGAGCAGCTACGACGTGCAGCGTACCTGAACATGTCTCAGGATCCCAGTCACCCTGCTATGGCCCTCAACACGCGGTTTGCTGAGGTGGAATGCCTGGCTGAATCCCATCAGCACCTCTCCAAAGAGTCACTGGCTGGAAACAAACCAGCCAATGCTGTGCTGCACAAAGGTGCAATATTCTTTAAAAAATTATATGTAAATGTATAGAATTTCTAAGCCAAAATGAAACATTTTGGTCAGCCTCTGTACATTTTTTAAAATTGCCTCAATCCAGGTGGCGGAGGACGAATCTCCGCTGCCTCCACGCCTGAGACAGTCAATCCGCACATCTCATCACGTGGCTTGTTGATCACATTACTACAGAGATATAGTGTGTGTGGAGGCTTCACGCCATCCACCACGGCATCCATGCACAACTCACCACACGCCCCACTGAGAGCGAGAACCACATTATAGCAATCACAAAGAGGTTACCCCATGTGACTCTACCCTCCCTAGCAACCGGGCCAATTTGGTTTCTTAGGAGACCTGGCTGGAGTCACTCAGCACGCCCTGGGATTCGAACTAGTGAACTCCTGGGGTGGTAGTCATCGTCTTTACCACTGAGCTACCCACTTTAAAGCGGTTTTAAGCTCTTAAATCACATATGATTTTCCACAACTCATGTTGTCTGAAGTTCTGGAACAGATATTTTATCAATGTTTTGTCTGCGGAATGATCCAAAAACACTTTAAACTGCAGAACCGCCATTGAAGAGATGGTATGAGTTTCCCTTCCAGCCTCGTTGTCATTCCCATTAAAAATCAAAGATGGTGCTAGCGTGAATAAGGTCTATGTGTGCGTGTCAACAACAGAGTAGTGCTCGTACACTGAGGCGCGCTGACTGTATCCACATCATTTGTGATTTACAAAACTTTTGAATGGCTTCAAGAGACTTTGAATAAATGCATGAGTCATATGGACTACTTTTAATGTTTTATTTTTTATGCTTCTTTAATTTCATATTGGATCTTGACAGTAACGACCATGAGTAAAGGTTTCTGTTAAAATTTTCTACAAATTTTGTTTCTCTTTTGGAACCGAAAATAGAATTTTATGGCATTTTTGGCCGAATACTATAGTTTTATTACAAATACTGTAGTTCAGCAATGGTTACTGTAGTAAAACCATGGTACGTAGAATGCAAAACTTTATTTCAGATAATTGCCCTCTCTCTCTTCTAAAGTGTCAATCAAGTAATCAAGTCATGCAAGCTGTCAATTTATTTTAAGGGGTCATTTAATCAGGAATAAGACTTCTATCGGGAAGACACACAGGCTTGAGTGAGGTTTAAGATGCCATTTATTTGATGAATGTAGAACAGAAAAGTAATGTTTCTCTTTGGCGTAGGCCTCGCCTGGCGGTCCGAGGAAGTTGTATTCGGAACCATCATATCCTGCCGGAGATAGGAGGCAGGGGCGAGGAGCCTACCCCCGTGCGGGACGGGGCTCAACTGGTGGTGGTGGGGTGGTGGAGGTTGTTGTGTTAGCACACTGAAACAGCAATGTGATAGATTGTGAGCAGACTTATAAAGCAATGGCTTACCTGCGATTGGCTAGGAATTACCCAGCTAATGGTGTGATGATGTACAGCTGCTAGTCTTCCCACTAGAACTACGCTGCGCTCACATTTACTTGGTCTTTCTAAAACAAATAGTTTAATGGATTATGAAAGCATACTGTAATGAAAAAAAAATATCGAAACTAAGCAACAAAAATGTTTCGTTTGAAATTCTCTGGGTTCTGATCTGGAAGAAAAATGTATAAATAAGAAAAAGATTTGTCACTTTGATTTTGTTTTCTTCTAGTGCTGAACCAGCTGGAGGAGCTTTTAAGTGACATGAAGGCCGACGTGACACGGTTGCCCTCCATGCTTTCACGGGTCCCACCCGTGTCTGCCCGGCTGCAGATGTCAGAGCGGGGGATTCTCAGTAGGCTCACCAGCCGGGGCAACGAGCCGCCGCCTCAGCAGGTCAGGGGGACACCTTCTCATATCATATCACTGTCGCATCTAAAAGATGAATAATAGATAGACCTTGTGTGAATGAGCCTTCATGTCAGAATGTTCTGTTTTATCTCCCCTCAGCCTTTCCCTCAGGGATCATTTGGCTGTTCTCAGATGTATAATAGCAGTTTTGCCGGAGGTTTCCGTGGGCCTGGAGGCACCGCAATGGTGAACTACAGCCAAATGCCTCTGGGGCCATATGTTAGTGGTTAGTGCCCTAAGTAAACCTACATTAACCTTGAAATATAGAGCATAGATAAATCAATCAGCTTGTTTACATGGACACCAGAAAGCCATTTATTAAGACGCAAAAGCAACTTTTGTGAAACATGCATTGTGTTAACAGATACATTCGGATCGATCTGCAGTAAGCAACTTTCTCCACAGCAAAGGGCATATTACATCATTTTCCTGTGAGGCTGGTGTAAATAACGAAAATGGCATCTAAGGACGACTTCGCCATTAATTGTTCTCCATTGCTTTGCTTTATTTCCAGATATCACACAGTTGCTGCTGTGCTTGTTTGCTTAACTTTCCATCTCGACCTGCTGCAGCATTGCGCTGCAATTGTGGGGCTTCCCTCTTACGTCATACTCCATTATTCCCCCAGCGTACTTGAGCGCATATGCACAACTGCATTTTTTAAAACCCATAAGAACGTCACTTATGCATTTACATGGCCACAGAAGTCACTTTCTCCAGCAGAAATCTAGATGTGCTAAAACGTTTATTCTTATGAACCTTCGTGGGCACTCACAACCCACAATTCTTTGCTTCAATGGAAATGTCTAGAAAAAAATTATGGATGAAAGAATGAATTTGCCCGTAAATATGATGTTCAAAAGCAAGTAATGTTAATTCCCAAGTTAAAGATGTGTGCAGAGTAATATGCATAATTACATTAATATATATCATTAAAATAAATTATTAGACTAAAAGTACACCTGTAAAATCTATTTTCTTTTCTCTCTACATCATTATAACTCTCCTAGAATGTACTTCATGCAGATTTGTTCTCTTCTCACTCAAAGGGCTCCCTTGTTAAATTGTGGCATGCTGTCATAGCAACCATGTAACATTCAGTTTCCATTTGTCCTACGAAGGCCGTCTCATTTAATCGAGGCTTGATTAAAGGAGGATGTTTCGTATACTGCAGCCTTCAAAGGACGCATCCTACCTGGCATGCAGCCTTCGAAACGAGACACAGCTAGTGGCACCTTTGAACCTGTCCCAAATGGCACACTCCGCCCTTGTGGTCTTCCTCTGAGAGCAGACTTTGATGACGTAAGAGAGTGCAGAACGATGGGGCACTAGTCAGCAAGTCCATGAGGGGGCATGATTGGTAAAAGTGTGCATTTGGGACAGACTTCAAGACTTCAATCAGATTATTTAAAAAAAGTCATGGCATTGATAGATAGGGTAAAGGAACACTTTAAACTAATTATATATTGAATATTTGTTTTTATTAAATAATTTCAAGCATCACACTGACAATAAAGCATTAGATAATAAAGAACCTCTGAAAAAAACGTGCACGTATGTGCAATAATTCTAAAATCCTCTTTGAAACAACAATAACAATGAATTGAATAGGAGTAATTCCATATCTCTTTCTTAACTTAACATAACTTAAACTCAGAATTAAAAGTGATTCTATATACCCATGATATGCAAGTGATCCGCCATTGACAATCAGGAAAAAGCGATAATTAAAATACATTTTTAATCCGCAATTGAACATTGCCTTGTCCGCCATGTCTTTTCCTCCAGCTCAGAAACTGGAGTCCTTCTGGTTGGTCTGTCGCAAGGACTGTTGGGTAGCAGACTGCAGTGAGCCCATCGAGGGCGCTAAGGGGGTGCTCGCAAGAACCCTCGCAAGCGCTAAAATCACAAATGGGACACACTACGGACTTGTAGACTTCACATGCACGTGCAACTGAAGGCCACGAGACCGCAAGTCCACATGAAGTGCGCCATTTGGGACAGGGCGTTTGTACAATGGGCGGCAAGTCTGACTGTGGTTTGTTTTTGAACAGCTGAACGTTTCCAATACAGCTGGAGTTTTGCATACTGCCCCCTGCTGAAAACAGGTGGTACTTCAAGCTTAAATTGCTTAAATTATTTTATTTCTATATCATTGAACATAACCCTATTATTGGCCAACCTCTGTTTAAACACTATTTTTTTATTGTTGGTCAAAGTACTTTTGGAGCATCTTACTTTGGTTGTATCGTGCCTCACTAGTTTTCAGTGTCTCTAGTCGTAAGCTCTGTGTTTTTTGGGCACTGTGTCAGGTCAAACAGAGTTTCAGATTTTTTCAAATGTGTCTTTAGATCCCTGCATTATTCTGTTGTGAACAGTCTTGCATTGCAAGGCTGATTGGAGCTTGCGATTTTCTCAAGTGCTTTCCAATTTTGTGTGCAATATATACCAGGCAGTCAGTGAACGGACTGTGGGTGGTCTGTGACTTATAGTAACTACTCTAGGTTTAATGTATGATATATTTATGAAGTAAATATATATTTTTTATTGCTGTATAACATTCCTGAGATCATAAAATCTGAGCTGTTTCTCTCCGGGCTCCTAGTGTCTTCAAATGGACCCCCGCCCCCAACCAGCCACCTGGAGAAAAAGTCCATTGACACTCTGAGAGATGTGCCCACCCCTGATCTGAAATCAGGCAAACCCAGTGATGTCATATGCATCGAGGACTAGCCCCCACCCATTCTGTCCTCTCTCTGTAAGATACCTACGGACAGAACCATGGAGACCTCCTCCAAAAAGTGAATATTAAACAGCGGATCGAATCAATTGCACTTTTGTCTTTAAGAATATGTTCATCTGTTCTTGTATGCGCCTGTAAGTTTTATTCAGTACAGTAACATACTTTTTTTGTCGTTCTTTTTTAACTTCTCCAATGCAAAACTCTTGATCAAGTAAGGAGAGACTGTGGACACTTGTGAAGAGGGCACAGTTATTCTGACAGTCCTCTGAGCTTTAGTTTTGTTTTGTTTTATACGTAATGAGGACGTTTTCATCTCTGCTGTTGTTGAGCCATCTGGAGGTTCTACTAGTCCCTAGCCTCTGCTTTGTTCCTGGAGGTGCTACTAGTTCCTAGCCTATGCTTTGTTCCTGGCTCTGCTCATGGATGGTGTGCTTTTGCTACCCCTGCAGGTTATTGCTGTAAATGTGCATCTCAATGCAGATTAGTTCAATAACTGTCATTGACTCAACTTCAATAAGAAGATTATATGAAGAGTACCTCAAATGCCAGCCCTCAATGTTTGCTTTTTGAATTGTATTGGATTGTTTTTCCAGTTTGCATGACTCTTTATAGAGAAAAGGTTACAGTGTTTACAATTATAAACGTTAAAGGATAGAGCGGTAATCAAATAATGGCAAATGGAACACTGTTTTCATGCCTTTGAGCTGATATTGTACACCGAAAATTTGGAAAAAAATTCCCAATTGTGTAGTTTGCTGTAAAACATTGGGGCTTACACACAACTTTAAAGGTATATTCCGTCTTAAACTGAGTGTAAGCGCTACTGACATCCTCTGTGGTAAGCTGCGACAAGAAAAATAATCAAAAGGAAAATTTAGACCATTTTTACGAAATAAAGTGTATTGTTTTTTTACTCTAGGTGCCTCAACAAAAATACGACCTTCACAGTTTTGCTTTTAAATCCTCTAATACGATTTCCCCATGAGCTTCGATTGTAAGTGCATTACTGTACACTATTCAAAATTAAATTCTGACATGACCAGAATTTTCATCCCACAAAGGACAAAGGAATGGATTTAAATTCTGGGAAAACGTGAACTTGTGCAGTGTTCATTCCACCATTACCTAACTCAGTAAGCTCACATGCAGATATTTTTGATTTGTGAACTTGTTTTTTATTTAATGATATTCTTCTATTGTCAGACACATTTTTCCCAACATTTATGCCAATTGCTAAAAGCTTTCTAAGCCAAGCTCATGGACGGTATTGACATGATTGTTCTTGTGCCATCAGTGATGTGAATATGGATTGTTTTCATTTAACTTTGAAATTAAAAGCCTTGTGTATCTGTGTTTTTAAGCAGCGCACTTTACATGGAGACAGGACATGACCGGAGAGACGGCATTTCCAATGGGCCATTTCAAACGCAGTAAAAACCTCTCTCAATAACTTGTATACTCAGTTCGTTTCAGTCTGTGGTATTAGCCAAGTTTATTACTCTAATGTATATGAAGTATTTCTGTTCGTTTTTAGCATCTCAGCACTGGTGTAAATGGCACAGAGGTGTCATCGCTGACCGTAAACTTGATTATACTGTAGCTTCTTTCGCAGAGTAGTTTTAACAAGCGTTTTAAGATGATGCTCATTTTTGTGTAGACTACGAATGTGGGTTAAATGCAGTTAAATGTTCACACGCACACTCACACACATGAGATAAACCTCAAATGATTTCAAAGAAATACAAAGACAGCTTCAAAGGGACCTTAAACCTGAGGTTATGACGAGAGAGCCAGCAGCATAAAATGTATTGTGAAATTAAGTTTTATTTTTATCCTGTGTGATGAGTTTATACCATTTCATTTGTACCTTTTACATTTTATCACAGTATGAATATTGACGTTAAGCTCCGTTTAAATGCAATCAAACTGAAGCCAATGAATGAATGTATGAAGTATTTAATAAGCTTCAGTCTAATATTACACGTTTTTTCATTCAAGTACACATTAGGCTTCAAAAGCTTAAAAAAAAAAAAAAAAGATCCTGGTCTAAACACAATTAGACCAGGATCAACGAACACACAGCATGTAAGATATCTCCAGATTACTTTGGACCAGAGGTGCTTCTCCTGGTTTTAAACAGTTATGTATAAGCAAAACAGTAAACAGTATTGCTATTTTGCAGAGATAAGAATATGGAAAAGAGATAAGTGAACTGTTGTCATTTCACTTTGTACTTGTGTATTTGTTTAATGTGTTTTAATAAATTCTCTCCAATAAGATCTACGCCTTTTTATTTTTAATTCTCAAATGTTTGCAGAATCTTGTAGGCAAATGCACAGTATGAGTATTCATTTCTTGTTTTGATATTGTGTCTTAGGGGTCAGATAGACTCTTGCACCAATGTACTTAAAACAGGTCATTTCTGCAGTAAATGCTACTTTCTGGACAGTCAGAATTATGCTAACGGCGAATATGCAAATCCTGCATGTTTATTCCTCCACAATTATTTAGTGACATTAAAGCTGGTGGATGATGAGGATGTTCAATGAGGCAGCTGATTTCACAGCAGCAAGTGCATGGGAGGTTGTTGGGATTAAAGACCCTCTAGGGAGGTGCTGATGCTTTTTCGTGGTAGTGCTGATGACAATTTCTTTGAAATTCAGTTTCAGTTTTATTGTGCTTTATTGGGATGAAAATATTTTGTACATTTACAATGCCATAGCATTTACAGCTATGCCTCATACAAATATAAAATATCCAAAACTACATACATTTTAAAAAGTCAAATAATGGTAAGTTATATAATATGTTTAATTTACATAGCATCTTTATAAAACCCAAGGTCAACTTTACAAAATCAATCACAATAAGAAACAAATTACAATCAATCTCTACAGTACAACAGAAGTCAATATTAGAATGGGGGGGAGGGGTAAATTGTGAATAAATGTTGTGTGCAGTGATGTCATACAATGGCACTTTATGGTGACCACTCATTCAAGCTTCAAAAGCATGCAAATGTATAATTCAGAAGTCTAATAAATTATTCCATGAGACTCATGATTGTTCTGAAAGAATACGATGAGCTTTGGTATGAAACAAACTGAAATCTAATGTAATATTTAGTGAAACCTTTGACCGACCGTTGATGTCCTGTGTGCGTTCATGAGACTGCACGAGAGCAAGATTTATAATATATAATAATAATATAATAGTTGTTACTATTTTTTAATACTTTTTTTGTTAAATATGTCAGATGAGTTTGCAGTCAAAGAATTTATGCATTTCTATGCCCAGCCTCATTTTACGTCTCAAGGCAGCAGCAGATGTTTGGATTAACCAGTTTGTCTGCTTCCTGACCTGGGCCCCACTTAGTCAAATACTATCATTATTAGGACAATGAGCAAAATTACTAGAGAGTAGAGTGGCACCGTCCCAGGTGGGATGGAGCCCCTCTCTCTTTAGCAGTTCAGGTCTACCCCAAAAAATCTTCCTAATGCTATTCTCCAGACACAAAATATTCCTCTTGTATTTAATCAAATTGCTTCAAAATGGTTTTGAATAATGTCAAATGCCCAAATACATGTGTCCACCTTGCATTGTTTTCCGAAAGCCACCAGGTGGAAATAGAACCATGGTGCTTGGGCCCGCCATCGCTGCTTGCAGCTATATTGATCATTATTATTCTTTTCAAGGTTTTCGGTACTTTTGGGGGTACTTAACATGTAAACATGAAAAAAGTTTGCACACACATCAGAGTTGACAAAGTTGCAGGGGGGTCTGTAGTGCAACCCACAAGATGGGCATGTTCGGGGGCTTTGTAGCACATCCCTTTTGAGCAATCACGAAACTTTGCACACATATAGATCTCATCAAGCCAGATAGCTTTCATGCTGACAGTATTAAGCGCCGCCCGACAGAAAGTTGGCCATTTTGGATCGTTTGAAAAATGTATGCTCTGGAATTTGAAATACTCCTAGGGATTTCATGTTACAGGTAACAAATGTGGGCAACATCGTGCCAAGACATTGACGATGCTAAATTGCGAACAGATTTTTTATATGTCATATGGTGTTGCCATGGCAAGGCATTAAATAAATGCCGAAAAATGGGAAACAGGAAGTGTGTCATATCTTCTGTGTTTAATGTGTGATTTAGATCCAAATTGAGATCTATGTTTTGACTTGGGGGCTAATCACGTGGATTTTACTATTTTGGGTCACGGTCATAGTGCCACCCCCTGGCAGCAGGATGTGTGGCTCTTAAAATTGACTTTAAAATAGTCCTCTTATATTTATTCAAATTGCTTCAAAATGGTTTAGAATAATGTCAAATGATAAATACATGTGTCCACCTTGCATTGTTTTCTGAAAGCCACCGGGTGGAAATGGACCAGCTGTGCTTGGGCCCACCATCGCTGCTTACATTTTTATTTTGTAGTTGTTCTTTTACAGAGTGATAGCCACTGGCTACGCCTCTCTGTTTTCATAAACTCTAGGTGCAATGACTGTATCAGAAGGCTACAAATAAATGGTTCAGTGGGTTGTTATACTAGTTTGAACATTAATGACAAAATAAATAAATATTTATTGTATTTGGTTGAGTTCTACATCTACTTGTGCTTTCATATTAAGTGTGACCATTACATTTACAGTGGTAAAAGAAAATGGTAAGTGCTTATCTTAAAACATGATTTGTTATAACATTATTGGAACTATTATTATTTTACTGTTTTCATCACAAACTAGGGAATACATACTTGATAGACTTATGTTTGTTGCTTCTACCCTAAAATGTCTCTAGTATTTGATACTTTTATTTTATTTTATTTTATTACAAATTGTTGTATGACTACCCTCCTGGTATGGTAACATTGTCATTCTAATGAAATTGTACATATATAACAATTTCTAAATTAAAGCGTACGTATTGTTTGCAGCCGTAGGTGAAAAGACCAAAAAAGAATGAATTTCTGTACTTCAATACCATTAGAAGACAGCGATTATACATCAGTTGGTCTATTTAATATAAGTCTTTTCTCTGGTATAATTTTCATGTTTTACTGTGTGCTGTCAAGAAAGAGAGAACAGTGTTAAACATATTAGTAGGGGTCAGCCTTATCTTCAAGTTTTACGACCTGAAGGTTCTGTTGAGGTTATATATATATATATATATATATATATATATATATATATATGTGTGTGTGTGTGTATTAGGACGAGTATAGTGAGAGACGAATAAACTTTAAAAACCGTTTTAGATCTGTTAGTTAAATGATCAGTGTAAGTACTCTTGCTTATCCATTTTATTTAAAACTTAGTAGAATTAAAAGTATTTACATCAAATTAAACATTTAAACAAAAATCCTTTCTTTTGTAGAAGAGTGTATGATATGGGATGTTGTTTAGTAGCCTATGGTCAAGTTTTATTTACGACTGGTCAGTCTTATCTGAAAACTACATGACCAAAACACCTCTGTTATGTATTGAGAGGCAAAGAGCGCATACTCATGTTTAGAGAGTTACTAGACCTTTTAAAATTTCCTGGTTCATTACCAAAGGACGCTGTTGAAAGATATGTTTAATAGCATGAACTCATGACTATTATAAGAAGTTATTGTGTTTTATAGTATCATGTTAAAAGTAATCTATGATTACCACTTTAATTATCATCAACACTACAATTTGCAAATTATTTTGAAATAGTTCTCTGTATCTGAATTGTTGAATTGATAATCATGTTAAAATTTTGTACATGTCAGGATTTAGAATACAAGAATAACTGTGAACCATATTGGCAGTCTTTGAACTTTAAAGCGTTTGAAAATAAGTGTACTAAACAGATTGGAGAAGTTTGGAACCACCAGGACTCTTCCTAGAGCTGGCCGCCTGGCCAAACTGAGTGATCGGGGGAGAAGGGCCTTAGTCAGGGAGGTGACCAAGAACCTGATGGTCACTCTGACAGAGCTCCAGCGTTTCTCTGTGGAGAGAGGAAAACCATCCAGAAGAACAACCATCTCTGCAGCACTCCACCAATGAGGCCACTGCTGCCACAGTGCTGTTTAGAATGGCAAGTGGGGTCAGTGTTGGGGTGTTCTCCACCGTTTTGAGCGTGTTCAGCTCCAGGTTGTTTTGACTGCACCAGACAGCCAGCTGTTCATCCTCCCTTCTGTATGCAGACTCATCGTCATCTCATATTAGGCAGATGACAGTGATGCTGTCTGCAAACTTCAGGAGCTTGACAGAGGTATCCTTGGTGGTGCAGTCTTTAGTGTAGAGGGAGAAGAGTATTGGGGGGAGCACACATCCCTGGGGGCACCTGTGCTGATTGTACAGGTGCTGGAAGTGAATTTCCCCTGTCTCACAAGCTGCTGCCTGTCCGTCAGAAAGCTGGTAATCCACTGACAGATAGACGTGGGAACAGAGAGCAAATGCATGGAGCATATGGAGCAAATACATGCTTTTTCAAATTTTCTGTATGCTGTATAATAGAGCACTGCAGGCCAGTTGAATAAAAGATCATCAATCATTTCAAAATATACCACCCTGTATTTACCACTTAAGTCTTGTAATAAATAATGAAAATGTGGCACAATGGTAAATTCGATATTTCTAATTTTGGGGCTGACCAGACGCAACGCGATACCGTGATATGCATACACTAAAATGGTTATAAATGACAATAAAAGCAGATGATGATCCTCCCTGCTCAGTCAATCTCCACTTTAACTTTCACATTCTTCTTGTGTTTTTGGTCATTCACATTCTTCATACATACGCCCCCTACTGGGCAGGGAGAATCATTTCTAGCAAAAATTGACAGTGTTAGTTCACCCAAAAATAAAAATCCTCTAATGATTTACTTACCTTTAAGCCATCCCAGATGTGTTTGACTTTCCTTCTTTAGCAGAACAAAAGTGAAGATTTTTATAAGCACATTTCAGCTCCGTATGTCCGTACAATGGAAGTATACAGGTGCCATCAATGTCCTAGTCCAAAAGTCATATTTAGGCAGCATAAAATTAACTCCAGTCGATCGAATGTCTTCTGAAGCAAATTGATGGCTTAAAGAGATTCAAAATGTTGGCACCCATTCACTTGCCTTGTATGGACCTACATAGCTAAAATATACTTCTAAAAATCTTCATTTGAGTTCTGCAGAAGAAAGAAAGTCATACACATCTGGGATGGCATGAGGGTAAGTAAATGATGAGAGAATTTTCATTTTTGGGTGAACTATGCCTTTAAGATATGACTAGAGTCATCAGTTCATGTAAGTGTACATCATTTTAAACATATGTTTCAAAAATACTGTTATACTTTTTCTGTATAATATACTGAGTGAACCTTTAACATATATAGGAAAAATTAAAACCTTGGAACATCTGTCATCCAATTACAATTAAGCATTCAGCAGTACCATGAAATAAAAAACAAAAAAAGGTACAGAATTACTCAAACCAGCCCGTCTGGCACCAACAAACATGCAATGGTCCAAATCACTGAGATCAATTTTTTTCCCCATTCTGATGGTTGATGTGAACATTAACTGAAGAACCTGACCCATATCTGAATGATTTTATGCACTGCTGCTACATAATTGGCTGATTAGATAATCGCATAGATGATTGTTGGTGTCAGATGGGCTGGTTTGAGTATTTCTGTAACTGCTGATCTCCTGAGAATTTTACACACTACAGACTCTAGAATTTACTCCAAATGGTGCCAAAAAACAAACAAAACAACAACGGTGGAACAACAGTGAGAAGGTAAAAGTAAAACCATGATTACCTGGACAGAAAACATAAAACAAATTGCAATTTTAAAATGCAATTTTTCATAAGTAAAGCACATCCAGAAATTAAATTGTATTCCCTCACTACCCCGATATATTGATATAAGTTCATGGTAAATAGTTTTTTAATATCTGTGATCTGTAGATTTAAAGCCTTACCATTTCTGTCTGTTGGTGCAGATTTCTCCTATATTACTTTCAATGCTGTTTAGAATGTTGGGGCCACTTATTACGATTGAAAACTAATTTAATCATCAACACATTATGGGTTTTCATAGAGGTTTGAAACAAACTATCAATGCTGAATTAGCCTGCACTTCTCAGAGTGCTGTAATCTGCACAGCTGAGCACTCGAGACCGGTCCACTTGTAAATGCACATCTCTGTGCATATCTGTCCATAGAGCCGCACTGGCTGATCCTGGTAGAGCTGTTTCCTTTCGCTTTTAGACCGTTTATTGTTTGACATTTCTCATGCGCTACAGAAAACGACAATGCACAATCAGAGAGTCAGCGATCTTTGTAGTTGCTAATGTGACCTCTTGCAAAGTTTAATCGCATCATTGGGAAAAATGGCCGCAAAATGCAACCATTTAGTCAGTCTGGAGCCCTGAATATAACCTACTTGGAGCAGGTGATGTTCAGAGAGTAAGTTACCATGGCTATTAGCATGCTCTGAAAGTTACCTCAGTTTTAGCTTACTCTGAGTAAACTAACCTGGGTAAGTTGCTTAACCCGCTTTCTGGAATACCCCCTGGACTGCACTGGCTTGGCTGGTAGATAATAGCTGGGTAGGGGTGTGACATTTAGTTTTGATAATGAGTTGATTTGATTACGATTGTCTACCTAACATTTATGGTGCTGAAATCTTAAACCAGTAATTACAGATGAAATTACATGTGCAGGCAGATCTGATCCAGGTTTTAATCGAGCAGGGTCAGCAGGGTCATAGAATGAAAAACTGTCTATTAGTAGCATTTAAAGATGATAACATGGAATAGGGAAAAATAAACCAAGTGGCTAAAGTGAGACACGTCCGCATGTCAAGCCCTTTACGAGAATTCAATCACATTGTCATGCAGGACTGTTGAAATATAATTTTTCGGCTGCCGTTTGTCATTGACCAATCACAGGTGAGTGTAATCAACTGATTAGTTACCTTCAGAACAGTCAGAAATCTCTCCCTGTTTGTAGCATTCACTACAGAGTATGAATTAACGAATGAATGTTTTTGTTCACAACCAATGCATGACCAAGAGTCACATTTATTTAAGCCAAGTTATATTCGCTTAGTTAAACTGTTTTATGGAGAAATGACACATTGTATGGAGATACAAAAGCAATTTTAACATAATATATCAAAATGTAGACGGCAACAACAACTTACATGGTCAAATAGATGCAAACAGTTTTGAATAATGACACAGAAAGCTGAACTCTGCAGTCTACTCTGCTATCTATCCATCCATCTATCCATTTTATCCTACGTAGGTTTGCCGGGTGAACTCATCTGCATAAAAAGATCAAAGTGTGCTTTCTTTCCCTTTAATCTCTGTGCTCTGCTTTGTGTCTGCTGCGAGAATGTTAGTGTAATATGAGACATTGGGAATTAATATATAATGATAATCAATTCTTAAATTTAATATCTTTTATTGGATGCCTAGGCAGAAAGATAAAGCCAAAGCTTGAATTCTGGGCTGTCCTGGTACCTAAAAAATGTGTAGAACAAACAGGCAAAGGCTGACCTCTTGGAGGCTTGACAAATTGACAACTGGGCTGTGCTAGTTGCTGGCTACTGAGTGGAGCAGCTGACTGGTAGTCAGGTTGTTGATTTCTGGGCTGAGCAACACACTGGTAACTGGTGTCTGACGGGTGTTGGCTACTGGGCTGAGCAACACACTGGTAACTGCTGGTGTCTGAAGGGTGCTGCTACTGGGCTGAGCAACAATCTGGTAGCTGGACTGGGCTGGTTGTTAGCCACCTACCTGAGCTAGTTTAAGACTAAGGGCCTGGGCAACAGGAATAGGATTATTTGAGACAGTTTGGAAATGCATCTCTGCTGGATACTGAAAGCCAGGTTGCTGAAAATGGAACTTATAGCTTGAAGCAAGGGGTAGGTCACCAAGCTTGGCCAGGGATTGGGAACCAAACCTGGAAAGATATTGGTACTTTGACTGACCTGGCACAGAAGAGGACTGGGATCCAAGCTGGAATTCAGAATCATAACTGGATTTTGCCTGTGGCTGGTACTTTGTCTTCACTTGCTTTGCAGGTAGATTGTTGCTGGGATGTGCAAGAGAAAGGCTGCTGGGTCGCATTTGAGCCTGGTAGCTGGCAGGCCCCCCTCTACTTGCGTGCTTGTTGTGTTCCACTGGCTTAAAAAGGGAGTGGTAGCTGAACCTGGGAGGTTGTCCGACAGGTGCTGGTTACTGGGATGAGCAACAAACTGGTAGCTGGTGTCCGACAGGTGCTGGCTACTGTAGCTGAGCTGTGCTGGGTGTTGCCTACTAGGTGGAGCAACAGACTGGTAGCTGGTGTCTGATGACTGCTGGCTACTGGGCTGGTAGCGGAGTGGTGCTGGTTGTTGGCTACTGGGCTGAGCGACAAACTGGTAGCTGGTGTCCGATGGGTGCCGGTTACTGGGCTGAGCAACAAACTGATAGCTGGTGTCTGACGGATGCTGGCTAATGGGCTGAGCAACAGATGGGTAGCAGTCTTGGGCTGGTTTTTGACCACCTACCTAAGCTAGTTGCAGACCAAGGGCCTGGGCAAGAGACTGGTTGCTGGTGTCCGATGGGTGCTGGTTACTGGGCTGAGCAACAGACTGGTAGCTGGTGTCTGATGACTGTTGGCTACTGGGCCGGTAGCGGAGTGGTGCTGATTGTTGGCTACTGGGCCGGTAGCGTAGTGCTGGTTGTTGGCTACTGGGCCGGTAGTGGAGTGGTGCTGGTTGTTGGCTACTGGGCCGGTAGCGGAGTGGTGCTGATTGTTGATTACTGGGTCGAGCAGCAGACTGGTAGTTTGTGCCTGATGCGTGCTGGCTACTGGGCCAAACAACAGATTGGTAGCTGGTGTCCGACAGGTGCAGACTACTGGGCCGAGCAACAGACTGGTAGCTGGTGTCTGTGAGCTGCAGACTACTGGGCCGAGCAACAGACTGGTAGCTGGTGTCCGCGAGCTGCGGACTACTGGGCCGAGCAACAGACTGGTCTTGGTCTTGGTTTGGTTGTTGGCCACCTACCTGAGCTTGTTGCAGACTATGGGCCTGGGCAAGAGACTGGTAGCTGGTGTCTGATGTGAGCTGGCCACTGGGCTGAGCAACAGACTCGATCCCAACACTAGAATGAATGTTACTCTCCTATAGTGCTTTTCTTACTACACTCAAAGCACTTTACATAATGAACAGGGGGTTCTCCTCAACCACCACCAGTGTGCAGCATCCTTCTGGATGATGTGACGGCAGCCATAGGCCTATAGAGCACTCAGCACACAGAGTGGAGAGGAGAGAGAAGAGTGATAGAGCCAATTCATGGATGGGTATTAATGGGTGAATATTGATAAGGGCAAATGGGAGGAATTTGGCCCAGATACAAGGGTTTAGGTTTGGGAATTTAGTACAGCTTCCTTTCTTTCTAAAATACTGGAATCGTATGATCTTCGTGACTGGAACACCATCCTGAAATACACCAAAACAAACAACTCAAGTTCGTGGTTCTCGATTGAACGACCCTTGAGCTGGCTCTTTTGAATCTACAGTGTGAAACATAGGCAATTCCGGTATAGCTTGAAGTTCAAAAGAATTATACAATGGAGCTGGTTCTATAGCATTTTTATTTGGTTTTAGTACAGGTTTAGTTTCCATCCATTGGAACACCACAACATATCTTTTTTTTAAATAAGGTTGCAGTTGTTAACATTTAAGTTAGTTAATGTGAACCTTACAGCACATTTTTATCTTCATGTTAATTCCAACATTTAAATGGTTACATTTTGTAGGCCTACTAAAAAACTCTCTGCAGCATGGACTGGAATCATACAGACCTTGTGCGAGACTGCCCGCATAAAGAATAAGTTGCTTATTGCCAAAGTTCACGGAAAGAAATGTACTTAGTTTTGAGGTCAACTAAGTGACGTTCCAATTTATGTAATGCCATTTTGAGATTTTAACAATTATTGCATTGTTTGCAATCTGTGCTTTGTAGCAAGCTAGTTTATGTTAGGGTCATCTAGACTAGAGCTCCTGACCCAGAAATTAAGTGTCTAAACATTACATATGCAGTGAACTGTGGTGTTTCAATGTCAAATTCAACTTTGACAAAAACAGAAATACTACAGATAAATTTAAATCAGACCATCCAACAATGCTTGAAAATAAGAATTTTCTCCATGATTTAGTTTGTATTTTGGGGCCATTTTATAGTTTTCCCCAATTCAGTTTACACATTTTATACAGTCCTTTGAAATAAGTCACAGAAAAAGTCAAAATAACAAGTTTATTGAAAAATCAAATCGGAATATTTAAAACCACAAGACAAGGGCACATCAATGACTTCACATGTTGCAAATGCATGACATACTTTGGGATGGACTCTGGTTACTTGGAACAGGCATAGGAACATTGAGGCAGTTTGAAAATGCATCTCTGCTGGATACTGAAAGCCAGGTTGCAGCAAATGGAACTCATAGCTTTAAGCAAGGGGTAGATCATGGAGCCTCCCCAGGGATTAGGAACCAAACCTGGAAAGAGACTTGTACCTTGACTACCCTGGCACAGAAGAGAGCTGGGATCGAAGCTAGAATACAGAATCATAACTGGATTGTGCCTGGGGCTGGTACTTGGACCGCACTTGCTTGGCTATTAGATCGTTGCTGGGATATGCAAGAGAAAGTCTGCTAGGCCCCCTTCTAATTGCAAGCTTGTTGGATTCCACTGGCTTAACAAGGGTGTGGTAACTCAACCTGGATGAAGGCTGATACAAGTCATCCCTGGGCTTGTTATGGAGCTGGTCATTGGGTTGTGATACAGCAGTGTAACTAGACTGGCACGGTTTAGGAAGAGGCAGGTAGCTTGGTTTATGGCTACTGGTTTGGGCAACTGTATTGAAGCCAGCTTGTACTGGTTCTCTGCCAGACTGGAAGCTCGCTGGAGTAAGTTGCTGGCTGCCAGTCTGGGCCTGAAAATGGGAGCTGGCTTGTGCTGGTTGTGACACAGAAGCATATCTGGACTGTCCCAGATTGGCAAGAGGCAGGAAATTTTGTTGGTTGCCAAAATATGCTGGTTGCTGGCTGTTGACCTGTGCTAGTTGCAGAAAACTTGGCTGTGCAACACTCTGGTAGCTGGCTTGGGCTGGTAGGCTGTGGAGCTGCGCTGGTGGCTGGCCTCTGGGCAGGTAGCGGAGCTGCGCTGGTGGCTGGCCACTGGGCAGGTAGCGGAGCTGCGCTGGTGGCTGGCCACTGGGCTTGGTCACAGACTTATAGCAGTGCAGTGTCGAGTCAAGTAGGGACTCATTTATTGGATGCCCAGGCTTGTAGATGAAGCCAAAGCTTGGATTCTGGACTGGTCTCATACCTAAAAAAAGTGTGGAAACAGGCAAAGGCTGACCTCTTTGGGGCTTGACAAGAGGCCACCCATTGGACTGGCGATTGGGCTGTTGCTGGCTACTGGGCTGAGCAACAGACTGGTAGCTGGTGTCTGATGGGTGCTGGCTACTGGGCTGAGCAGCAGACTGGTAGCTAGGTTGTGCTGGTTTTTGGCCACCTTCCTGATCTAGTTGCAGCCTAATGACCTGGGGAACAGACTGGTAGCTAGTGTCTGATGGGTGCTGGCTGCTGAATTGCATTACAGATTGATAGCGGAGCAGTGCAGTCTTAAGAGCGGACACATTTCTTGGATGCCCAGGCTTGAAGGTAAAGCCACCGCTTGGAGTCGTGGTTGGCCTGACACCTGAAAAAAGCTTAGAGCCATATGTCAAAAGTGGATCTCTTCGGGGCTGGACAAGAGGTAGGCCACTGGTCTGGGCCCCAGACAGGTAGCTGGCCAGTGCTCTTTGCGGGCTGTTGAGCTGGACATCAGACTGGCTACTGGCTTGCACAAGTTGATTGCTGGCCTGCATATGGATTTGGCTAGCAAGTTGCACCGGATTCAGAGAAGACTCATTACTCAGCTGATAGCCACTTGTCACTGGCCTGAAACTTGCTGAACCAATTGAAGATATTTTGCTTCCAATGCCAAACCCACCCTTAACAGCACTAGAAGTCGTCGTCGTAGAACTTAGGGGTCTGATAGGTTGCTCAAATTCTTTGCCATACCAACTGTAGAAACTTTGCAATTTGACATCATCCTGCATGGGGAGATCATCCTCCATTTCAGGGTTTTGATATCCATTGCCAGAGTTAAAGCCAACAACTAGATCAAGAAAAGGAAGTCATTTAAAAAAATAACAAAATTCCATTATGCAATTAATCTGGATAAACACTTACCAATCCCAGCATAGACACACTGTATACAAAGCACCCAAGAAAAGCTGCAAAACAATCACCTTTTCCATTAGCACTTACTAGGAAAAACAGCTAAACAATCCAAATCAATTAACTTCAACATCATACCTTAAAACCATAATGGCAGTGTTATCAGCACCCAGCTAAAACTACACCCAGTCCCACTATAAAAATAAAAAAAAAAGAACTATTTTCCCAACCATAGGTTAGCACAACTGAACTGGTCTTTTTTATAATTGCATGCAATTACCTCTCGCCAATCCTTTACTAGAACACAGCGTCAGATCAATCTGTTGTCACAGAAACCCATAAAAGGCAATTAATAGTTTCAGGTGTTACCATTCTCATAGCACATCAAATCTACAAAAAAAGGTTATTTTTTTCACTCAAACTTTTGAAAATGAAGTGAAAAACAGCACACAAGCAGATATTACCTTGAAAACCAGCACTGCTTTGAGATTTTACGTTAATTAATGGATGTTTATTCTTACAGTGAGTGTTTCAGGTTTAATACAAGTTGAAGTATATTGACAGCATTTGTGGCATGTTTATTACCACAGAAAATAATTTAGACTCATCTCTCTTTTTCTAAAGAAAACAAATTGTGTGCAGTAGCAGGGTGTGAATGAATAAATGGAAGTCCTTTTCTAACTACACTCAAAGCTTTACATAATGAACAGGATTTTATTTTGTATTTTTTATTTTACCCCAATTCAGTATAGCTGAAGTTAGTTATAATGGTGCATATATTGTTTTTTATTTTATTTTTTGACAATATTTGTATTTAGTTTTAGTGCAGGTTTAGTTTTCATCCATTATAACACCATCTCTGTAACGTTTTAAATTAAGGTTGCAGTTATTAACATTTGTTAATAAAACAAGTTAATGTGAACTAACAGTGAGACTTACAGCACATTTTTATCTTCATGTTAATTTCAACATTTACTAGTAGATTTTTTTTACAATATAAATTAATACATGCTAGATGTAAACATTAATTAATAGCGGTTAAGCCTCTGGATTACTGACCGAAAGGTCGGGGGTTCAAGCCCCAGCACTGTCAAGATGCCCTTGAGCAAGGCCCTTGACCCTATCTGCTCCAGGGGCGCCGTTTCATGGCTGACCCTGCACTCTGACCCCAGCTAAGTTGGGATATGCGAAAACAACTGCATTTCATTGGCTCTGAACCTGTACTCTGCACAATGACAATAAAGTTGAATCAAATTTTTGGAATCAAATATTAATAAATGTTAATAAGGTTCCATTTCTTAATATTAGCTGACATGAACGAACAATGAACAATACTTTTACAGCATTTAATAATATTGCCTAACATTAATTTGAACATATACAAGTACAATTGTAAAAGTTGTAGGCCTATATGTTAGCAGTATGAACTAACATGAACTGCATTTTTTATAAATTAACATTAGGCTACCTTAGATTAATAATTGCTTAAAGAATTATAATGTTAGTTAATGTCATAATACTTTATGTGTTAATTAATGGAAACTTTTTGTAAAATGTGACCAAAATATCGTTTTTTTTTTATGATGCTTTAACAAATACAGTGATACCACGCACCACTGCTGATGCATAAAATGTTACATTTAACAGTAACAGGGCCTACTCAAAAGTCTCTGCAGCATGGACTGGACTGGAATCACAGATCTTGTGCGAGACAGCCTGCACACAGAATAAGTTGCTTATTTGCCAAAGTTCATGGAAATGTATTCAGAAGTTGAGGTCAAATAAATGAGATTCCAATTTATTTTGTGCTGTTTTTACAATGTTTTAAAAGTACCATTATTTGTCGTCAGCGCTTTGTAGTGTGCTAGTTTATTTAGGTGTCATCTAGACTAGAGCCTCAGTCCCAGAACTGTGCCTCTAAACACCACATATGCAGACAAACTGTGGTTGGTTGTTTCCACGTCAGTCAGAATCAACTGATCTTTGAGAAAATAGAGACATCAAGTGTCAGATCATTTAAATCAGTCCATCCAACAATGATTGAAAATCTCAAGAGAGCTTACAACAAACATACCTGCTTGACGAGAACATGAAGTGGCTTCCAACAGGGTACGTTTACATAACCAGTGTTACATTAGGCCTTATAAGAGCAAAGCTATAGAACACCTAGACATCAGTTATGTGCAAAATGCTTGGGTTGAAGTTTTGTACCCCACTAATTTTCCTGCAGATAAAAGACCATTTTTAACAGTGTGTTGGGGCGGGGGTGTGCACATTTAAAAAAATAAAGAAAGCACAGTTGATTTGTACACATTTTATACAGCGCACTGAAAGAAGTCACAGAAAAACACATCAAAATAGCATTGTTAAAGATTGAGAAATCAAATCAGAACAAAATTTAAAACCAAAAGACAAAGTACACATCTATGACATCACATGTTGCAAACGCCTGACGTTGCTTTGGGACAGACTCTGGTTTCTTGGAACATTTTGAGAGGGCAGTTTGGAAATGCATCCAGATACTGAAAGCCAGGTATCATCAAATGGAACTCATAGCTTGATGTGAGGGATAGATCTCAGAACTTCTCCAGGGATTGGGAACCAAACCTGGAAAGATATTGGTACCTTGACTGCCCTGGCACAGAAGAGGGCTGGGATCAAATCTGGAATACAGACTCATAACTGGATTGTGCCTGGGGCTGGTACATGGACTGCATTGGCTTGGCTGTTAAATAGCTACTGGGATGTGCAAGAGAAAGGCTGCTGGGCAGAATTCCAGGCTTGTAGCTGGGAGGCCCCCTTCCTTCTACTTGTGGGCTTGTTGTTGGATTTCACAAGTGGTAGCTGAACCTGGATGAAGGCTAGTACAAATTCCCATTTGGGAAGCCCATGTGGGCATGTTATGGAGCTGGTCACTGGGTTGTGGTACAGCAGTGTAACTGGAATGGCACAGTTTAGCAAGAGGCAGGTAGCTTGGTTGATGGCTACTGTGCTGGGCAACAGTGGCAGCTAGCCTGCACAGGGCCTGAAAGTTGCAGCTAGCTTGTGCTCGCTGTGACACAGAAGCATGTCTGGACTGTTCCATATTGGCAAGCGGCAGGAAACTTGGTTGCCAACATGGTAGTTGCTGACCTGTGCTAGTTGCAGACCGCAACAGACCGGTAGCTGTTTGCCTACCCAAGCTAGTTGTCATCCAAGGGTCTGGGCAAGACACTGGTAGCTGGTGTCTGATAGTTTCTGGATACTGTGCTAGGCAAGAGAGTGGTAATGGTTGTCGGCTTCCACTGATAGCCAAACTGTGCAAGCTTAAATACGGACACATTTCTTAGATGTTCAGGCTTAAATAAAACCAAAGCTTTGATTTTGGGCTGGCCTGGTTCCTGGAGAGAAAAAGAAAACCAACTTTACTTCTTTGGGTCTTGACCAGGATTATCCCACTAGTCTGGGCAACAGACAGGTAGCTGGCCTGTGGTTGTTGCTGGGATGCGAGCTATTCAACACAAGTCGATTATTGGGCTGGTCATCAAACAGTCTACTGACCTGCACAAGTTACTGCCCACTGGAAAGTTCCAGACTCATTGCTGGTTTTCACAAGGATTTGTTTAGGGAGTTGCACTGGCTTCAGAACAGATTCAATGCTTAGCTGATATCCACTTGTCACTAGACTAAAGCTTCCTGAACCAATTGGAGGAGAGTCATCACTTCCAGTGCCATAACAGCACTATATTTAATCTTAGACTAAGAGGCCTGATAGGTTAAGATACTCATTGGCCATCATCTAGAAAACAGATAGTTATCATTAATGAGAACCCCCCCCCCCAACTCAATTAGACAAGCTGGCTAAACACATACTACTTCCAATTCCTGCATAGACACAAAGCATAACAATTACCAAAGAAAAGATACAAAACGCAAATGCACTTGGTAGGAAAAACAGCAATTTCAACATTCTACCTTGAAACTGTCATAGTTGTATGAGCCATACCCAGACAATATCACACCAATATCACACTATACAACCATGAGAAGAACTATGTGCCCAACCATGTGTTATTTTGTTTGTTATTGTCATTTTTTTTTTTTTTTTTTTGTAAAATGTTATGAGGAAATGCTTTCAAATGCATTACAACAATTTGGAGACCCTCTTTAGATTCTGCTACCTTTGTATTCTACTGATAGAATGTTTACATGAAGAGATGTCCATACCGATGTCGATAGGGTGTGTGTCAGCACTCTCTACACTAATATACCATTATCTCAGCACAGTCGCATAACTTGGATGTTTCAGGCCACAGGGCAAACAGAGGGCAGGGTTCCCCTCGATCATTTTTGCTGTTGGGACTGCAATCATTCATGCCTTTGGACCCACAGTTGTTTTCATTGTTCCCTTTTGGGTGCCCATCACAGGCCCCCTTTCACAGTGGCCTAAGTGCGGCTGCACACCCTGCAATTACACCACTGTCTTGGCACATGTTTTATTCCAAGGTTAAACCCCAGGAAGTGAATAATTTTAATCAGGCAAAACCAACAAAGCCATATTCATCGAGAACTAGTTCACAACTATTCCATTCTCTCGCTGAATGGATCTTACATATAAGACTATCAGACATAGTTGGGTTTTCCTGACATTAGGTCAGGACAGAATCATGGATAACTATTCCAAATAATACATATTAAACAGCATATAGTATCAATTGCACTTTTCTCTTTTTTAAACTTTTTTATTCTTTTGCTCTATTCTTAAAATTCTGCAATGCAAAGTCCTGGAGATGTTGAGGACACTTGTGAAGGACGTTTTCATCTCTTAATGGGGTGCAGACAGTTCTTCCATCAACGTGCGCTGCCTGGCGGCTTTTGCTTTTTAGCGCTGTCTCCATGTTTTTATCCGCATCTCCCACTGAACGTGCTTGGATGCGCTATACAATACACAGCCACCACCATTGTGTCCTTGAGCAAAGCACTTAACTCCAGGTTGCTCCGGGGGGATTGTCCCTGTTATAAGTGCACTGTAAGTCGCTTTGGATAAAAGCATCTGCCAAATGCATAAATGTAAATGTAAATGTAAAAGGAAAACAATGAAGGCTTGAATCCGAGCACTGACATCCCCTGCCAGCCCTTGGGACAGGTGCATGCAGAACAATGCCAAAACACTTCTCTATAAAGTATACTTCACACAAGGCTTCTGGCCATGAATGTGGGCGGAAAGACTGGTTAATGGCATCTGCGCGTTTAACATGTGTTTCTGCTGGTACGAAAACTTAGGGACAAAGCTGGGCTCTATCACCAAATTATCTGTTCACCAGATGTATGCAGGTATGTTTGTGAGGTCGTGTGTGTGCGGTTAGTATGAAAGAGAGAACAGAGTGACGGCACCAAAGCCGATTTTAGCTATTGTGGGAGAGAAGGCAGGCGTTTATCACTCTGAGATGTGGTGAACGGCTGGTAATCCATCCGCCATGGATCTTTAATGGATAAACTCAGCGTGCCAGTCTCACCCACGATGGCAGAAATGCACAAACAGCCCAACGTGCTTGGATGACAATACAGCAAATCTCATTCATGTTAACAGAAAGTTACAGTAATACCAGTATTATTAGCTGCAATGAGTGGACACGGCGGTCCGTAAAATGTACAAGCACTAACCTTAATACACAAAAATAACACACTATAAAAATCTATCTCTGCTCAAACATAAACCTTGTACTTGAGTTGTGTGAGGACCGTCATTTGACTCTGACTCAGTTCCTCGAAGCTCGGGTGATGATGGGAGGCTGTTTCCTCACTCAAGGCAGGTTGTATGACGGCTGATTCTCGGCAGGTTGGCAGAGATACCAGCGAAGTCGACTCGTTTGAAGAAGGAAGAGAAATCTTCTTTCTTCACTTCTGCAGGCAAAAGGGTGAAACACGGATTGCTCAGTGGTCTCCTTCAGATCTATTATCATGCTCAGTGAAACACGAGAATCTCGTTTCCTCCAGCGCAACAGTTAAGGTACGTATGTTACTTCGTTGGGCAACAAGGCTACACCTGGGAGCAGCAGCACTGCAACTAGACATGGCGCAGACTGTTGCTTGATGCAAGCTTAGGAGGAATATCTAGGGTTATATATTCTCGATGACATCATGGTTGAGGGATGCATTCTGTTATGCGTTTCATCCAATAGGAGTTGAGAGTTCGACCACCTAGGTGTAAAGTGAGTAAGGCTTAATGGGATCTGTAGTCTGTTTGAACTCCCTTTGTTTGATTTTGGCAGCATTCTCCTTGTTATCAGGTTTTGAGTGTTCCTACAGTCCTCAGTCTGGCTTTATGACTGTGTGTAGTATGTCTGGGCACATGAGACCCAACACAATACATGCTAATGAAAACCCCAGAAGGTGTCAAACAAACGTATTTTGTGTGTTATGAGCAGTGTTGGGTAACGTTACTTTTAAAAGTAACTCGTTAGGATATTGCGTTACTCCTTTCAAAATTAAATTCATTAAAAAAATAAGTTATTTTTATGGAAAGTAAATCATTACTTTTGTGTTACTTTTTCTCACAGCCACATTCATTTATTTTATAATAAATGACTTGTTTATTATAAAACAAATTTTTTTGAATATTTTTAAAAACTTATAAATTTTCTCTGCAAACACAATCGATGTAGAACGTTTCTCGGAGCCACTGATCCAGAGTCAGCTTTTCTCATCCCATTCTCCCAGTTACAGGGGAGCTGCAACACTGAGCAGTTCGGCTGTATAAGTCAGTGAATTGAGTGAGTATTTCACCCTGTGTATCATGTCATGGCCAGTGGAAGACTAGTTTTATAATCCCTCTGTCTAAACGCGTTTACTGATTTTTAATGCAGTGTATTAACACGTGAATCAACCGCGTTTTACACAACCGAATGTTGATGTTATATTACTCTAAGCAATAAATTATTTGACAGGTGATGTCTGCATCTAAAAGGTGATTAGCTCTTTTACCTGCAAGGCAGGACTTCCTTTCTACATCCATTGACTGTTGGGTGCTAGAGCTTCTTGGTCGGGCGTTCCAATTTCTCCCATTCATTTAAATAGTAGTGACTCGTCTCTGCTAAATAGTCTCTGGCCTCACACTCTATAGAACTACAATGCCAATCATCCACTATATCTCCTCCCTGAAGTTTGCACAATTTTTAATCCTGATTTCTCACAATACAGAGACAGCAGAGGTTTACAAAAGCAATGTGTTACTTTATTTAAAAAGTAACTTAGAAATGATGGTCTAAAATGTAAAAAAATATTGCATTACTATACTCGTTAATCAAAAAAGTAATCTGATTACGTAACAAGGAGAGGAAATGTCTTATTGCAGATGAGTAAACAACTTAAATATGTCTTCCAGATGTTAACAAACACATCAAATAGATGCCTGTGTAATGTACGCGTGCTATCATTGTATATTTATTTACACATATACTCTGAATATAGAGTGAATTGAAGATATAGTGAATACATAGTGAGATACATCTCTAATAAGTTTTGCAGTCTGGTTTTTTTTATCATAACCTCTAATTCTCAAATGTTTGCAGAATCTTGTGGGAAACATCGCAAATATCCAGAAAGGATATTCATGTTCTGTTTGGAGGGGTCAGTCAGGTGTGCTTTAGAAGAGTCTTGCACCACTGCACTTAAACACTGGTAGACAATGAGTGAGAATGAATGCATGCCCTCACGTTGAATTGTCCATTTTAGTGATGACACGAAATAAAGATGATTTCTTGTAGTCTTTGACGGAATGGTCAGTTGTGGTGTGCAATAAAGGCTAATGCCTCTGGATTATATAGTGGTAGGCATAGTTTGCATCCTGCAAATCTATTTAAGTGATATTTCTCTAATAACAATGTGTTCTGCAGATTTTGCACAATATTGAATGGACTCTCACCCACTTAGCTAAAACTATTTATTCCACTTCTGGCCAGCTTTGATATGGTGTAATCCCTCTCTCTCTTATTCTGTCTATCTCTCTCCCTCCCTCTTCAGACTTGTCCAGCTCTATTTTTTCCTTTATCCCACTAAGCCCTGCCCCTTGGCCATCTAACCCAACTTAATTGGCCGACAAGTCTGCCAGCAGTTTAGCCATTGGTGGATCTTAAAAGCCATTATGCTTGCTCTGAAGGGTTGTAACTGTCCAACAGCAGGGGAGGGTATGATAGAGAGTCAGTTTGTGTGAGAGATAGAGAGAGAGAGAGAGAGAGAGAGAGAGACAGAGAGAGAAAAGAAGGGAGTGACAGAAGCCACAGGAAGAGGGAGGCTCATTCAGCTTACAAGAACGAGGGAGTGAGGAGGAACTTACTGGTTGTGGGAAATTGAACGGTACAGTGTATTTACCACCCTCTCAGAGGCCTCAGCTCAGCAGCGGGAGGAGTTGGCGTTTGAACGGAGGATGAGGATGTGTTCAAGCAGGCAGCTGATTTCATAGCAGGAAGTGCATGGGAGGTTGTTGGGATTAAAGTCCCACTCGGGAGGTGCTGAAGCTTTCCTGTGGAAGTACTATTGAGGACAAAAAGGTGAGTTGTAACTGTTTATTGGTCTATTAATCTCACTTTTTTCAGATGCACACACACTAGCACTCTGGGTTTGCTTGCCATTCATGCAACAAAGGCAGGGGCACCATGAAAAAGGGGTCTATTCTCTAGAGTGGGGGTAGGAGGAGAGAGAAGAGAAAAGGAGGCTGCTCTGTGTGGGCTTGTGGACTCTCCCTAATTTCTGCAGCTCATTGCGAACAGAGGGGTCTTACAAATTCCCTAAACACCAAAGAGACACGCTCTCACAGACAATTAACCCAGTGCTGGCCGGCAGAACTTATGGCACAGTACTGTAAGTGTGCACCTCAAATCTCCACTTGGGATGTGGATCTCGCAAACTCTGTAATGGACAGCACCCCCATATTTGTAAAAGAAAGTAGAGCAGCGCTTCATGGACTCATTCCAGCCTAAGATCCATACTCACACACTCTGTGAGGTACCAAGAGGGCCTCCTGACCCTGGCACTTTCTTATCCGCATCTCGAAAACTCTATCATTCAACTTTCACAGACTCAAAATATGTCGTGTTCTGTTTCTCTCTCTTCTATTTCTATTACATTTACCGTTAGTCATTCCAATAGAATTTCTACAGGAGTATACTGTAGATACGAATACAAAAATTATGTAACTTTGCCTCAACAAGCCATGCGAATCCATGATTTGCTCAGAGAATATCATCAAAATCATCACATAGCATCTCAAAAGTGTTTCTGGTTATTCTAAAATGCTAAAGCCTGTCATCAAAATGATTGGCGACTATTATCTTCCAAAACTGCGTGACACGCTGTTGCTCCCAGACATAAGACATCTCACGCTGAACGCTAGCAAACATTAAGTTTGACAGAGCGCTTTTCTTAATGCTCTAAACTTAAAGTAATTTATTACATTTAATAAAAAGGCCACAGTGGCTTCAACTTCCATATTCATTTCTATTTTGCACCATTTTCCACTATAGTGATGATAGTTTGTTGTCTTCAACACATGGGATGGAAACGTTGCTTTATTCGCAAAGTCAATTTTTGGTAAACTGCACGATTAACAGTCCATGTGTAGCCATGAGAAAGTGCCAGTATAAATGCATCTTGTTAGCCTCTAGGCCCTCCATATCCAAGCGAATGGATTTTGGGCCCAACAGGGGCCTCCTGAGAGATACAATACTGAATTTTAGGTGGAGGTTCTACTTTCTTCACGTCACCACCTCTTTTAGCCAGGAGTGTTTCTAGAAAAAGTTTGAAGGTTCTTGAATCTTGCCTAATACCCTAAGGCGTGTGACTAACTCCCACTTAGAAAGGCCTCAGAAAGTGAAAGGTGTTGTAAAGTCTTTTATGAATAGACCTCTGGCCTTTTGGAGAACATATTACACAACAGCATGAGAAAAATGAAACAATATATGTCAGCCGTTCAGAAAATGAGTGAAAGAGGAGAACATGGGCCTCTGACGTAGATTGTGTTTCTATATGATTATTTCAATACACATAAAGGCAGAATGGAATAGATCTTTTGAAGATGTGCATGCAAGACCACATCATGCTTTGAAGGTTTGAGGACGTGAATGAACAATCGAAATAAACAATGACCTGTTACATGACACTCTTTGTTGTCATACTTTGTTTTGGCCTCACTATTACTAGGTGGCCTCCGACATCCTTGTTGCTAGCTTTAGTTATTTACAGTTGGTGTTTCTGCATATTAATCTCATCAGGCTATAAAGCGCAACAGTTTTGTTCCAGAAGTACAAATCCAATTCATTTTTTTTCCAAAGGGGAATTGATTCTTAATGAGAACTTACAAATCTTTTAAGATAGACCTGCTTTAAACTTAGAGGTTGTTGACTGATGGTATATGCTTCTGTTTAACCCATCAATCTGCATTATTTATCCTTTATTTAAAAAAAAAATGACCACATACTACACTCACACACAAAATGATGCACTCTGATTGATGCAATAGAGTCGGTCAAACTGCAGTCTCAAACTACAGTACTTACATATCTGAATATTTTTAAATAACATTAAAATATTTTTTGACTGTTATTACAATCAACCATTTCAACAGTCAAACGTTTTCATATTAAAGTTTTATATATTTCCATCATTTTTAATTTGGTTATGTATTTGCAATGCTTCATGGGATTGTAGTTCATTCCCTCATTAAAGGCGTTACATAGTCTTGTACCTTTGTGTTTTTGTCTACTTTTTAAACACTCAAAGTTTGTAATGTTATGATTCACATCGAAGCTTGTTGGTCTGATTCATGGCTTAGAACTGTTTTATGATTGATTCTATGAAATCCCTATTAAACAAATGAATGGGAAGACACCTCTGGAACCAAGATGGCTGATAAAATGGCACCTATTGGCGTCACTAATGCCGTGTCCAAACCAGACATGATGTGATCAAGCAACAAGCGATAAAGCTACATTTTTGTCCTAGCCATGATGCACGATGAGCAACAGGACATTCTTGTTCGCTTGGTTTAGATTTCGAGAGTGTCACATTGGGTAGCCCCGCCCACAGTGAAATCTCATTGTTCCAAAATGCCACTCCATATAGCTGGTCATTAAACATCAAATATATTCTGATTGATTTTGTGTGTCGTGGTGCAGCATTTTTGCATTCAATGTGGACAGACATATTACTTTGACAAAGAAGCTTGTCAAATTTTTAAATGCATGCACACAACTCAGCATCCATAAATAATGCATCTTTGCATGTCTGTGCTCTCCAGAAGCAGCCAGTGCTGAGTTGGCATGTCTTCATGTGCGTTTGTGACAATATAGGACATGAAGAGGCGTGTACATTGTTATCCCACTGTTTAAACACAAGGGTTAAGTGCTGTTTCCATGGAGCCTGCCATCAAATGAGAAAGCGCTGACACTCCTTTCCTTGATGAAGTTTGTAAATACAGCCTATACCTTTTGTCTGTGAACAAAACCAGCTTGCCCAATATACAGTAAATACAGTTGCAAGAAGAAATACAGCATGTGGATTTACCTGGATTTCTGCATAATTTGTTTTTTAAATTTGATCTGATATTTAACTAAGCCACAACATTAAACAAAGTCAGAGTTAAAGACTTAATTACACAGGGCTATTTTTCCATTAAAAATGAACATATACTATAGTAATACTTTTTTTTTTTCACACACTCCTAAAACTATGCAATGCACTCAGACAGCCTAAGAACTATGCCCCTGTGGGTAAGGATAACATCATCAATATCTCTGTTTATGAAGAACACCCACCATATCTCAGAGCTGTCCTACAATAGCTTTGGCTATTTCGTGAGACGGAGTCTTGGGACACAGATAAGAAGCGGAAAAGGAAGTTTCCTCCTTGTGTTGATACACTCATCCTTTATGGAAGATTTAAGTGAACAAGTCACCCTGCTAAAAAGATCAGCTTAGCCAACATGCAATTCCTATTCTGGTCTAAGGTGTATAATGCTGGTTTGGTGCTGGTGGAGCAGCATAATCATGTTGTTCATCGACAAACAAGCACCAGCAAGTTAGAGCTGCAATGTGTAACTTTTTTGGTGTTTAAATACTTTGTCCTATCCCAGCTTAATACGTAGAGACAAGCACAAGTGAGCCATTTGTAGGTTAATTTTCTCGAAAACTGTAAAGACTGTCTCTGTGACACTACCTCTGTCTGTTTTGAGCAACCCAACCAGCTTGACACAACATTGACTCAACCAATGGTACGAGTTGGGGGCGGGACTATTTGTTTGTTTGATCAATGTTTTAATTTTGTAATTCAGTTCGGTGGCACATAAGTGGCGCTGAAATCACATACTTCAGCTTTAAGCTAGTCAAAAGCTTTGTTGGAACACCAGCACACTAGCATCCCATGTTGTGGACTAGAAATGAAAACACAACATATGTCGGTTTTTGGTCTGAGGGCATGTAGTTAGCAAAACCTCTTAAATATTTTGTCTTCTAAATGTTGCAACTAAAATTTAAATGCAACTTTTTTTATTTAGGTTCATATACGGTCCTCCATGTGCAAGTAAATACACAATAGCATTACCTTGTCTATCCACAGTTTTCCTGGCCAACCACTGGGTGCCGCTATGGTGATTCTTAATGCCACTGGACTGTTTTCTGGTCCCGGTCTCCATAAGAAGCAATGCAAAATCTACCAATATGAGCATTCCAGATGGAGAACAACAACTATTCGAAGTGTTAGTAGGAGTAAAGATAAGTTCAGGTTTAATTTGTGCAGTTGCTGGCTGTCATAACAACTCAGATAGTTCACCCAAAAATGAAAATTCTCTTATCATTCATTCACCCTCATGCCATCCCAGATGTGTTTGACTTTCTTTCTTCGGTAGAACACAAGTAAGATTTTTAGAAGAAAATCTCAGCTCTGTAGGTCCATACAATTCAAGTGAATGGTGACCAGACCTTTGAAGCTCAAAACCACATAAAGGTAACAGAATTAATCAATATCCAAATCCACTTTAACTTTCACTTTCAGATGTAAAAGTGAACCTAAAAAGGCACCACGTTACTTTTTAAATATGTAAAAGTAAAAAGGGAAAGTTGAGAATTTTGATCTTTTTTTCACCCACAACTATTATATTGCTTCTGAAGATATGGATTTAACAACTGGAGTCTTATGGATAACTTCTATGATTATTTTATGTGATTTTTGGTGCTACAAATGTCTGATTACTGTTCATTGAATGGACCTACGGAGCTGAGATATTCTTCTAAAAATCATTGTTTGTGTTTTGCATAAGACAGAAAGTCTTACACATCTGGGATGGCATAAGTATTGGTAAATGATGAACCATCCCTTTAATGATTTCAATGTAATTCACCTTGGTTCTTAGCTTGACGTCATTTACCCACTCCTTAAATTTTGACACGACTCTGTAAAATATTGGCAATGTGGAGCAAGATGCTCTTTATTGGGATTTTTGAAAATTAAACATTTTAAACATCACTTTATCCACTAAGAACTTATGGCAATGCAAATGAAAACACCAGAGACCAGAAAATGAAAACAGGCGTCACGAAACACTTCTGTGTTCAGGAAAAGGGTCAGAAAACATTGCCCTTGCAAATTATGACATCCATGCTGTCTCTTTACTGCATTAATCAAGGTCAGTCTGCATCAATACTCTTCAATGTCAAGCATCATACATTTGACAGTATGAGCAAATCATTTGATGACCTGCTTCATAAAAATGTAAGTGTAAGCATTTTTGGTGCGTGTGCTTATTCGTACGTCATTCAGATTCTTACTGAGAGCACGTGTCATACAGTGCTATTACAAATGGATGACATATTGGACCCAGACACAGACTTCTTTCTCTCCACCAGAGCTTGGTCCCACCATTTAACACATCACATACCACTGATCTTTTGACCTGTGATCTAACAAATAGCCAGGCATTCCTCAGTGACAAATACAGAAACAATGAGTTTGTCCCAAGGTCTGATCACAACAGTGCCATTGTGTGTGGTGTAACATGAAGTGGGCCAAGTGGAGAAACTGTGTTTGTGGCCCACTGTATGTTACAGAAGGCCTTGAACACAGTGGCCTTCTCAGAATGGGCATACATGAATAGGGTTTCTGAAAAGCATGATGTAGTGGCATGTTCTGGCCGATTGTAGTGGTTTAATGATTAATGATTTTACTCTTATTATAAATATAAAGACAAAATGTTAATCTCAACATCCTCATCTTGTCTCATTCCAAAACAGGGTGAGACACCAGTGATATAAATGAGTTCAAGACCAGTTATGGATCCAACATGGCAGTGAGCTTGCCTTGGGGTAAATATGTTACCAATGAATCCAACTGATCTTTGTCTTAAGTTTTGGGTGGGTATGGATAAAGTAATTATGCAAGCCTTCATAACTGTGGACTTTTTATTGTGCATGCCAAATTTTTACAGCCCATTAAACCATCCATTGAAAATATGCATTTTGCATCATGAGACACATATATTCTATCTTGTAATTTATTTTAGGTTGCAACATTATTTGTGTTCTGCAAATAAAAATGACTTATTGCTTAGAATATACTCCCGAATTATCCCTGATGAAATTAATATAAGAACCAATAATTCATGCACTGTGTCGCCCACAATAAGCCTGTCTTGGACAGCGATGCCATCTACCAAAAGGGAGTGACAACAAACTTATCACTGCATGAAATGTGCCAGCATAGTAAACATTTGTTAAGCTCATCAATATGCAAATCCCATGTGAATGACGGAGTATTTTGTTTCAAATGTGTAACACAGGTAATGAATGAACTCATTGAGTGAGTGAACTCACAATCTCAAAATTATTCAATTTTGTGAACCCACAGGCACGGGCCAATCATTGCCTGAGAAAATTGTGACACAACAGATACTTAAACAAATACATTTATAGCAGTTCCACCATTGTGCTTCAGTATGTATCACATGTGCTGTGAGTTGCTCTGTTGCTCATTTAGAGTGTGTAAATTTTTGCAATTAATGTTAGTAAAAAAAACTAAAAAACTTGTTTTATATAAGAAATTTACACTCATTTTATATAAGAAATTGTAATGAATTCTAAATTATAGCAACACAATAACCGACCTTGAAACTAGCCACTCAAATTAAGTACTTAAAACCTCAAAGTGCCAAACAGAACAGTATACATATACAAATGTGGTGCTAGATGAGGTCAAGGGATTCAAAAGTGCAGACAAAACACAGCACTTATATGCTGGTAGTGTTATTAATAGGACAATGAAAGCTTTTCTGTTACGTTAGTGGACAGAGATGTGGTTTAGCATTCATTGAATGCAAAAGAGACTATATTAGGCCATCACTTCTGTTGTAGCATGCCTCATTTGTAAATTACTTGAAAGTGTCTGCTCAATGAGTAAATTTAACTTTTACACCACAATCACAGCATAAGTGCTTTTTTTTGTCAGCAATGAAATTAAGCTACCTTATAACTTATTTGCATTTGCATAGCATGACACTGAGTAACATTTGACTCTCCTGCTTTTCAGAGCCTATGTCCACAGCTGTATCTCATCAGCAGCAGGAGAATGTGGAGGAAGAGGAAGAGCAAGGGGAGAAATTTAAGTTTGAAGATAATGTGGAGGTTGGCCAACAAAAGGCCATAGCTGCATCCTCAGAAAATGAGATTACAGCAGACTCGGTCAAACACATTGAATTTCAGACACATTCAAGCAAATTGGATGCAACTCTGGAAAAAGATGCAGATTTATCTCAAGGCATCATTTCTGGTTCCCATTCTGGCCAAGAGTGTACCAGTACTCTCAGTGCAGGTTAGTTATTTTTAGCCATTTCCATACATTTTAGTGAATTGTTAATAATTTTATGAAGATCAATAAACATTATTTTATTGGGGGAGGGGGGAGACTATATGGCTGGAAGAGGAAACTTAGTGGCATAGATTAACCACAGAGCTAGTGGGGCATGTTTATATAGCACCCATAAAAATGTATATCTTCATGTCAAAATTAACTTTTGATAGATATGCATCTAATAATTACATGTCTTCACATAATTCTGTACAATCTCCATTGTGGAAATCTTTGCATTTGAAGTTTGTATCCTATATCTTGTAACACTTTCCACTTTCTTTGCAGGTGAGCCATCAACCAACATTAAGAGGTAAGTGTAAGGACTACCTAAAAAATGGAATTCCATAGTTAATCTATGACCCAATTCAATAGCATTTTGTATTGCTACTTTTTAAGTAATCAGAAAATACTTTTTTTTTAATAAATCAGTCAAAGTGTCACACTTATGAATGTATTCAATAGCAAACATGAAACAAAACAAGGAAATAGGGGTGGGGGGTGGGGGGGGGGGGGGGGGGTCTGATAATGAAACTCTGTTGGATCCTTAAAGCCAGGTTTCAAAAACTGTGACACAGATCCATAGCTAGAAGAAAGAGATAGGTCATTGGGCTGCTCCAGAGGTTGGGAACAAGCTTGTGCCCCAAGCTGCACTGGCTTGCCTGGAGGATAGTGGCTGGGCTGTGCTAGAGACTGGTGGCTAGGCAGAATTTGAGGGTGGGAACTGGACTGCCCAGTCATGGTGGAGGGCTGGTATCCAGTAGCTTGGTCGTGGCTGTTGCTTCAGAGACAGGTCACTGGGCTTTAAAGAACAACAACAAGACTGTCCTGGCTTAGCAACATGGCAGGTAGCTTGTTTGTAGCAACTGGAAAAGAGATGGTCCACTGGGAAGCATTTGGCATTGGTAGCTTGGCTGTTCAGGCCTACCTATGAGCTGATAGTTAGACTGTGCTGGTCTTGAAGATGACTTGAATTTATATTGTAATGGTCTGGAAGAATGCTGATGGCTTGGAAGCAACACAGACTCATAACTGGTCTGCCCAGGCTTGACTGGGTCCTGGTAACTGGATTGTACTACAGGCTTATTTCGGTGTGGTGTTAGGGAGCTGGGTGGGTTCAGATACCTGGACTGCTAAGACTGGGATGCAAGCTGGTCACTGTGCTCAGATACGGACTCATAGCATGATAAAAGCTTGGAACAAATCTGATAAAAGATGAACTTTTTGGGATTGGGTGAGCTTTAATACAGGCTGGGTACTGGACTGGGCAACAGACTGGAAGCCAGCTTGTTCTGCTGGAAGTCCACTTGGCTGTGCTCAAGAAGAGTATCTGGCCTGTATTTGTTGCTGGCTGCTGGGCTGGGAAATCGAGGAGTAGATGGCTTGTGCTACTTGCCAACTACTGGACCTGACCATAGACTGGTAGCTGGTTTGCTCTGGTAGTTGGCTGCTGGAATGGACATCTGACTGGTAACTGGCTTTAACTGGTTGTTGGAAGCCGAGCTGCACTGCAGACTGGTAACTGGCTTCTGCTGGTTGCTGGCCACTGGGCTGTATAACAGACTGGTCACTGGCTTGCACTTGTTACTGGTCATTGGGCTGGACAACAGACTGGTAGCTGGCTTGTGCTGCTTGCAGGCCACTGGGCTGGGCTACAGAGGAATAGGTGGCCTTTGCAAGTTCTACTACTTGCGGACTAATGGGTCTGGCAATAAACTGGTAACTGGTTTGCATTGGTTTTTGGTTACTGGACTGCACTACAGACGGTTTACTGGCTTGCGCTGTTTGTTGGCTGCCGGGCTGAACTACAGACTGGTCACTGGCTTGCGCTGATTGCTGGCCACTGGGCTGGACAACAGAGTGGTAGCTGGGTAGTGCTGCTTCCACTGTTCACAATCCACTGGGCTGGGCCACAGAGGAATAGGTGGCATGGGCTAGTTGCTGGCTGCTAGACTGGGCAACAGACTGGTAGATGAGCTGTGCTGGCTTAAGTACATTTTCATTGCTTGTTTGAAATGGCTTAAACACAAAACTAAACATTGGGCTCTGGACTTGCCTGTTACTGGAAAAGATCTTAGAGCCAACATGCATAATTGTAGTCCTGTGGGGCTTGACAAGGGGCACACCACTGACTGACATTGGCTACCGACTACTTTGCGAGAGCACAGACTGGCCACTTGCCTGCCCTAGTTTCTGGCCACTGGGCAGGGCCAACTGCTGGCTGGTATACTGAGCCATGGTCTCATAGCTGATCTGCACTGGTCGCTGAGCTGGTCTGCAGACTGGCTACTGGCCTGCACTTTGCTGAACTACAGATTGGTAGTGGACCAGTTGTGCTTCATGGCTACTTGGCTGAGACAAGGTCTCATAGCCAACTTGTGCCGATTGCTGGCTACTTGCTAGTGCCAATTGCCGGCTGCTAGGCAGAGCAAAGGTTTCATAGCTGGCCAGCACTGGTTGTTGGCTACTGTGCTGGACCATAGACTAGTCACTTGTGTGCGGTAGTGTCTGGCTGCTGGGCTGTTCTACAGATGGTCCACTGGCCTGCACTTGTTGGCTGCTGGGCTGAACAACAGACTGGTCACTTGTGTGCATTAGTGGCTGGCTGCTGGGCTGGTAGTTGACTAGTTGTGCTTGTTGGCCACTTTGAGACATGGTCACATAGCCAAATTGTGCTGCTTGCTGGCCTGAATCACAGGTTGATAGCAGACCAGTTGTGATTGAGACACGGTCTCATAGCTGGTCTTCACTGGTTGCGGTCTGCTGGGCGGGACCACAGACTGGTCACTGGGCTCGGCTAACTAATGGCTAGTAGACGGAGCCATATATGCATAGCTGGCCTGCACTAGCTTAATTCCAGACTCACTGCAACGTTGCAGTACCATTTGGTATCTGGGTTGTGATACAGAATTATTTCTTAGCTGCAAATGCTTTAAGGTGAAGCCAAGACTTAGATTCTGGACTGGCCTCATTGCTGAAAAAAGCTTTGAACCCATTTGAAAAAAAATCTGTTTGGGTCTTGACCAGCAGCTGGTCACTGGGCTGTACTGCAGACTGGTGGTGGACCAGTCGTGTTGCTTGCTGGCTACTGGCTTGTGATAACTGCAGACTGCTTGAAGGTGTCAGTGATTAATTGTTGGTCTGCACTACAGTTTGGAAAGTGAACTCTGTGGGCTTAAAGGCAGAATCATTGCTCTGGTGCAATGACATTAAGACTAAAGAATGTACAGCCTCAGAGCCTTGAACATTAGCTGACTGACTTGATCCATATCCTGACACACCTGTACTAACTGCACTACCCAAAGAACCATAAAAAACCTTGCCACTACCAGTTAAAGAAACCAGAGAGCCATGAAACTGGCTTCTAAAGTCAGAATTAGAACCAGGCCTGTGTTCTAAAAATATTTTTTATAGTGCACCACAATTTAAGGGTGGACATGGCAGTAGTCCAATAAATTTTACTTAAGATAGTTTTGGTCCAGTGACAAATGGGTGCATTGAAGGAAAATTGATTGGACTACTACCATGTCCACCCTTAAATTGTGGAGCACTATAAACAATATTTTTTAGAACACAAGGGCCTGATGGGTTGTAGAGCATCTCCTTGGCCAGACCAGCTGTAGAATCTCTAGTTTGAGATCATCCTGCATAAGACGAGCCTGTGGGTGCACTTCAGGTTTATAATATCCAGTAAAACCATCAACTAGAACACAAGACAAGAGCGTAATGCAAGTGTTGACAACTCAATTACACAATAGAGATGAGTAAATACTCACCACTTCTATTGCTATTAACACCAACATAAAAAAAGAATTGTGAAATGAAAGCTGCAAAAATAAAATTTGACTTTAGTACCTGGTAAAGAAACAACCAAAAACAAACCAAATACAAGATATAGAGCATACCTTAAAACTGCTATAGTGTTGGCACCCATATTAAGACACCGTTAGCAAAGCAATTAAAAATCCATAAGAAAAGTTATTTCCTCCTTCATGTGCTAGAGGTACTGAACTGGTCTTTTTATAGTGCCTGCTTCTCACCAATAGTTTTCCAAAAAACTATCTCAGAACAATCAGTTGCCACGGGAACCTGTAATATACCATTATTAGTTTCAAGTGTCACCATTCTCATAGCACAACAACTGCCATTTGTTGTTTTCCTTTATTTTTAACATTACAAATGAAAAATTTAATGCATCCATTGAGTAACAAAATGCAGATGTTATAGATGCCTTTTTATTTCATGCATAGTTGCAAATGTTAATCAATTGGCAGATCTGTTCAGAGTTACTGTTATGTATGTTACTGTTAGATATTGAAACCATTATTTCCACACATCTACATGCTATGTATGGATCACATAATCTGCACAAAACATTTTGCTTTTGCTCTTCTTTAGTCAAAGTTTTACGAACTAGTGTAAAGTGCATATGTAATTTTGGTCTCCAGTCTCACTAGGGAACTGCTGGTAATGCAGTGGCCCAGTTTAGTTTAGTTTGCCAATAGAAAAATCTGGCAGGACCATTCCTGTGAGCTTTCCTGTGGTGAGAGTTGTGTTCAAAATCCCTTTTCAGCTTCTGCTACCCTTGTATTCTGCTGAATGTACGTTTCCACAACTGAGATCTCAATAATGCTGTAAGTTGGAGCTATCAATATCCTTTTCCACTGATGAGGTGTGTGTCAGCACTCTTTACAATAATGTGCTGCTATTTCAGCATGTCTGACTTGACTGAGAACTGAGCGACTAAAAATATGAATCTGTTGTTCATAGATACTACTGTACCATTAAAGCAGAATCTTTTGTTTGGACGATTCTGACTTTTACTGAAGTCAAAGGCTGATTTAATGTAAGCGTGGAAAAATTAGTAGAGTTATATTTTTTATGTCTGTATCAGTGTTCTTGCTTTTAAAAAGGCAAACAAAACCAGCAATTTGTACAACCACTGTTTGAAGCCTACCTATAGTAGAACCTCTACAATTTTCGCAATGGATGAAAGGTGCCATACGTTGTTCGTGGCAAGCTACTCAGCCATACAGGTTCCATATAGTTAGGATTAGGGTGGGGGTGGGGTTAGGTCCAATGGCCCATTGTACCTTTGTACAATGGGCCAGAATTTTTCACTTTTGCCAATTAGTACAGAGACCACCACCCGCACAATCATTCAAACGCAATAGTTGTCAGTTACTGTTGACATTGTAGAAATTCACTATTAACAGTTAGCCATGATTAATTCAATACATGAGTTAAAGTGTCCAATAACAGGGCAGTTACTAAGATTAAAGGAATAGTTCACCCAAAAATGAAAATTCTCTCATTATTCAAATACCCTGATGCCATCCCAGATGTGCAAGCCTTACTATGGCCCTGCCTACACGTAATCCATTTGTATCTACTCTTCTCGGTAGCTTCAATACAAACAAGAAGTTAGATGACAATTGCGTACACCCTCTCCATGTAGAATAAAACAGCTTTTATGAGGTTAGTGCTATTACTGGAGTCTTCATCTCATGTGTGTGCTCATGATTTTAAACATAAGTTTCAAATTGACTATTTATTTATTTGGGATGAAAGCATTTTATTTATTTATTTATTTATTTTACTCCCTTTTCTCCCAATTTGGAATCCCCTGTTCCCACTGCTTAGTAGGTCCTCGTGGTGGCGCGCTTACTCACCTCAGTCTGGGTGGCGGAGGACAAGTCTCAGTTGCCTCCGCTTCTAAGACTGTCAATCCATGCATCTTATCACTTGGCTAGTTGTGCATGACACAGGGAAGACTCTGCATGTGGAGGCTCATGCTAATCTTCGCGATCCACGCACAACTTACCACACACCCCACTGAGAGCAAGAACCACTCATCGTGACCACAAGGAGGTTCCCCCATGTGACTCTACCCTCCCTAGAAACCGGGCCAATTTAGTTGCTTAGGAGACCTGGCTGGAGTCACTCAGCACACCCTGGATTCGAACTCATGACTCCAGGGGTGATAGTCAGCGCCAATACTCGCTGAGCTTCCCATGCTCCCAGATGAAAGCATTTTTGATGAGGAAACCTTTAATCAAATTAGAATGTGTTTAGTTGCAGTGGAAAAGTAGGGAACATTGCCATATCTTCAGTGAGAAATGCACAGAGCTCACAGCTCACAGTCTTATGTACATTCTGCTGCAAAAACACCTGCTCTTTCCCCTAGCATTCACAGACTCATGAGATTATCCTTGACAGCCTGCCTTTATGATTTCCCTCCACAGATTTCTACATGGAAAAACTGCAGTTACAAGGCTGACTGCCAAGCTTTCTATGAAGCTTCAGAGCTTGCTAGATTTCCGTTGGCATGTTTACTTCACCACAAGACGTGCTGCTCTAGATATGTAAAGTAGAAAGTGGGGTGAATTGATATAAGCATGTAAAAGGTTCCTGTAGCTCAATTGGTAGATTATGGCACTAGCACTGCCAATATAATGCCATGGGTTTGATTCCCAGTGACCAAGCAAACTGAAGATGTGGATAGTGAGTGTATAGCTTCTTAATTGCAAATCAGAGCAGTATTTATCTTGCACAAAAACAACAAAGATCTTAGTTAGTGCTTTCAGTTGACAGCATTGAAAGGCATGAACATTATAATTTCATAACAAAGTTACATCAAATTCAAGTGTATAATATTTAACAAAATGGCATTTTTGCTGCGGCTGTGGCTCAGGTGGTAGAGCGGGTCGTCTGCCTATCATAGGGTTGGCGGTTCAATTCCTGGCCCACATGACTCCACATGCCGAAGTGTCCTTGGGCAAGACACTGAACCCCAAGTTGCTCCCAATGGCAGGCTAGCGCCCTGCAGGGCAGCTCTGTTGTCATTGGTGTGTGAATGTGTGTGAATGGGTGAACGAGTCAAAATGTGTAAAGCGCTTTTGAAACCTCTATGGTTAAAAAAAGCGCTATATAAGTGCCATTTACCATTAATTACAACTTAAAATATATTTATTTTATTTCTATTTTATTGAGTATTACTTGATTAAATTGAATGCAATTTTGTGATATAATTGTGCAAATCTTAAAACCTTTATTTTTTAGCGTAGCTAAAAATAGGCCTAGAATGAACAGACCCACCTAAATATTTCATAATATTAATACAATATGCATATCAACAATATTATGCATACAGTATAATATTATTTTAAAATATTATTTTGTATGCAACCCCCCCCCCCACACCATGTTTACACCATGATCAATGGAAACATGTAAATGCTTCAATGAACAATCTACGCCCTTGAGTCAAAAACAAGTGTTTTTTTGTGAGACTGAGTGGGGCTGATGGCATCTGAACTTTCCCCTCTCTCTCCTCCCACCCACCTTCAAGTAAGGCCCCTTCTGATCTGAGCAAGCAAATACTCTTGAGAGATCAGCAATAATATGGCTCTATTTTTGGGGAATGTTCTAGAGATCCAGCTTCCTCGGACTTGGCTGCATCGCCAAAAGACTTAAACGAAGAGGAAGATCAGACAGCGAATTGCACTGAGGTGAAGACAGAGAAGCAAACATGCACTGTTGAACCAAGTGTTGAAACTGAGGAAATCAGACACAGTCCAGTGCAAAATGCTGAAGGTAAGAGACAAAACTTCATGTACTATAATAATAGAAAATATATTCTATGTGTACTGTATATACTGCCACCATTTTTGGTTGATTTGAATGTTTGATGAGATGATACAGAGTTTGGATAAACACAAGTGCATTGTTTGATGATTCAGTGTTATGTCATATTTTGACATCCGATTGTATTCATATTTTGATTGGGTAATGCAACTAAAAGCAACAAAGTACTTTTCTATTAATCTCACTTATCCTTCAGCATTATATTATTATTTATATGGTTAGCTTGGTAAGGAAATTGAATGAATGTAAACAAATAGAGATTCATCTTGCACATTTAAAGGAATATTCCGGGTTCAATACAAGTTAAGCTCAATTGACAGCATTTGTGGCATAATGTTGATTAGCACAAAAATTCTTTGACTCCTCCCTCCTTTTCTTCGAAAATTAAAGTTACAGTGAGGCACTTACAATGGAAGTAAATAGGGCGGTTTTGGAAGGTTTAAAGGCAGACATGTGAAGCTTATAATTTTGTTAAAGCACTTACAATAATTCTTCTGTTAAAACTCATATATTATTGGAGCTGTACATTTGTAAAAATCATTATGTTATTTTAGGGTTTTAGGGTTTGTTGACATTCGTCATGGCAACAAAGTTGTAAAATTGACTGTAACTTTACACAGAAAAGGTTAGAAAGTGATTTTATCACACTAAAATCACGTTTACAAGCATGTTGTTTAGGTCTTGTGGCTGTACTTCTGAAAAAGTGAGGATTTTATCATTCAGAAAATTAGCCCCATTCACTTCCATTGTAAGTGCCTCACTGTAACCTCTAATTGTTCTTTTTCAAAGAATAGGAGGGACGAGTCATAATAAATTTTTGTGGTGATCAATATTATGCCACAAATGCTATCGGTTGAGCTTAACTTGTTCTGAACCCAGAATATTAATTTTAAGGGAGAGAACTGTCCTTGGGTTTCAGCACCACCAGCAATAAACTGGTGGTTGATACAAGTGTGATATGATAGATAGGTATGATAGACGTGTTTAAATAAGAGCTGTAGTCCTTCTTTTCCCATCTGTGACCACAATCTTAAGTTTAAATGTGTTTTGCTATTTGCTAGCAGACAGTTGTTTAGTTTCTGATACTTTTCCAAATTACATATTTGATCACGAGAAAACCCCTGAAAATCCAATAATTCTAACACTGTTTAGAAGCAGCTCTCTGAATAGCTGTTCCTTAGACAATAGCACCTTGTCTTGTCATAAGTTTTCCAGTAGTAGCTTATAATTTCTGATGTAGATGAATCATTTGAGGCATTAATGTCTGATATTCTTTGCACTTATATTCAATGAGCCAGACAATGTGGACAAATGGAAGTTCACTAACTATTTTAAGAGTTTGAAAGTTGTTGCACTTGTCCTAGATTTACCAGTCTTTTCAAATAGAAGTTAATGTCTCTAGACACAAACATTTCCATAGTGCAGTTTTTTCTTACAGAAACCTGCTTGTGCAGTGGGGGAGCCACCCAGTGGCGGAATAGTTCACCCCAAAATGAAAATTCTCTCATCATTTACTCACCCTCATGCCATCCCATGTGTACGACTTTCTTTCTTCAGCAGACACAAACACAAATGAAGATTTTAAGAAGAATATCTCAGCTCTGTAGGTCCATACTGTGCAAGTGAATGGTGACCAACAGTGCTGAGAGATTCTCCTGAGAGATCTTTTTATGTGTTCTGCAGCAGACAGACAGTCATAAACATCTGGGATGGCATGAGGGTGAGTAAATGAAATAATTATCATTTTAGGGTGAAATATCTCTTTTAATGTTAAAATAATATTGTAGGTTCAATACAAGTTAAGCTGAATCGACAAAATTTGTGGAATAACGTTGATTACCACAGAAGTATGTTTGAATTGTCTTTTCTTCAAAACAAAAGCCAAAGTCTGGTTTACTGTGAGGCACTTACAATGGAAGTGAATGGGGCCAATCCGTAAACGTTAAATTACTCACGGCTTCAAATGTATAGCCACAAGACGTTATCAATATGTGTGTTAACATGATTTTAGTGTGATAAATCCCTAACCTCTCTGTTAGTTACCATGACAACATAACACCGTAAACCCTACAACTGTAAAAAAAATTAAACAACTTTACAGCTCAAATAATACACAAGTTTTTACAGAAGAATTAATGTAAGTGTTTTTATGAAACTATAAGCTTTAGATTTCTGCCTTCAAATCCTCAAAAGATTTGCCCCATTCACTTGTGTCTGTATTTAATTTCTACTTGTCTGGGTAAGAAGGAACTGGGAGCCGGGTGCACATCCAACGTTCAACATTTATTAGACAAAACACAGACATTGACGCACATACACAGCATCGTTGTTTCTCTCTGTCCCAGTGTCTCGCTCTTGTCTACGGCTCTGGTCACGGCTTTATCCCTTGCCTGCCATCACCATAATCACTAACAGCTGGGCTAGATCATTCATCCCAGGTGTACATCTCGGCCTTCCTCTGCACCATCATCGCTCTGCCTTGCCTGCCCCGCCACACTCCCCCATTGCCTGGGTGCTATTCCCTGGCAGACAGCAGAGCGATGACGCCACAGAGGAAGGCCGAGATGTGGGGAGGGAGCGAGAATGAGAGACAGAGAAAGCGGGTCAAAACAACTCTCCTTGGCTCCCAGGCCGCCACCCACCTGGTCCCTGGTGGACAGCAGCGGCTCCTCCATCCCCTGGCGGACGGCAACGGCTCCTCTGTTCCCTGGTGGATGGCAACGGCTCCTCCGCCCACTGGCGGACAGCAGGAATTCTTCCATTCCCTTGCAGACGGCAAAGGCTCCTCTGCCCACTGGCGATGGCAGTGGCTCCTCCACCACCTGGCAGACAGCAGCTGCTCCTCCGTCTCCTGCTGGATGGCAGCGACTCCTCCGTCTCCAGCGGGATGGCAGTAACTCCTCCGTCTCCTTCTGGGGACGGTAGTGACTCCTCCGTCCCCTGGTGGATGGCAACGGCTCCTCCGTCCCCTGGTGGACGGCAACGGCTCCTCCACCCCCTGGCACATGGCATCTGCTCCTCCGTCTCCTGCTGGATGGCAGTGACTCCTCCATCTCCTTCTGGGGACGGTAGTGACTCCTCCGTCCCCTGGTGGATGGCAACAGCTCCTCCGTCCCCTGGTGGATGGCAACGAGTCTTCCACCCCCTGGAAGACTGCATCTGCTCCGCCGTCTCCTGCTGGATGGCAGCGACTCCTCCGTCTCCTGCTGGATGGCAGCGACTTCTCCGTCTCCTTCTGGGGACGGTAGTGACTCCTCCATCCCCTGGTGGATGGCAATAGCTCCTCCGTCCCCTGGTGGATGGCAACGGCTCCTCCGGGCCCTGGTGGAAGGCAACGGCTCCTCCGTCCCCTTGCAGATAGCAATGGGTCCTCCGCCCCCTGGCAGATGGCAGCGGCTCCTCCGTCTCCTGCTGGATGGCAGCGACTCCTCCATCCCCTGGCGGACAGCAACAACTCCTCCGCCCACTGGCAAATAGGAGTGACTCCTCCATCCCCTGGCAGACGGCAACTGCTCCTCCGCCCACTGGCAGATGGCAGCGGCTCTTCCGCCCCCTGGCAGATGGCAGGGGCTCCTCCGTCTCCTGGCGGACAGCAGCAGGCTTCCCTGCCTCCGGGCTGATGACAGCAGTGAGTACTCCCAGGACAGAGTACTCTTCCTCCTTCCCGGGTTTTGGCACCAGTGTAACGAATCTCTGCTTGTCGGGATAAGAAGGAAGCGGGAGCCGGGTGCACATCCAATGGTTGACATTTATTAGACAAAAAACAGACATAAAACACTGATGCACATACACAGGGTTGTTGTTTCTCTCTATCCTGGAGTCTCTCTCTCGACTGCAGCTCTGGTCGCGATTCCTACAGCTGGGTGAGATAATCTCGCCGTCATCACTCCGCCTAGCCTGCCCCGCCACAATGTCTCACTGTAACCTTCATTTTTTTTAAATACAAGTGGCAAAATTATTTTTGGTGATAATTAGCACATGCCACAAATTTAGTTGATTAAGCTTAACTTGTATTGAACTTGGAATATTGCTTTAAAGTAATTTTATATATTTACAAATTGTCACGTGTCAGTTTCATTAACATTTAAATGAACATTTTATGTTACCTAAACAGAACAGTTCTTGTTTCGGACATACAGTAAATTATGTAAAGATAGAGGTTAGGTAAACTATTATTCATCAGATTCATTGACAGTCTGGGTAATATGTTTCAATGTACACCTAGAGCATGCAACCTTACAACTAGAAACAATGCTTTGAGTAGTTTTAAACAGATCTCATTCTGTACAAATTACAGTACATTTTAAAATAAAATCAATGTGACCTACAAAAGGAGCAATCGGACCAGCACATTTTGATTGATGTTGAACACAAACATAAGAGTTTGGGAATATGGGGCAAGTAACTGATCACATAATAAACTGAGTCAAACAGCACAAAGCTCACAAGAATTATCCATATGACCACATGTTTGTGTGTTAGCGTAGATAAGCACTGTGGCTTGTTAGAAGCGGTTCATAAAATCCTCTGAATGTAAAATCCTTAAAAAATTCAAGCAAAGAGCTGGATTTGTGTTTCTGAGGCTTTCTCAATTTCCCATCAGGGATTGTCAAGAGGTCTGCAAAAAATTCATAGGTGTTTTTTTGCTGCTTTTATACAATAGAAAACACAAACACACACAAGCAGCTCTTAGGCCTACCTTACATTTCCTCACTTTGTAGAACTTTTCCCAGGTGAAGGCTCTGCTGAGTCGGAACACCAGACAGCTAGTGAGGAGGTGATCTATGACGACGTCCCCTGTGAAGATCTGTCTCCAGGAGAAGGTCAGCCATGAAATTTGTTTTTGTTTCTGTCTGTGTTTGAGTTTATGTGGATCTTCCAGACTGTTAGATTGTTGCTATATTAGGGTACAGTATATCTTTGCATTGGGGTCACAGACTTAAAAAAAGGATGGTCTTTGGAACATCTCAAAATCATAAAATCTTGGTTTTGCACAAATGTTTGGTGTCAAATTGTTGATAATAAAATTATATTAAAATTGAAAAAGAAAAAAATAATAATAACAGAAGTATTTAAACTAGTGGTCTCAGACTTTTAGACCCCACTGTACAGTATCTACAGTATACAGTATGTACATTTATTTATTGTATTGGTCGGTTTGTGTGTGTGTGTGTGTGTGTGTGTGTGTGTGTGTGTATGTTTTGTATCCATATGCTGTTTTTGTTTGTGTTTCAGCTGACTTGATCTATGAGGACGTTCAGAGAGAAGTGGGGCTTCAAGGGCCCAATAACGATTGGAGCTCAAGTGAGTTTGAAAGCTATGATGAGCAGTCTGATTCTGAGAGGGCACCAACCCGCAGCAAGGTGTGTGTATTAATTTAAGTCTATCCACAAATGCAATAATTACACAAGTTGCCAAGCAATGAATGTGCGAAGCCCCTATTGTATCTGTTAGTGTTCTTATTATTATTCTTCCGCCAAAAGTCTATGGTAGCCCATAGAACCATACATAGCAAAGTTATGAAATTTGGCACACTGATAGAGGACAGTGTCAAATGTAACTGATTCCAACTTGGTGTCTCTTACTCACTCTCTCTCACGGCAGTTAAAATAGTAAAATATTTCACATATTTTTTGGCCTATAACTTTTGAACCTCCTGTGATTCCTTGGGTCATTCCCCATTGGAAACCTGGTATAGTTTTTCAGCTCCTTCCACTAGATTTTCCACCATTTATAATTTTCTGAAAAAAGTACTTTTTCCAAGTCCTAGACTGTTTGTCCATTTCACATTGAAATTTTGCATGTAACATCTAGAGACAGTCTTGGCAAAAAGTTTTGAGATTTATAATAATAGACAAAACTCTCATGTATCGCTTCAACAAATTTGATTCCTTTAGTGTATTGAAATGAAACTTAGTATATTTCATCACAAGCTTGTCTTCAGGGTACCTGCAGTGATACTAGTCTCTTTATATTCCTTGGGCCATACCGACCCGAATGATTCCTAATTTTCCTATGTCAGCCATATTGGATGTTGGCCATTTTTAATACAGTCTTACATTGCTGTATATTACAAGACCATTGGAATATCATTACAGAATTTGGTAGGTGTCATTAGGGCTGTGTCCTAAAGGTCCTCAAACAGTTTGGGGACAGCGCCACCTATTGGTAAAAATATACAATGAAATGCTTATAGCTTTTAATTAATTTGGCCTATTTTCATGAGGCTTGTGCCGCTAGCTTCCTTGGGGAGACTTGTGTCTCTGCAGAGCAAAAATAGATGTTTTCCAATCAGTGTGCATTTTCAAACCAGGATGGGTGTTTTTCAACTGCTTTACATGATTTGCCTACTACATTGAGATTTCCTACTTTCATTGGATAGCTGAAAAATGCCCATCCCGATTTGAAAACACCCACAGATTGAGAAATGCCCATTATTGTTCCACAGAGACCTATACTTCTCCTCGGGTCATGCCGAGTACATCGATACCGAATTCGACATGGTCAGCCATAATTCCTATCCGCCATTTTGAATTTTGAATTTAATCTTTTTCTAACTCTTCCTAGAACGTAAATCTGATTTTCACACTATTTTGCATGTATCATCTAGAGACACACATGACAAAAAGTTATGAAAAACTTTCTGATAGACCAAACTGTTCTTGTTTAACACATCAACACATTTAAAGGCAAGATGCCAATAAGGATCTGACATTGTATCTCTTGAATGCTTTGGTTTACTGACATGAAACTTGGGGTATAGCATTGTGAACAAGCCCTTACAATACCATGCCAATTTGGTTACAGCACCTCCTATTGGTCAAAAGGTTATACGCATTTGTATAACACTACAAGTAATAAAACAAACTTCACAACTCCTTAAAATCATAACCGGAATTCTATATTCAATCTAAATGTTTGCCATTGGTGTGCTTGGCCCCATAATTGCTGCTTGCAGCCATTTTCTTTATTATTATTAGTGCTGTTTCCCACATTTTACAATAATAGGAAAGGCATAAAAAAAAACAAGATAACAAACAATGGGGATACATAAAGACAATAAGTATGGGTATTAAGCAGTGACTGAAAAATCAAAACTAAACCATCGATTAAAAGTTTGGAAACGCTTTGAAATTTGTGTTTGTATAAGATAATGACAATTTGATGCTTTAAATTGATCATGAATTACAGTGAATACTTGTATAATGTTAAAAGTGATTTGTTCTATTTAAATAACTGCTGTATTCTTCAAAGTGTCTCTTGATCCATTAATCCTTCACTTGCAGCAATGCAGTTGTTTTTATTATTATTGTGAAACAACATGGACTCAATGAATACATTTTATAAACTTAACTCTGTGTTTTAAATTGGATTTAAAAAAAAAAAGAAGATTTATTTAATTTTTTTCCTCGGACGGCCTTATTTGACCTGGCTTTTAAATTTTTTTTAAGATCATGAAAAACTAAAATATAGTGAGTATTACTTTTGACTGGTAGTGTACATTGTGCCAAACGAATTAAATTTATGTCGAATTTATGTCCTTAGACGTTGACATGTTCCTCATAATGATCAACCGCAAAAGTCTTTAATTTCATCCTCTCTAGGTTGCAGGCTGATGGATTGGTCCATGATTAGATGATTTATCTGAGATCCTGATTCTTGTGACACTTTAATATCAATATGAAGGCTTTCTAAATGTTCTTCCACCACGAGAGGGCAGTGTTTACCAGCATATGCCAAACCTCTATTAAAGCTGGGCTTGACTGACACACTTTTTTTTCATTGCTCTATATTGCTGCAAATTTGAATTCAGTGTGCACTGCGTTATCTGACCTTACACGTTCATGAGGTCACACTGGTATGGAAAACACTTTGCCCAGGCAGTAGTCCCTCAGAAACCAATTTCCCATGGCCAGACTCACCTTTACCTCTGCTGTATTAGGCTCTTTAAGCTTCCTGCAGCCAGACGCCTCTCGATAAAAAATAATTCGATTTCTGAGTCTAAACATGGTTTGTGCTTAGTTTTACCAGTTGTTCCTCCATATATTTTTGTGCATCTATAATTGGAAATTAATGTTTTTCTTTCCAAAGCATGCCATAATACCCTGTGGAAAGCTTATAAAAAACATGAAAACTTCAAACAGTAATTGACTTCACAACAGCATGGAGTAATGGGTTTGAGTCTTTGTGCCTGTGTCCAAAGCCAAATGACTTGCTGCCCAACACTAAAATAACAATATCACTAAAATATTAATTTTATTTTATGAATATAATAGTAATAATAATGATAAATCAAATATGACTAAAATAAATAAATAATAATAAATAAAAAACTGTACTGCTTCAAAAACCAACTGGATGAAAGCATTTTAGTTGGGGATGTAACACAACTAGTTGGATTGTAAAGTACATTGATTTCTCCTGTGAAGAAAGCATTTTGGTTTACAGACACAGCCTGTGGCTTTGGTTTGACAGTGAGGAGGTGTTTGTCTGAGATTGGCATTAGTGAGGGTGTGCAGACTGTTATAATCTTGTCTTTTTCTGTCGACCTCATGCTGCTTTGACTTATAACAAAGCCATGCGCCCAGTGCCAGTCACTGCTCTTGCATATGCTCTTGTGGTTGATCCTTAAAGGAACAGTTCACCCAAAAAAGAAAATTCTCTCATTATTTACTCACTCTCATGCATCACAGATGTGTAGGACTTTCTTTCTTCAGCAGAACACAAATTAAGATTTTAAGAAGAACATCTCAGCTCTGTTGGTTTATACAATGCAAGTGAATGGTGACCAGAACTTTGAAGCTCAAAAAGCACATAAAAGAAGCAAATAAGTGCTCTATAAGATTCCAGTGGTTTAATCCATATCTTCAGAAGTGATATAATAGGTGTGGGTGAGAAACCATCAAAATTTAAGTCCTTTTTTTTTTACCATAAATCTCCACTTTTCCTTTTACGTCTGAAAGTCACAGGTGTCTGTTTAGTTTCACTTTCATATCTGAAAGTTAAAGTGTAGATTTAGAGTAAAACATTATTTTTTAAATATTTTGTTCAGTTTCTCACCCACACCTATTGTTTTGCTTCTGAAGATATGAAGATATTCTAAGTCATAAGGATTACTTTTTTGTTTCCTTTTTGTGATTTTTGGAGCTACAAATGTCTGGTCACCATTCACTTGCATTGTATGGACCTACAGAGCTAAAATATTCTTCTAAAAATCTTTGTTTGTGTTCTGCTGAAGAAAGGGAGTCATGGGTGAGTGAATGAAGAGAGAGTTTTTATTTTTGGGTGAACTATCCCTTTAAGTGCTATTGCTGATTTTGCCTTGCCCTCATTCCTCTGTTTCCTGCACTTTTATGCTTACCCCTCCATTCCTTCCTCTCCTCCATGTTACCATGTTTTTGCACTCTCACCCATGGCCTGTGTTGTTGCCGTGATGACACCCTAGCACTCCCCTGATGTGCGAAGACTGAGAGAATGTTACACCAGGACCAAAAAGGAGCTAGCCATGAGACTGGGGGGCAGACATCAGGTACACTCAAACATATATGGGGAAGAATGGACTTCGGAGGTGTTCTAGCTCAGAGCACTCGATTGGGCCGATCTTGGGTTCCAGGTTACTCCCTATCTCCTCCTTTTCTCACTTTACCATTCTGAAAGTGCCAACCTAGACCAGCATGAATTTCTACGCAGCCACTTGGGGCAGTGGTTCTCAACTGGTTTTGCTTCAGGTATTACAGGTATAATTGGACGTCTCGACCCAACTTATTAAAAAAAAACGTAACCTGTATTTTAATGTAGCATGTGTCACATTTTCTTTCATCTTGGATAGTTTTGTTCAGGAGCGTCATGTACCTATTTTATTTTTTTATTCTTTTATTTTTGAGGGGCAGCAAGGCCAGCCAAGCTGACGTTATTTTTGTTGTTGAAATTCTCCCCCACTTTAAAAACTGATGAGCCTATTTATTTAGCTAAACTAATTATGCATGATTTTATGGTTCTATGCATTTAGCATGGGTCTTTCCCTGCTGTCTACCCTGTCTGAACAGACTTGCCCACCACTTGAGAAACACTGCCTTAGAGGACAGGGAGGAAATGTATATTCTGAATAATTTTTGCGTTCCCTTGCAATTATTTTGGGTTCCCTCGCAATACCTCTCATCTGTTCCTTACAAAAATTAACCATGGTTTTACTAAAGTATCTGTAGTTCAACAATGGTATTTTTTTTGTAAAATCATAACCACAAAATGTACCATTATTTCTACATAACCATATTATAAACATGCGTTTCATAGTAAAACCTTATTAATAATACAGGAAAAATATATTGCAATAAAAATCATAATCATATTCTGCCAAAAAAAAAAAATTATTATAATACAAAAATGACAGTATTACTATTGTAACACAATGGTAAGTTTGTGGTACATGTATGGTAAAAAAAACAACAACAACAAAAAAAAAACATTGCCTATGAAAATGAATAACGATTTCATTATACAGTTAACATTAACCATTGCACATGTACCACAAATTACCCACTGAGTTACGATAATAAAGCACTATAAATATTATAGTTCATCTGTCGTTTCTGTAGTAAAACCATATTTAATTTTATTAGGCAAAATGCAAAAAGTAATGTGAAAGAAAGCTAACTTTTGCACACAAACTATTGCAAGGACCTTTTAGTGAGGGAACGCAACAGTATTTCAGAGAACACATTCCCTCCCTGTCCTCTATGGGGTCTTTTTAAATTTCCGTGCCAATGCCATATTATGTTGGTTAGTGCCGATCTGTGGTTGATCTAGCTAGTTAGCCAACATAGCCATGCTGTTCACCAAACAAAAATTATCCGATCTCTCTGGTAAGGGTTGACCAAGGAAGTGTTGCTGGTTAACCCAGTGAAGAATCCATGTGGGGAACTAAACAAAAAACCCATTTCAGTATTTTTCAGTAGGATAAGGGGCCGTTCACACAGACCACATTCTTGCATTCAGTCTGTAATGTTTTTGGCTGTTGCTGTTGTTTCAGTAACTCACACAATACAGTATGTGCCACTTTTCATAAAGTGATAGTTCACCCAAAAATTGTGATTCTCTTATCATGTACTCACCCTCATGCCATCCCAGATCTGTATGACTTTCTTTCTTCAGCAGAACACAAGCCAATATTTTTAGAAGAATATCTCAGCTCTGTAGCTCCATACAATGGAAGTGAATGGGTGCCAATATTTGAAGTTCCAAAATCCACATAAGTGCAACATTAAGGTACCCCAGACGGCTCTGGCTGTTTAATCCATATTTTCTGAAGCAATATGATAGGTGTGGGTGAGAAACAGATCAATATTTAAGTCACTTTCACTTTCTCCTTCTGATTTTGGAGATTAACATTCGTTGTGCATATCGCCTCCTACTGGGCAGGGGTATCAAGGGTGGGGGTTTCTCACCCACACCTGTCATATTGTGTCTGAACATATTGATTTAACAATTGGAGCCATTTGGATTACTTTTATGCTCCCTTTATGTGGATTTTGGAGCTTTAGAATTTTGGCACCCATTCACTTGCATTGAATGGATCTACAGAGCTGGAATATTCTTCTATGAATTCTCAGTTGTGTTCTGCAGAAGAAAGAAAGTCATACACATCTGGGATGCCAGGAGAGCGAGTAAATCATGAGATGCTTCTCTAAAAAATATAAGCACTGTGGCTCTGTAGCCATATTTAACTCTGTGCTGTTTGTTCGAGGGTCCTTGCCAGCCCAACACAGCAACATTTACTCTACCAACGGCATGAGTTTGAGGCAGGACTATTTTTTTTTTCAACCCATGGCAGATGGGGAACGTTTTCTGGAATCTGTTTTTTTTCTTCTTTTTTCAATTCTGTTTGGTGACACTAGTGGCCCAGAAATTACACACTACAGCTTTAAGACGGTGTGTCAGTTTAAAACAGAATGAATCTGGAGACTCCTGCATTCTGTTCCATTCTGTTCTGGTTAGCCGTTTTTGAACGCAAGGAATGCATCATATGTGAACGGTCCCTAAATATCTCTCTCTATCCTGTTTTCTCTGTCTCTCATTGTTTATCCTCTCGTTCTTTGCTTAAGGTCCCTTGTTGTATCAGTTATTTTTCTTTTTGTACCTCTCTTGCTGCCATTTTTTTAAATAACCATGCACCATTCAGAACACTTCCACTATAAAAAACACTCCATATTGCTTTAGCTTCCTTAATCTCTAATTTGTTATATATGAGGGTGAGTTATGGGGACACTGGTGAACAGTGTCAGTAAACAGTTCTCAAGTGATTCAAGCAAGACTCTATGATTGACCTGCATTTGCAGAGATGGACTGTCCCCCTGCTTTTTAATAATCTAAAAATAAAATTGTGCCTTGATGTTCTCTCACACGATTTGGATCTTGTGGCTTGTGGCCACTGAAACAAACCCAGTTGAACACAGCTCAATGTGAATCTGCAGCTCTGTGCACTGAGCTGGTGTCTCTCAAATGGCAGGCAGATCTGCGTATGGCTGTTTATGTTTGAGCACTGGAGATGGCTGACCTTTTTCCATACGGGTGTACCACATCACTGGCTTTACAGGGCCTCCAGCCGGATTGCCGTTCATCTTCTTGTTCCCTCTGGTTCATGCACAGGTCCATCAGCTGATGCATGCGGCACGTAGTGGAACGAAAGATGGCCTGGAGAAGACCAAAATCGCAGTCATGAGAAAGGTCTCATTTCTACATAAAAAGGACCACTCAGGTAAAGTAGGAATGAATTTATTTAAGAATATATCTTCTCTCAAGCACCCTTCTTCACCCTTTTTTCCTTAGATAGAAAAAGATCACTCCAGGAGAGAGGCAATTAAACATTTCGAATGCTTTTTCTCAGAGGAACAGTGTGGCGCATTGAAAAACGCCATGGCGACAGACAAGAATGTCAAATGGATCTCTGAGCTTTCGTAAATTCTACTTTTAAGAAGAGAATGGACTGCTTTGATATCAAATTTGGAGAGAAGATCTGATGAGGGGATTTGATACACAGGAAATGAGGGGGGAAATTGGATGGAATTGGTCCCCATATTGCCCTTCTGCACAATGGGGCAAGATTATCATTTGGAAACAGAGACTGGCTGCCTGTTGAAACCAAACACTATATGGCCACCAATTCTCATTTCCAACTGTTGATGACTGTGGGGGCTGCATAAAGTGCTAAACATTTTGTTTTGGAGGTTATACAATTATTTTAAGAGCCTGCTGAAACAGGTATGAATATTTTATAGCGTCGGGTCTCTGAAAAGGTGCAAAATTGTCCAGTATATTGGAAGGATATTCATTTGTAGCTGTGTGAAGTGAAAGATTGTTTGGATGTGGCTTAGAACAGATTTTCTCCAAACAGCATTATATTCATTCACTGTACTTTCTCTGTATGAGCAGCTTCTCAGAGTTGTAATAAGATTACAAGTGAATATTCGCTCTGCTTTGCAGAGATAAATAAGTATTTGAACTTGTGTTTATGTGTATCATTACAGAAGACATTGAGGATGATACAGGGTATTTGGATGTCATGGTATCAGAGGCAAAACACCCACCTGCACAACTGGGACCAATGCCAGATGGACTTAGCAGCCAACAGGTGTGTGTGTATATGTATTTATTGGTATGAAGATGAGAGAGAGAATAATGGAAAGCATAATAGCCCATGCCAAAACATACAAATTTGTGGGAACGTGACATACTGGGAGTAATAGAGTTCCATCCCAGATTATGTAGATTTAAGGAATTTGCATGAATATTATCTCATTCAAAATCTGTTGTAAACAGTATATATGTATTGGTAACACTTTACAATATGGTTCCATTAGTCAACATTAGTTAACATGAACTAACAAAGAACAATACTTAAGCTTTTATTAATCTTAGTTAATGCTAATTTCAACATATACTAATACAGTTTTAAAATCGAAATTTGTATTAGTTAATATTAGTTAATGCACTATGGACTATTAACTAACAATGAATAATAGCATTTTGATGAAATAGCATTAACATAAATAAAAACAATAGATTAATTAATTATGAAAAAGTGTTTTGTTAATAGTTTGTTCATGATAACTAATGCATTAACTAATGTTAATGAATGAAACCTTATTGTAAAGTGTTCTCTCTCTGTCTATCTATCTATCTATCTGTCTGTCTGTCTGTCTGTCTGTCTGTCTGTCTGTCTGTCTATCTATCTATCTATCTATCTATCTATCTATCTATCTATCTATCTATCTATCTATCTATCTATCTATCTATCTATCTATCTATCTATCTATCTATCTATCTATTTTTGCATTTTTATATTTAAAAGGACCCAAATGTGACATCTCAATAATTATTTGAGGAACCTATAAATCATCTAAAAATTAAATAAATCACATAATAAAAAATAGATAAATCAAAATAAAAAAAAACAGATAGATCAGATAGATAGATTGAAAATTCAATAATCCAATCAAGCAATAAATTATCAACAGGCAGACAAATAGATAAAATAATCTGCAATTTGATAATCAAAAATGTATCAATTAATAAATCCCGAGATAAACATATGAAAAAAAATAATAATTCAGTCAAATGTTGTAATTTATAATAATACAAATAAATATGAAATGTTATATATATATATATATATATATATATATATATATATATATATATATATATATATATATATATATATATTATGTAATTAGTTATTGTTAATGGCACTTTTAATTTGCCTTTTTTTTTTTCTTACAGTATCTACATATTGATAATTGAATGCGTTATTGATTTATCGATTCTCAAATGATTTTTGAGTGTCAAATTTTGGCCCCTTACTTATGACCTTATATTCAAAATACTACATGGTAAATCAATGCAAGGACCATTTAAAATGAACTAGTGAAGATATAAAGGTGATTAAAAATGGTAAAAAAAAATAATTAAAAACACAGCACCTAAAAATACACTTTCCCTTATGTCTTCAGGTAAACTATAACCTAAAATCTTGATGTTGATTGAAAGAAAAGTTACTGGACATGTAATGATTCAACTACCAATATCCTATTATTATAAAATGTAAAAAAAAAAAAAATCTTGTGTCCCACTAAAGACGGGTGGACACTGTATGATTTTAGCCACAATTCTGCCATCTGAGACAAATTACGGGAATCCTAAAGGATTTCTCTCATCCCAGGGCAAAATCTGCAATCTTACAATGTTCAGTGTGACATATTCACAGATGGCCGATTAATAGCCTTTGCAATGATCTTCAGCCTCCAATTAAATTTGGCCACTGTCTGAAATTTAGCATCGTAGCCGTATAGTGTGACTGCTATTACGACGGCCAGATGAGATATTCCGCTCCTCTCTCGCACCCTAATTCACTTGGAAAGAAACCTGCTCTGCGGTTGCACCACCATAGCAACATTTGTGCCCAGTTATCACTCTACTCAAGCACTTTCAATGTTTTTTTTCTTTTTTTCATTTTATATAAAAATGTATAATCAGAATACTTAGAGAATAGTGTAACACATGAAAAGTAAAAGCAACATGAAAGCATTATTATCTGAATTATATAATACAGAGCTGAGGCTGCAATGTTAGTCTATGCTCGTGATGGAGTGGTATCTGAGCAACGGGAATGCTGATGTCCTGACTTTCAGAGAGAGAAAAAAAATGCTCCTCCGTGGTGGGCAAATTTTGCCATTTAGCTTCTGTTCCGCAACACTCCTGTTACGTGAGCCGCGTTCACTGATCGGGACTATTGGGACCACAGTCGGCTACGATGTGTATTGTGCAATCTGACATAACGTCGCACAGTGTGCCATGGTGATATCAATGTGTTCATATCATACAGTCTGACAAGCAACAATCATAAAGGACTATTTTAAATCATACAGTGTGCAGCCGCCTTAACTAGGGCTGTCTTTGTGGATGACAATGTCTTTTATCTTTTCCACAGATTGTCCGACGCCATATTCTGGGCTCAATTGTGCAGAGTGAGAGGAGTTACCTGGACTCTCTGAAACGGATCCTACAGGTAAGACGAATGGTTTTTGGGCCAAGAACAGCTGTGCAGGCAAAACTGGTAAAACAGCTTGTGAAAGGATGAAGCGGGCTACATTTAAACTGATTCTTGAGATGAGGGACAAAACATGTCCTACACACAAAAGTCCTCTTTATGTTAAAAATCAAGAAATTCATAATAATAAAAATACTGAAAAAGTTCAATGTAATCGAAATGCGTATACTCAGGGCGTTTATTACCTATATTTTTAAATAATTTCATTAGGCTTTGTTTTTAAATGCATAATCTGGAATCTACTTGGAAGCACATACAAATGAACCTGACCTCAGCAAGAGGTCAGAATGATATTCTGCCAAACAAAGTTTAAAAATGCATAAAATTCATAAATATAAATATCAAATGAAAGGTAGGAATCTGTAATATATCAAACAATACGTAAAGTAAACTTTAAATCGTATTTACCATAACAAATAAAATACGAAAAAAAACTGTCCATCAAAGTTGTGTCCTCACTTAGCGTCAACTCCGTCAGATTTCTTTCATAATTCTGAATAAATCAGGCAATATCATGGTCAGCTTGAACTCTGAGTACCTCTTTCCCACTTCCTGCTCATGGTGGATGCAACAGTAGGACACGTGGTCTGGTAAGATTGATATTTTTCATATTTTAAACAAACGATGTATAAGCCTCTGCGGTCACTGTCAACATGTCAACACTGAGTTTTGGAATAATTTTGGCATTTTAATTAAGTTATAGAGACGGCTTTAGCTGAGGAAAACAACAATAGCCCCAAAGTACAACACATGGTTAAGATGGAAAAATATTCAATTTGGTCAACTCCATCAGAAGTTTCATAATAATAATAATAAAATCTAGAATGTATTTTGCCACTCATCTCCTTTTCTGAACACCATTATTAGAATAGATATTTAAAGATGTTACACTCTTGCTGGATGGATCAAATTGAAATAGCATGCTTTTAAGTGTGTCCGATGGAACTGACACAGATTACAGGATGATTTATGTTATGTAGTGAATAAATGTCAATAAAAATAAAGTGTTTTTATAAAAACCTGTTCTCTCATATGGTTTGCTAGCTGAGACCTTTATCTAAAAATATCTCCATTTCAAATGAATTTAGTATTAAAAAATAAAAACATGTATTGTCCCTTATCTGAAGAGTATCTTTATTTGATAAAGTTTTTAAACTTTTGGCAAGTCTCATTTTTCCCCAAAGTGTTTTGAGATCAAACTAGAACTCAATCCTTTTTTCTAAAAAGCATTTTTGATCTCTCTCAGAATCAAAAGAGTGGTTAGAAGAGAAATCCAATTGCCTCTTTTAGAGTTTCTTAAAATGCTATGTTAAAATATCAGTCAAAATGCCTCATTTGGTTTTACTTGAAATGGTTAAATAGTCAAGTCAAGTGGTTTTTATTGTCGTTTCAACCATATACAGTTAGTACAGTACACAGCGAAACGAGACAACGTTCCTCCAGGACCATGGTGCTACATAAAACAACATAGGACAAACACAGAACCACATGAGACTACACAGACTAAATAACATACCTATATAAACAGCTGTCCTGATTGGATGGAAAGAGCATGTGAAAGGATTACAGACGATGCTGATGTTCCTCTCAAATCTGAAAGCCACTAAACAACAGACAACACTATAAATTGTCGTTAGCATTCACATTCACACCCCTTCAAAAGAAGCATGCAGGTTTGGTGGGTTTCACAGTGAGGAGTTTTGTTACACATAATTCGTATCTCCGCAAGAGTTGAAGAGAAAAGTATGTAATCACACTCCTTTAAAGGCAGAGGCACCATCTGAAATCGAATCACAGATCAATGACAGCTTTACGCTCTATGAAATCTAGTCATTCAGAATCGCTCTTATCTAGCTTTGTTGTCAAATCAAAGCTCTGTCAGGTGTAATTTACAATTCCTGCTCTCTTTATAACAAGCTAGACATGTTCTCGGTGACTAGCGACTAGATAGAAGTGGCCCCCAAAAACCAGGGGGGCGGGACACGTAATTCAATTTAGTAATGCTGTTTTGGCCAGACGTATTTTAGATAAATAAATTGACCCATCGCCTCATCCTTTGTCTTATTTTCTCTTTGTCGATAATTCATTAGCGGTGGAGACTATAGGGTAGGGAAGAGAGAAGGCATGAAAAATCTATTGTGTCCACAGTCTAACTAGCAAAGAGTCTTGGCTTTTAAAGATTAGCTCTTGTAGCTTATTTATGGGCATTATCCAGATTGTCTCGCAATTTAAGGAATTCAAGCCTGAACAAATATATAGCCAAGCTTAATTACAATTTGAGACTTGTTATAGGGCAGACAGAGTTGGTATCAGAGGGAGCACAGTATTTAAAGGAATGTTCCGGGTTCTATACAAGTTAAGCTCAATCGATGGATTACAGCGAGGCACTTACAATGGAAGTGAATGGGGCCAATTTTTGGAGGGTTTAAAGGCAGAAATGGGAAGCCTATAATTTTATAAAACACTTACATTATATCTTCTGTAAAAAGAAATCATAAAAAATTGTTATTTGAGCTGTAAAGTTGTTTAAATGTACATTTTTACAGTCATTTTAGGGTTTTAGGGTTTGTTGACATTACGTTGTCATGGTAACGAAGTTGCAAAATATAACTTTACACAGAAAAGGTTTGTAAGTGATTTTATCACACAGAAATCATGTTTATACACATATCCTTTATGTCTTGTGGGTATACTTTTAAAACGGTGAGAATTTTAATGTTCAAAAATTGGCCCCCATTCACTTCCATTGCAAGTGCCTCACTGTAGCTTTAATTTTTTACTTTTTTTTTAAAGAAAAGTGAGGGGTGTTGATTTTGGTAATCAACATTATGCCACAAATGTTTTCGAATAAGCTCAACTTGTATTGAACCCAGAAATTTAGAGATTCAATTTAAAAATCTTTAGGAGTTCATAGATTTCTGGGACTAAGAAATACAGAGTGGGAGTTTGACAAATGTATAAATCAGAAACCTTGCAGAACATTTGGAAACCTGTGTTTTACTTTATTATTCAGAGGAATTTGTCTTACTATAGGATAGCTTAAACCAGAGGACAGTTCATACAATGTCAAACAAGGCCGACTGAATCAGAAAAGATGTCCTGAAAGAGCACCATAAAAGGAGGTGGATGTTGATAAGTATGCATACATCTCCATGTATCAAAGACATGCGTTATTTCAAAGATGTATTCATGTATGCAAATTGGACATTTCAAATCTTGTATTCAAATGAATGAGATAGGTAATGCACTGAGACGCCATTCAAAATTAATTCAACACATTTGTAATTTCACTCCCTTGTCAAGGTGAAGCAAGTAAGATCTGTAAATGAAATAATTTCCCATGGGTAAATGCAAAAAAAAAAAAATAAAAAAAAAAAATGTCACCTTTAGAGTGGTAGCATATATAAGAAATGCAGTCTACATTTCGTATGATTCTTTAGGAATACCAGCGACCTTTGATGGAGGCGGAGCCTCGGATCCTCAGCATCAGGAAAATACGGCCTATTTTCTTCCGTCTGTGGGAAATCATGCAGTGCCACTCGATGTTCCAGATCGCCCTGGCATCCCGGGTGGCCGAATGGGATACAAGTGAAAAAATTGGGGACCTCTTTGTAGCTTCAGTGAGTATGAAAATACTCGGGAGCGCAAGCTCCATTTATAGACTCTTTAGGTTGGGTTAGGTTTAGTTTAGCAACTTGCAAATAATGTATTTTGTCTATAATTCACATTATACAAGACAAACCTGAGAAATCAAGAAGAATAGATTTGAAATCATTATTTAAGGAATTGTTGACCCGAAAAAGAAAATTCTGTCATCACTTACTCACCCTCACGTCGTTCCAATCCCCTGCCCCATTTTCAAATTCAACCGTTTTTTTTAATACAGAGGCAGTTAATACTGACTTACTTTTCATTCCAATACCCCAAAATATCATATAAGTAGTCCATGCAGCTCCTATGTCATAGTCCAAGTCTTCTGAAGGCATACTGTAGGTTTTATTGAAAAACAATCCACAATTTAAGTCATTTTTCAGCTAAAATCTTGGGGTTTGTTGCATGCACATGAGCACTAAGAGAAGCTCGTTCACAGTAGTGCCTCTCAGACAGCATTCACTTCCATATAATGAAAGTGAATGGTGACTGAGGTTAATGGTGATTCTGCAATTTCCTCATGTGTTCAACAGAAGAATTAAAGTCAAATATCAGCATTTGGGTTTATGAGGGTGAGTAAATGATGACAGAATTGTCATTGTCGGGTGAACTATTCCTTTTTAAACACTATACAGCTTTATGTCCATTTTGTTAACATTGCAGACTCTCTTATTTTACTCTAGGCGTCACATTTTATGTTTTCATGACTGTTTGCAGATTAAACTCATTGTTAACTGACAAGCTTATATAGTAGCACTCTCTATCATGTTGTCCTGAGCTCTTGTTTTCAACCGCACAGTTGGTTCGGTAAAAAAATAAAATAACAGACAGTATGTTGAGTCAGGCTTTTAGGCCACATGTAGTGAAAGCACCGATCCCTAATCTAAACTCTGAAGCAAACCACACTGTAAATAACCATGCATATCTAACTAGAGCATTGTGTGTTGTTATGGTGCTCTGAGGTTAATGTTAATAGAGCTGGCAAGTGTTTTGTCTACTAACAGCGTTCCGCTCTGGTTTACTTCAAAAGCGTAGCCAATTACTATGAGTGACGATTGCTGTCTCCAACCATTGTGAGGGCAGATAAAGTGTGTTAGCATCATTGGGCCGCAGGGTGTCTAATGGACTAATGAATAAGCTTTCTGTAGTGACCCTCCTTACAGAAAGCATCCATAGGCTGTTCTCATTATTTGTCTGTTAAAAGAGAGCGCTTGGCCCCTCTGACCTGCTTTTATTGATTTGCACTGTTGGTCTTTAATTCCCAGAAGCACAATGCAGTACTGCAGAGTGAAAAATTATGGCTGAAGTTGCAGTACTGTGCATTGGAAAACTTTCCCTCTGTAAACCAGGAACCTGAACTGACTCTTGAAAATGCCCAAAAAGTACTTGCGCATCTGGATGTATGCCCTGTTGTGACTTCAACAATTCCAGTTCTGATTCCTCTTTTTTTAGTTTATGTTTTATGTCACCTTTTCTACCCAATTTTGGAATTCCCAATTCCCACTACTTAGTAGGTCCTCGTGGTGGCGCGGTTACTCAATCCGGGTGGTGGAGGACATGTCTCAGTTGCCTCCGCTTCTGAGATCGTCAATCCGCGCATCTTATCACGTGACTCGCTGTGCATGACACTGCGGAGACCCACAGCATGCGGAGGCTCATGCTACTCCCCGCGATCCACGCACAAGTTACCACGCACACCATTGAGAGCGAGAACCACTTAATCGTGACCACGAGGAGCTCTTCATGTGACTCTACCCTCCCTAGCAACTGGGCCAATTTGGTTGCTTAGGAGACTGGCTGGCTGGTTGCTGGCTGGAGTCACACAGCACACCCTGGATACAAACTCTCGACTCCAGGTGTGGTAATCAGCGTCAATATTCGCTGAGCTATCCAGAATTCTAGATGAGACCCGAGTTACTGAGATGGGAGGAGTGCAATATAAAAATTAATAAATAAATTAATTGGTGCACTTTTAAATATGGATCCTGATCGTAATTCGCTCTGATAAACTTAATTGTAATTTTAAGAATTCAGAATTTTATAAATGATAAAAACATGTATTTATAATTGTATAAATCTTTTATATATATATATATATATATATATATATATATATATATATATATATATATATATAAAATACTTTTTTATAAAAAATATTTGTAAAAAAATCTGTGAATTTTTTTTTTTATTATACATATTTAAATGTAATAATATATATATATATATATATATATATATATATATATATATATATATATATATATATATATAATTTAAAATGTAATTATTTACAATTATGCATATTTAAAATATATTATTTTTAAGTTCCCTGCACAAGCACACAGTAAACAGTGTAGGGCAATGTTGCCTGCAGTCTCTAATCTAGAGTCCCATCTCACTAATTGATAACGTTTGGATTTGGGTAAGACAAACTGATCCTAGACTAGCAGATTCGAGCAGCCTAAAGACAACGTTGTAGAAATGATGTTACTAAGCGTTCATTGAAATGCTGGTGTTTTACGCCAAAGGTAAAGAAACACCACTTATAAAGACAAACTGTCCATTGTGAGTGCAATAAACATAATGAACATAACCTTATGAAATGTATTTCCCTAATCATTCCTCTCTAATCCTAGTTCTCCAAGTCCATGGTGCTGGACGTATATAGTGAGTATGTCAATAACTTCACCAATGCCATGGCCCTGATTAAGAAAGCCTGTATGTCTAAGCCAGCATTTCTGGAGTTCCTCAAGGTAAGAGCTAGTCTTTGTTTCTAATGGCTGTTAAAACACTTTTGACATGTTCTGCCTTAAATAACCTCTGTCTGCCTCTGTGGCGGTGTTACTTTATGGAATATTAACTTTAGAGTATTTTATTCTCCTGTCATTTTTTCCCTCTTGTGGACATTCATTTTAGTAGCTTAGAGAGGTTAGATCATTTCAGTCAAGCCACTTATATTTGAACTCTGAATATGCCCTAGATTTAAGTGTTGCTCTTATATTATTTAAAATGTTTTACCTTGTAAATGTGATAATGGAGGTTATCTGTACACTTAAAGGAATAGTTCACCCAAAAATGAAAATTTTCTCATTTGCTAAACTGAAATTAAGATTTTTTGAAGAATATCTCAGCTTATTTGGTCCACACAATGCAAGTGAGTTGGTGCCAAAATGTTGACGCTCCAAAAAATCACATAAATCAGCATAAAAGTAATCCATAAGACTCCAGTGGTTCAATCAATGTCTTCAGAAGCAATATGATAGGTTGGGTGAGACAGATCAATGTTTCAGTTTATAGTACTATAAATTCTCCTCCCTGCTCAGTCAATCTTCAATTTCACTTTCACATTCTTCACATTCTTCTTCTTGTGTTTTTGGTGATTCGCATTATTCATGCATATCGCCCCCTACTTGGCAGGGAGAGAATTCCTAGCAAAAAAGGACTTAAATATTGATCTGCTTCTCACCCACACATATCAAATCACTTCTAAAACATATGGATTAAAACAATGGATTCGTATGGATTACTTTTATGATGCCTTTATGTGCTTTTTTGAGCATAACATTTTTTTGGCACCCATTCACTTGCATTGTATGGACCTACAGAGAATTTTCATTTTTGGATGAACTATACAAAAATGTATTTTTATTTTTTTCATGGCAGTAATGGCAGTAATATTTACTTTAAATTAAATTGGTTAACATTTTAGAGGTACTGTACCAAGATTGGTATAGCACCTGTGAGTAATACCTGTGAAAGCTTTTGAAATGCATAGTTGACCGTAGTCTGATATCCTTGCTTTGAAACCTGCTGGAGGGCTCTCAAGCACACCTAAGAATTATTAGTATAATGCTAACCTCCACCCACTTCTCTGATTTCCTTGAGAGCCAAGAATCTTCTGTGTCTACCCTTCTTTCCCTCTCAATAATTGGGTGCTTCTCTTTATGTTTGCAGAAAAAGCAGGCATCCAGCGTTGATCGCATAACACTCTACGGTCTGATGGTGAAGCCTATTCAGCGTTTTCCTCAGTTCATCCTTCTTCTGCAGGTCAGTATTTACCCAGTAACTATATTCTCACAGTGCAGTCATTCAGAGTGCTTGAGGGGCCACACTCCTTCAAGTGCCTAGAAATTGATTGCCAAGCAAGTCTATTAGAAACTGAACAACTTAAGGCCATGCCAGGTCTTCTGGCAACCTATTGGCTCAGAGTCCCATGTTCTTCTGGCTCACTGCCATGATACAACATTGGGTGTGCACATCATGGACTCCAAGGGCTGATACTTTTACAGAGAACAACAATAAACCAAGACAGCCCTTTTAAAACTTGTTTGTAATAATTCATACGAGATGATGAAATCAAATGATATGGTATGACTGTTAATTCCATAGAGGTTAACCTATCAACAAAAATAATTTAAATCTAGACATGTCACGATTATGAAATTTGGCTGGTAATTAATTGTCATTCAAATAATTGCGATTATGACCATTCATTGTGTGTGTTCTGGCTTTCACTATTGTGATGATTAATTTTCATACAAATTGTCATACTAAAGTGATCTTAAAAAGTAGTTTATCCATATTTAACTTGGATCATATAATAAATAGGGGATGTATAATTTCCTTTAAAAACTTGGAAAATATTGCTTGTGGATATTATGACAAGAAAAATTATATTTTAAATATATAAATTTTTCCAAAAACTCTCGCTGATTGATTAGCCCTAGTCTTGGTCCATTTACATTGTTGCTTTTTGAAACCAGCCAACCTGTATAGCTATTATGTTATGCAATGCTACACAACACTATGCTATATTATGCTATGCTATATTATGCTATGCTGTGCTATATTATGCTATGCTATATTATGCTATGATGTGCTGTATTATGCTATGCTATATTATGCTATGCTATGCTATATTATGCTATGCTGTGCTGTATTATGCTACGCTATATTATGCTATGCTATGCTATATTATGCTATGCTGTGCTGTATTATGCTATGCTATATTATGCTATGCTATATTATGCTGTGCTGTATTATGCTATGCTATGCTATATTATGCTATGCTCTGCTGTATTATGCTATGCTATATTATGCTATGCTATATTATGCTATGTTATATTATGCTGTGCTGTATTATGCTATGCTATATTATGCTATGCTGTGCTGTATTATGCTATGATATATTATGCTATGCTGTGCTGTATTATGCTATGCTATATTATACTATGCTATATTATGCTATGCTGTGCTGTATTATGCTATGATATATTATGCTATGATGTGCTGTATTATGCTATGCTATATTATGCTATGCTATATTATGCTATGCTGTGCTGTATTATGCTATGATATATTATGCTATGCTATATTATGCTATGCTATATTATGCTATGCTGTGCTGTATTATGCTATGATGTGCTGTATTATGCTATGATATATTATGCTATGCTATATTATGCTATGCTATATTATGCTATGCTGTGCTGTATTATGCTATGATATATTATGCTATGCTGTGCTGTATTATGCTATGCTATATTATACTATGCTATATTATGCTATGCTGTGCTATATTATGCTATGCTATGCTACTCTGAGTGCACTCCATAGTGCAGGAGATGGTCTGTGTTCATTTGAAGTGTTGGCATAATGCAATAACCCCAGAAATTAGACAAAAATGTGCGTTCATGGCATTTCTATATTAGCTTAAATATGCTTATTTGGATAATAGAATGTGTACAATAATCATAGTTAGATTGATTTAATAATCATGACAGGCCTATTCACATCAATACATCACAGGCATGATCTTTGAGCAAGCCTCTTAGGCAACACTTTATCTTACGATAATAGATGTCAGTGAACACATTTTATGACTCATTCCATATTTATTTATGCATTACAAATGACTGATGTTTGTCAATATCCTGTGATGCACTTCCCTCGTCTCGTTCCAAACCCAGATGTATTCTTTCTTCTGTGGTATGCAAAAGATATTTAAAAAAGATATTAAAATCATGGTTGGGTTTAGGGTTTGGCTAAGGGGGTCACATTGCATGATTAGTTATTGGTTTGGGTTAGGGATTCAATTTAAGAAAAATGATAAAATCATTGTTCGTTGGTCCGTTTATTTTAGCGTATGGTAGTAAAAGTGATACCAACTCGTACGGCCAACTACGATTTCTTACGAATGTGCCATCTCGTACTACTATCAGGTTGGAATAAACCACAAACTTGCTTAAATAAATGGGAAATATATAAACACAGCACCGTCCCCTCACGCCCATTTCTTGTCTACGCATGCACGTCACGTGCTGAAATGTCAGTGCAACAACAGAAACTAATTCAGAAATATCACGTTGACCTCTGCAACCAGCCGGTCTCAGATGAGAGTGAAATGTCACTGTTCCACCGCAGGACTGTTCGCTCCGTCTTGCTTTCTCTCTTGTCCCTCCCTCACTTATGTTCCTTTTAAGGGACAAAGAACAAGCACGGAATTCTGAGCCGAACTTTCCCATTCGGGAAGAGCTACGACACTTCATACCTCAATAGGCATCGATTATGCACGAATTTTGATAGATATGTTATGAACGCGATTAAGGAATTTTCCTGAAGCTCAGACTTTAGAGCTAACATATGAGAAGATAAAGATAAATACACTGGCTAAGACTTCTCTTTTATCTTTTTTATCTTTATTTTGTGGCCTACTTCAAGCAAAAAATATTTACCAGAAGTGTGTAATTTTTTTTGGCTTATGCTATTTGCTCCTTGGTGCAAAAATAATCGTACCCTGATGCAAATAGTGTCAGATACTATTTGCACCCATTTTGACATACTAACATACAGTATAAGCATCACTGCAGTGTGTTTATTGTGTCCCACAGACTACACACTACATTAACCTCTACCGCTAAACCTGACCTTAACCTTACCTTAGAAAAATAACCTTTGTTTTACTACATTAACAATGGTCGACGGACCCGCCTCCAGATCAAACCCTTCTATGCACTCCCAGACATTCACAGTGACCAAATCACTGTGATGAAATCAACATTTATATTCATTTTTATCTATTATTTTAAGTAGTATTAAAGGAAATATTAAGTGGAAACAGCAAATCGGCTGGGAAAAAGAGCAAGAAAAAACATTGTTTCGAACCGCCGTCACTATGACAACAGTACACATTCACACACAGTCTTTACTCCCTATGGCACTCATCCCAAATATAATTCTCTTTTTTCCTTAAACACAAAAGCAGATCTTTGTGGATGTTGATTTATTCTGCCAAGCTCCAAAAAGGACAACAAAGCACCTTTATATTGCAGTCTTCTGAAGCCATGAAATATTTTTTAATAACGAACTGACCGGAATTTAAATAGTTTTTATTACTGATAATCTTCCCATCTGCCACAGCTGTCAAATCCTATTCTTGTTTCCGTTCAATTCAAAACATTCAGTTATTCGTGATTGCTCCTGGACTACAAGAAAATATTTAGTTTACCTTCTATTACATCATATTTGGCATCATTTTTCATCATTGAACACAAGCGCGATTACACAAGGTTATCAGTGAATAACGACTTGAATTGTGGCATGTTCCTCACAAAAAGCATGACTTCAGGGAAAGCTTGGAATATATGCACACAGATTGGCAGTATAAATCACCTTCCACTTTCCTTGTATAGAAAAGAGCATTTCAACAAAGAAAATATTGTTTGGGTTTGAACGACATGAAGGTGAGTAAATGATCACAGAATTGTCCCTTTTGGGATATCTACTCCTTTAATGGGTGTCATAAATACTTTCACATGTTTGCGTAATTTAAACCGTTGGGTTGTCGACACTGTCTGTTCCCTCTTCTATCCTCTGTCACTCAGAGAGGGCTTGTCAAAGGCACGACTCTGTTGTAATGATTCCCATAGGGTTGATAACATGTTTGTCTCCAGAATATGAGACGGTGCTGTTAGTTTGACCCTCTCTTGATGCTGTTGAGTGGGTGTAAAGGTACCAGCTTCAAATGAATAGTAATAGTACTATATTACATCACAATGGCTAATGTGTTCTTTGTGCCGTAGAGGTGCACCCATTACACTCTGGCATTAGCTTCCTCAAATGATTTTGTGTTACTCCCTTTCATTTGGGTTATTTCCTTTATCATCTTATTGCCATTTCACCCTCACATTCTCTTATTACCTCATTCTCTCTTTTAACCCATCACCTAACCACCTCCCACCACTCTGTTTATTATTATTCTTTTTTTTGTCTGTTTCTTGGCACAACAAATATGGTACATTTGCATCACTGCATTCAATGAGGTTGAAATGACAACACAGCAAATAAGTAATACTAAAGAGGTGGTTCACCCAAAAGTGAAAATTCTGGCATTTACTCACCATCATGTTGTTCCAAACCCAAAAGGTTATGATAGCCGATGTGTTAGCTTTAGTCACCATTCAGTTTCATTGCATCTTTTTTTATGAGTGAGGCTACGATCCAGCAATCATCATATGTTTCGCCACAGAAGAACTAAATTGAAATATTCATTTTGTTACGTTTGCCCCTTTCTATTCACACTAGAACAGTGTATTGTGTAAATGAAAGCAGATCAGGTGTAACCTAAAATAAACTTAAAGGGATAGTTCACCCAAAAATGAAAATTCTCTCATCATTTATTTGCCATCCCAGATGTGTATGACTGTCTTTCTTCAGCAGAACACAAATGAAGATTTCAGCTCTGTAGGTCCATCCAATACAAGTGAATGGGTGCCAACATTTTGAAGCTCCAAAAAGCACATATAACCATCATAAAAAGAATGCAAATGATTCCAGTGGTCTAGTTAATGTTAAAGCAAAACGCAAGGTGTGTTTAAGAAATAGATCAATATGTAAAACTATTTTTACTAAAATATTTGCTTCCAGCCAGCTTGAGGTTTGTACGTTGACGAGGGTGGAGTTCAAACTGCCTCTCATGTGACGTAAGTGCCTCCTCTCCATAGAGATTCACAAGTAGATCCCTGATTAGCAGCTGTTTCTATGGACCGCAATCCTGTTTCGACACAAAAACAGTTTATGCGGCGGTCTGAGCAAGGAACTCGGTCTGAGGCAGCTTCTGCTCCCAATCCACTGATTCAAACAGCTCTCCTTGTTGACTGTTCCAAGATGGCACTGCAGCTGATGTATCCAAACCAGCCGAATGAGGCATCTATGCTCCTCTGTTGTAAACAACACCGCACTTCTGTTTTTTTTCCCTTTCATATTTCATGCGTCGGTTATCGCGTGAAATTGCCAGCACGCTTGACCTCGACCCTTGTGAATTTTTAGTAAAGAAGTTTTAAATATTTAACTTTTTCTTACACAAACCTAGCATTTTTCTTCAGAAGACATTAATAAATCCACTGGAGTCATTTGGATGAGTATTATGATGGCTATATGTGCTTTTTGGAGCTTCAAAAAGTTGGCACCCATTCACTTGCATTGTATGGACCTACAGAGCAGAAATATTCATCTCTAAAGTCTTCATTTGTCTACATTATTTGAACAAGTAATTAAGAAAGCTAAATGTTGTTACAGTGCTGTACCTACAACAATTTCAACCAGCCTTGCTGTGTGGAAATAAAATAATTCTATTCTATTCTGTTCTATTCTATTCTATAAGACGTAAGTGCGCATACATTTAGTCTAGTTTTATTTGCCTGTTGCATGACTTTATCTTTCTCTCGCTCTGTCTCCCGCTCTTTTTAGGACATGCTGAAGAACACTCCCACTGGCCATGTGGACAGGCTGCCCTTGCAACTCGCTCTGACTGAATTGGAGACCCTTGCTGAGAAACTGAATGAGCAGAAAAGGGTGGCTGATCAAATCACTGAGACGCAGCAGCTGGCTCGTTGTGTCAGTGACCGCTCTCTCAGCAAGGTGAGGAAAACACACACACACGCATACACACACAAACAATTACTTAGCTGTGATAGATGCAACCACAACAGTGTTACATTGGTTGTACACTGGTTATAATGAAATGGTACCACACTGCGATAGCAACCCAACAACACTCTTAAAAATAAAGGTTAAAATTAGAACCTAAAAGGTTTTGCATCCTTATGACATATAGTAGGAGAGCCTTGTTAATTTCCATAAATAAATGTTTTATTTTGTAGTCAAATATAAGGCTTGGGATCAATGTCTTTTTCACGCATCTATAATCAAAACATTTTCCCAGTGATTATTTGTCTATAACAGATCAATATATATATATATATATTTATATACACAACGTTGGTAAAGTATGAGCACCAAGGTTAATTAAAGGGGGTCGCACACCAGACGTGTCTGGTAGATGACACAATGCATTCTGAAATTAGAAACAATTGTTTTCTATGAAGGTATGCACACTGTCCAGCGACGATAGCACTGGCTGAATACATGGCTGTAGTGTTTCTCTACCAACACCATGCTAGTATCACAGCCCAGTTGCCGCAAATCTGAACAAATGCTTTTCTGAATAAGAGGAATCAGAGAGTGAATGAGATACTTAATTGGAGAGTTACTTTTTTAATAAGTTACTTTCTGTATCTCTTGCTCGGTTCACTTGCTTTTTCTCTTTAACTGTCTATCTCCGTGTCTCCTGCCTTCCTCCACTGCAGTCATTTGTCTCACTCTGTTTTTTTGGTCTGCATCTCTCTCACGCTCTCTTTTCCCTCTCTTTCTCTTTGGCTCTGTTCAGAATAGTATAGTACCCTCCTACTTGTAATTTATGTAGAGTATAGTATGTATTCAAGCTCAACCAATTAATAATTTTTGCCAATTATATTTGGTGCCATCAGCTGCTTTTGAATCTCGGTTATTGGCAGAACTCAGCAAAGATAGTCCGGCGATAGTCAGCACATACCTCATTTTTAACTTCATCTGGTGCAATATACAAAACCCTTCATCTGGTGAATGTGTTGGCTATAGAAAGCTTCATTTTGTAAATGCTTTCATGTAGAGCATTCATTTGTCTCCCTCACTGTTTATCGATTAATGCAAGATTATATTCGGGATGTTATAATAAAAGACACATGAACCATAGCCATAACTGAATGCTTATTTATAGAAACTTTACTGATTGTGATTGATGTTGTTTCTAGAGAAAAAATACAAAAGTCTGTTTTAGGAATACCGGAAAACCACACATTTGTGAAAAGTGTGAATGTAATAAAGTGCATTATTAACTTTTAATACATTTTTGCTCATGCTTGTTATACAGTATGAAAATTATTGAGTTTTTATATGGTAAAACGCTGCAGATGATTCTAAGAGGGCAGATTTTGCTTTCCTTATCATCTTGTGTGAGCAACTGGGACATTTCAAAATAAAAGTCCACAGTGTTTTTCGGTCTAATGGTTAAAAGTCCCGCGTAATGCACCAAAACAACATTTTGGTTGCACAATAAACTGGATCTGGGATTTTGTTTCATTTGGACTCTTTTAGCTTCTATGTCTGTGCCCACCACAATAAGGACAAACTTTTCTAACACATTCAACAAATTCGACAAACATATTTGCAGAGTAATCAGTAATCAGCTTTTTTAATCATTTCTGTATCGCAAAATCCAATATTGATTGAGCATGGATAATGATCGGATAGTATGTATACTCTAAGCACATATGCACAAATTGCACAAAGCAGCACACTCAATTTAATTATCATTTCCAGTTTGTTGAATATAGTGGAAGTAATTACAGATGCAGTTGTCAACAGTTGTTAAATCTGTTTTACACTCCAAAAAATATCTTAGCCTATTTTTAAGATTTATCCATTTCAACTGAATAACAAAATTCTGTGATTTTAACTGGAAGCCACTTACATGCATTGATTAGGTCATACTATAAATGTAGCGTACTACTGTTTAAAATGTTTATCGTGGAATAACACCTACTGTCACGCTTTGTAATAAAATAAAAATAAAATAGTAAATAGGTAGTATAGAGTGTAGACTGTGCGTTAAGCTTGTGTTACATTCTGAACAAAGCCTCTTTATTTATTTTTTTTGTTAAAAGAATATTTCAGGATCAAGACAAGTTTAAATCAATCAACAGAATGTGTTGCATATTGTTGAATACCACAAAAAAATTAAATAAATATCAATAATCTGGGTTACAGTGAGGCACTTACAATGGAAGTGAATGGAACCAATCCGTAAAAGTTAAAGGGATAGTTCACCCAAAAACGTAAATTCTCTCATCATTTACTCACCCTCATGCCATCCCAGATGTGTATGACTTCCTTTCTTCAGCAGAACACAAACTAATATTTTTTAGAAGAACAGCTATATAGCCCTATAGGTCCATACAATGCAAGTGAATGGTGATCAGACCTTTGTAGCTCCATAAATCACATAAAGGATGAAAGAAGTAACCATAAGACTACATTGGTTAAATCCATATCTTCAGAGGTGATATGATAGCTGTGGGTGAGCAACAAAATATGGACCTAGAGAGCTGAGATACGTTTATAAAAATCTTCATTTATATTCTGGAGATGAAAGAAAGTGATACGCATCTGGGATGGCATGAGGGTGAGTAAATGATGAGAGAATTTACCAGGGCTGGACTGGGAAGAGAAATCTGCCCCGATTTTTTTATGTAAGCAACATTATGCCAGAAATGCCAGTCTGTAGAGCTTACCTTGTTTTGGACCCTGTGTATTCCTTTAAATTCCCTCTTCCTCTGTGTCTCTATTTTTTCTATGGGTTTTTCAGCATGGGTATGTAGAGAGTGACAAAGTATGGGCCAGAGACAAGAAATGAACCCGTGTCCCTTTGAGCACAACTGATCTTATGTGTCATGAGCAACTCTGACCACACCATTGTTTTCTTCATACAGTAGGTTTAAGTGAGCTCTCAGGCCTTTCACAGTGTTTCATTCGGTGCAGTGAGACAGCTCAATTCTAATGTGAAACCCCTGCCATTACCCCATAAACACTCGATGAAATATCAATTCTCTGTCTCAGTTTATCTCAGACCTAAGATAGGCCAGGAGATATAACATGGTGCATGGGCATGACTGCAGTGTCCCTGTCTCTCTTCAACACGCACATCACATAAACCTCTGTCTCTCACATACCAACAGCTGTGCAAACTTAAAAAATAAAAACCCATTCAAGTCCTTTGAAAAGGATGCCTATCCTTCAACACTTCTTGTTTGCCTCTGTGGCCTTTGGGGGGCGCTCTTACTATAGAAAACAAAAACAAAAAGCCTGCAGCAAGGCATCTAACTGACTGAAGGTCTAATTTCTCAATGCATTTCAACAAAGGCCAAGCAGTGTTGCCAATTCCTTCTGGATCCGGCGACTCATATTGTGTGATGCGCCGAGGCAACAGAAGCTGCAGATGCATTATTTATAAAACTACTCTCCTGATCTGATCAAACACAAGCTCAGAATATTTATTTGAGCTGCTGGATTTCTATCTTCTGCTGAAAACAAACCAAGATGTTTTAACAGATGTGCATGATTTGTTTGTTTTCATACAATGTAAGTCAATGGGGTCCAAAACCTTTAAACTCCTAAAAGGACATAAAAGCAGCATCAATACGACGAGTGGTTTTATCCATGTCTTCTGAAGGGATACGATCAGTTTTGGGTTAGAAGTACTTTTTTATTATAAATCTTGCCATCAGCCACCTCTTTTGCATCTTCCTCGTGCTTGACACATGAACAATTAATTTAGTTTTTTCTCACCCAAAAACGACTGTATCGCTTCAGAAGACATGTATCAAAACAATCGAGCCATACGATCACGTTTATGCTGCCTTTATGTCCTTTTTTTACAGCTTGAAAGTTTTGGGTGTAGTATTCCTTTAATATCATATGCAGTTTTGCTTCTCAGGTAAATACATCTTAGTTTAGAAGGTTTGGATATTTTTACTGGATTTTTACCATGTATTTTAAGGGAGCATATATACTTTAATGCTCTAGTTATATATTGGTTTTTGATGTACCAGCCTTACATAGCTACCGCCTTTACATTAACCTTTCAGTGTCTTATATCTTATGCCTAAGCCTCTAAATATGTGTGCAGCCATGTAATTTGTAGCCTGTATTTTAGAAGACTTGCATGTAATCAGTCTCTCCATACTATCTTCTCTTCAGTCGCTGAACTCCGAGCAGGCCTCTTTGATCCTGTGCGAGACGTTGATTGAGACGGTATATGGCGAGCGAGGACAGGTCCTTAAGTCTAAGGAGCGGAAAGTCTTTCTCTTCAGTGACATGCTCATCTGTGCCAACATCAACGTCAAGTACGTGTCCTGGACAAGGTCAATTGGCTTTCTCTGTGTCACTCCGTCCCCCTTAAGTCCGCACTTACAGATTGCCGCTCATCGGATGGTCTAAATATGGACTGGAGCCTCCTTAAACATTACTGAAGCATTACAGTGATGCAACCCCAATATGCTGCAGTGAACAAGAAGGGGTTAGCTACTATTGGTTAAGGCACAGAGCGCAATTGGGCAGTGTCAAATGGGCCGTCATTATCTGGGAACAAATGGCAGGGTGTTTAGGTACAGAGATGGGAATTATCCCCATAGATCATAGGCATAAAGGGCTCCTCTGTTTCACTCAAATAGATTATCTATGACAGCCCCATTGATCACATCTCAGCAGTGCAAAAGGTAAACAGCTAAGTGAAAAAGCTTGTGGTGGTGCTGAATTCCACTGCAAGTCTCTGTTCTTAATGCATGGCTTGATATGCCCTTTAGTAGATCTTAACAAGGTGATTCCAGTGCTTTACAAGAATACATGAATAATAATGTTAACTCCTTACAGCTGGGGGTTCCACTTTCCTCAACGTACCCTCAGCTGATCGGTCCAGCTCTTTCATAGACTTTTTACTATGTTGTGTGTGAGAATATATATTGGTCAATTTAATCACATTGTTCTTCTTGCCACCACCAGGGGCCCTCCTGACATTAGCAGTCTGGTGCCGGTGGGGCCCAAGTACACCATGAAGTGGTGTGCCCCCCTGCAGCAGGTCCAGGTAGTTGAGGTGGGACAAGAGGGCCCCCAATGCAAGGACACGCTCTATCAGCTTGGAGGAATAAAGCGTCCAGGTGGCTCTTCAGGAGCAGGTAATGGCAACACTGTTAGTGCTTATATCATTCTAGATGTCAAAAATTAAGCAACTAGTACAAACACGTAATTACTCTTTAACTGTACTGTCATGCTAGTAGAACCTCACAATTATCTGTAATTCACTCTTGTTCAAAACTCTAGGTATGCCAGATGCACTGGCAGCCAAAAGTTTGGAATAATGTACAGATTTTAGTCAGGACATTAATAACATGAAAAATGACTATTAAAATTTAAAAAAAAAAAATTCAGAACTTCTTAAACTACTTCAAAGAGTTCTCATCAAAAATCCTCCATGTGCAGCAATGACAGCTTTGCAGATCCTTGAAGTTCCAGCTGTCAGTTTGTCCAGATACTCATGTGACAGTAAAAGCCCCACACTTCCTGTAGCACTTGCCATAGATGTGGCTGTCTTGTTGGGCACTTCTCACGCACCTTACAGTCTAGCTGATCCCACAAAAGCTCAATGAGGTTAAGATCCGTAACACTCAATTATCTGTTGTCCAATGTCTGTTTCTTTGCCCACTCGAACCTTTTCTTTTTCTGTTTGAAAAGTGTATTTTTCTTTGCGATTCTTCCCATAAGTCCTCCTGAGTCTTCGCTTTACTGTTGTACATGAAACTGGTGTTGAGCGGGTAGAATTCAATGAAGCTGTCAGCGGAGGACATGTGAGGTGTCTATTTCTCAAACTAGAGACTCTGATGTACTCATCCTCTTGTTTAGTTGTACATCTGATCTTCCACATCTCTTTCTGTCCCTGTTAGAGCCAGTTGTCCTTTTAAAGACTGTAGTGTACACCTTTGTATGAAATAAATTTCAAGCATTTTATAGCATGCATTCCTCGAAGTAATGATTGACTGATGAGTTTCTAGAGAAAGCTGTAATGTTTTGCAATTTTTGACCTAATATTGACCTTAAGACATGCCAGTCTATTGCATACTGTGGCATCTCAAATACAAACACAAAGACAATGTTAAGCTTCATTTAATGAACCAAATAGCTTTCAACTGTGTTTTATTTAATTGCAATTGATTTTCTAGTATCAAATGATCAATTTAGCATGATTACTCAAGGATAAGGTGTTGGAGTCATGGCTGCTGTCTATATTTGATCAAAATGACTTTTTTTTGTTGTTTTTTATATCAGTAATGTCCTGACTATATTTGTGATCAGTTGATTGCCACTTTGGTGAATTACCAAGAATTACCCATTTCCTTCTGAAACAGCAAAATCTGTAATTTTTTCCATGATGTGTTAAAATTGCATTGCATATTCTGCTTGCCTCATTAATATAAAAGAAGTAAAAAAAAATTTGTTTAAAAATAAATAAACCAATAGAAAATTGTGCAGCTGATGCTAAAGTGAGCCTACTTTGTGTGGCCCTTTGCCTTTCCACAGTCAAAGAAAACCTATTCATGTAAACGTTTGATATCCAGACCTGGACAAATCATGGAAATAAATAGAGTCCTGTGAAAATCTTAGACATTTCTATTGTGAAGTTTGTAGTTGCGAGTAATGCTTTTCACAAAAATATTTCATTGGCTAGAAATAGTGCAGTGTGAGAACAATCACTCCAGTAGTGCAGTCTTGGAAATGTCAAGGTAATTAATTGGTCAAAGGTGTGGGAACCCTGATTCTAAACGATCTGATAACATGCACCCTTGATGCAATTCTTCGAGACATTGTGAATCAATTGACTTGACTCATTGTCTTGAGAGCAATGCACCTTTATATGGTCTCCACAGATGGGTTTATCTTGACTAGAGATAGAGACAAACAACAGAGACACAGCCTGATCAAACTTATTTCACTCTCTGTTAGAGCACAAACATATTCAGTGTGCTGTCATCAATCTAGGCAGATTATTTCCCCTTCCCTCCCAATCAGTAGGAACGACATGAAGAGATTGGAATCAGGGCAGAACCCTCTTACAAAGCACTCTAGTGTTTGGTGGTTGAATACAAGGAGGAGGGAGAGAGAGCAATTGTTGGGCACTATAAATATTCTGACTGAGCTCCAGGTACAAAGTGTTATCAGGATTTTGAATGCTTTGGCTATTTAAGCCTTTTGCTTCCCATCTGAAATAGTAATGGCGTCGTCTGTGGGACATCCATGTTGCGTTGTGGACACAGGGGAGCCAGGAAATCAGATGACAGAAGACGTTTAATGCTGGGGCAGACTGCTCGTAAACCTTTCCTCCTTCTCTTTTTTGGATTTCTCTGTCTTTTTCTCTAAAATAATTTCAAAACATCATTCTATCCAATTGACGTTCTCTTTCTGTTGCTTTATAACAGTGGTGAGTCATGACCCAAAAATGGACCAAGTCTGTTCTCATTTGTGATCAGGTTGTGAACAGCTGTGAAAAACCATGGTAACAATGGTAAATGTGAGGGAAAATGGACAGTCAGCCAGTCGTTTTCAGACAATAATCCCAGACAGGGCGATTTGGACCCTGATGCGGAGCAGGGTTGCCTTGTAGCACCCTGATCATTTTCCCGCTTATTGCACAGCTACCTACCACATAAAAACATACATTTACATAAAATATAGATTTACATTGAAGTTATGTTAAATGACAAGACAAAAATTGCAGAGTTGATTTGAATTCCACCTCCTGTTTCTGTGTTCAGTTGGTGTTTATTTAGCAAAAATGTCTTTCTGACTGCTCATTATTAAATTTATTTCAAGACTGCTTGATGAATAAATAAATAAATAAATTAATTAATTAATGGACATGGAACATTGATTTGAATTTAAATATTTTATTATCTTACTTGTAGAAACCACAGAGTGAAATGAGAAGTACGAAAGACGACTTGAATTAGCCCAATGACCAGTTGGACTTCACTTTATCCCCAGATCTGCTTTTGTTAATCCGAAATATCAACCTTTCAGAACTGAGTATTCCAGAGAGCTGTGTAATAAAATATAACAAAAGCATAGTTATACTATTAATGTCATAAAATTATAGTTACAACTTTTAGGATATATAGATATAAAAATATATATCATATACTCTCTATATACATTTAAGCAATATCACACAAGCAAGAGTGCGATATGGCCCTACATCAGCACTGCTGTGATTTGGCTGCAGGCCGAGTGCCGTAGGTAATCACAGCAGTGCTGATTTAGGGCCATATAGCATGTTCCCTATCTGTCACTCACGCGACGTTTTGTCGATGAGTTGACACTAGGGGGTCACTCCTAAGGAGCCCAGACATCTCTTTTCGTTTGTGTTTATTTCCTGGTTGCGGTCGATGTTTCTCCCTGTCTGATGGCCAAGATCGCTGCCTTTCGTGTTTGGGTGCCACTCATGTGGAGTCAGCATTTGAGGATGGTTCATGTCCTCACTGCGAGGACATGACCATGGCTACGTTACGGTTGCGGCTCACCCTCGTAAGAGCGCAAGTCACCCCAGCGGCTCCCCGACTCAGTTCTTCTACCTACGGGCATGAGGCGGGGTCGGTTAGCACTGACCTCCCACTCCCCGTCACGCTCGTATGCATCACTCGGTTGCCTTTTCGTTTCACGGCAGACCCGCGATCTCATTCGGGGCACCTGACGACAATGAGCTATCGAACGCATTATCGGAGAGCATGTTCGTCATGTCTGACGCTGAGGACTCGGCTGAACTCCCACCCTCGTGTGCGGCAGCTCAGTCGCAGGCCGAGGCGGAGCTGACGGCCATGATTGCCCAGGAAGCCGCGAGTGTCGGGCTGGAGTGGAAACCGCAATGTCCTCCACCATTTTAAACAGCACAGATTGTGTAATTAATCGGTCTGTTGTGTCTCTCAGCTGTGATGAGCCGTAATGATGAAGTTGTTCATTTAAAGCCATTTAAAGCTATTTCCTAGCTTTAGTAGTAGTAATACAAGCGATCATAAAGAGCTGTTGTATGTAGACGTGGATTCAATTCACGTCACCTGACTGGCTCATATTACACACAAAAATGATCTTTTGCCACAACCTGCTGGCTTAACATATGTAATGCCAAAATAAAAAGACAAACTGTAGCTCTTAACACATCTGCACTGCTCTTACACTTTAGTTTAGAACATCACGAACACAAGCGGAGTGATACACACAGTGAAGCGTCCAAGTGCTGATGGTGTCAGACCATCAGAGCTCATGGAACGTCTCTCGTCCAATCAGATTAGAGGACTAGAACTAACTGTTGTGTGTGTATATACAGTATATATATATATATATATTAAAATAAGGCTGAAATAAAAATGCTTCTTGTGTGTTTTTGTTGATGTAAAAGTCTGTGCATCAAACTCTACTCAATTTTGGCACAAATTAATCTGTCACATAGTAGAAGCTAAACAAACATGGACAGTTTGCATGACATGCCTAAAAACATTGAACAATAATGAGCAAAGTAAAAGAAAACTTGACACAGGCTCAATTTAATTCAGGTTCACAGGTAAATTGCACTTCTACTGTTAACTAATTTGCCAGTTCTCCAATTCAGCCCACGTCATATTAATAATCTTATCAGTTCATGGTAATATTATTATTATAATTTTTTTTTTTTTGACTTTTTTACAAAATGCAATTTACTGTGTTGGTCACCACTTGATGGGTAAAATTAATTTTAAGATTAAGCCTATGCATTTTAAGGTCATAACAAAATTCCATCAAGTTGAAGTTTGTAATTTTGAACAATATATAATGTAAAAAAAAAAAAAAGTTAGAATTTAGTAAATTTTGTTATGAAATTGATATGTGTACATGTTAAAAATATGGAGTGTAATGTAAAATCCTACATTTGGATTCCTAAAATGTTTCCTAAATCAAAACCAGTTGAGAACCACTGCTTTATGCCTTCATCCTATCTATTTTTTCTTTCCCTCTCTAACGGTTCTTCTCTCTTTGTTTGTGCTGGTAATACACACTTATGTCACACTAATCCACCACTTTAATAACCGTTTTCCAGACACCGTTGCTGTAGTCTGCTCCGCTGTCTCTGAATGTGTCCTTTCCCCCAACTCCATCTATTTTTAGCCCCTCACAGACACACTTTTTTCGTGGCCCCGCGTCACATCTCTCCTCCCTAGTGATGTCACTCCATGGGGCTCCGTGCTCAAATCATATCCCATGCTCCCACAGCTCACCTTAAAATTGATCAATTTTTCATCTCCTTTTGGCCCCAGTACTCCAATTTACTGATGGACTCTGCCAGCCTTCCGGCAAGCACCATGCCCACTGCTGCTGCCATAGTTAAGAAGTATAAAGATGTAAAGATTGCTTTCAGCTGGGCTGTTGCTCTGTTACACCTAGGGAATGCTTAGTTTCTTTCCTTGCCATTATGTCTCACGCATGATGTCTGTGCACTCTAACTGCTATGTGAAATTCCATCTGATCTGCAGCTAACTGCACATGTGCAGAGAGGTGCACAGGTTAGAACATTTGTTGGTAACAAAAATCAGGCTGCGCACAGATGCTCCATCTGGAATCTGCCGATCACAATATTTGCATCACGTGCACTGTGTGTGAGACGTATCGGCCCAGTGGTAGAGTTCCAAGATGTAGTATGGCAGGGGAAGACTCATTCATATTTATGAGAAAAACACTACCTGATTGGTTAGGTATAGGTTTAGGGGTTAGGTTAGGGTTAGGTTATAATTTCTCAGACTTGTGTTGGGTAATTTACTCAAAAGAAGTAATGTAATCCTCTACAAATTACTATATACTTATCTAAAATTGTAATCAGATGAATTTATTGGAAGTAATCTCATTATATATTACTTTACTATTAAGTGGCTTTCTAAAATTTTAATACATTTCAGTGAAATCAAAATAAGGTTTATGAACATAATTCATATTTTAAATATATTCTGCATACATAATATTATTTTAGAAATATGTGTACCCCACATAATGTACTTACTTTATATAAAATGTTATTGGTAAGAGAAACTTTAGTGTACATTGCCAGTGCATTATTAGACACTGTACATACAGATATAAAATTTATTGAATGCTGAAGTTGAATTTACTGAAGTTTAAAATATCAAAACTATTATTTTCTCTGGCTCCCGCTTAGTACAAGTTGTCTGCAGCTTGTTGTACGGCCACATCCCTGTCAGTTTCTATCGCACACACGCTGGGTCTCTGAGGCGATTTTGCTATTGACAGTGCTTCAGATGAAATTGAGTGAGCATTTTCGTGCCATGCGAAGAGATACAGCAGTCAACCCATATCTCTCGCTCGTCTGGTTCACTGCTTGCAGGTGAAGTCTCCATTCTCCGTACAATAAATCTGCTCCCGTGTTTAATATGCCAGGGACATGCATCGTGTGTAATGAATCAGCATGCACTGCACCACACAATCAGTTTCTGCTGTTTAGTCGAGCATGCACCTCCTGTAAATTTATACAGAATATTCCAATTTTAACCACAGAAATTTGGAAAAACATGAGTGAAGATTTGCCCATTACACAAAGTGCCTGGGTTTGTTTCTGACTGACTAGCCTGCCAGGAACAACTTGGGACATGTTTCTCATATGGCATTACATTTCAGAATAAAAAAATGATACTGCATTAATTGTGTAATTTTTTTAACGTGGTAAACAAAATCAATTATTACAAAAATTAACACGTTAAATTTCCCAGCCCTAATTTAAGTGGTATTTTTTTTTACTTAAAAGTAATCAGATTACAGTAAATAATGACTTTGTAATTTAGTTTTGCATTCAACACCGTCTCTGACAAATCAGCGTACAGATTGGTCCAATAAGGTGTGGATTTCCTCATGAATACAAATGACTCTTCCTGCCATCCTATGTTTCGGAAATTTGCTGCCCTGCCAGTCTGACACATCAAGATTGACTCAACTAATGGTGTGAATTTGCAGTGGGACCATTTGTTTGCATGATCAATGGCAAATTGGGGGAGTATTTAAGCTGTTTGAAAACAATGTTTATTTTTGCAAATCTCTTTGGTGCGACTATTGGCACAAAAATTGCACACTTCAGCTTTAGATGCATTTTTCCGATAAGAACATTTTATATTACCACATATTTTCTTAATGTAAGACAGTAAGACTTGTTTTCAGAAAAGGACTGTCTTATTTTAACAGGCATACCTTACTAAATTTAGAAAACACAAGTGAAAAAAAGACAAAATGTACATATTTCAAAATACATTCTTATTTTGCATGTTTGATTTGACTTTGTCTTGTTTTAGGCATTTTTAGATATTCTTACTGGAAAATAAGACAAATATGCTTACTGAGAACGGGATTTTTTTGCAGGGATTTTTTAAATATTGTATGTTGACTTCAGCTAACGAACACAGACTTAAATGAGGATTCCAACACTTAGTTGTCCCTCTGGCTAGGACTTTGTTGACTCTGGGCTTTGGATTCCTGTATTGTGTCTGCACAGGCCTTCATTGGCCAGAGCTCATCATGTATTTATGTGCATATGACTGTGTGTGAAAGAGAGATAGACTTGTTGAAATGGCAGATTACCGTGCCCTACCAGATCCCAGCACACCAACTGGATTAGTCTGGATTACAAGTCAGTGAATTCACCTGAGGCAAACGTGGGCTACGAGCCCACAAACCTGTAGGCCTGCCCGAGGCCTCTCAACTGCAACCAGGAGAGCACATCAACTCTGCCAGCTTGAACAGTAGGGCCTCACGGTTTTATTCAAATGTGCCTGCTATTGATCAAACTGTGCTAGTGAAAGATGTGTCTGTGGTTGAGTCTGTTGAAGATCCAATTAAATTTTAAAAGGTTAGACAGATAGACAGAGAGGTGGATGGAAAACTAGATTGACATGCTAACCCTCTTGGTCTCTCTCTCTCTCTCTCTCTCTCTCTCTCTCTACAGCTGTGTGAGGCAGCGAATTGTAGACTAAGATGGAGAGAGAAAGAAATGTCCCTTCCAGTCATTCTTGGAGAATTAGGCTGAGCTGGGGTCAACAATTGCTAGCACCCTCCTCTTTCGCACACAGGTCACCTGATTATGTAGAGGTGTTGAAAGGCCAGACAGTCCTGTGGCCGCCGTATTCAGCTCCGAGATTTAATTACAGTCCTCATTCCTAGACTTTCAGTCGGCCGGTTTACCCCAGCTATCGATTCTGCAGGCGTAGACCAGAGACCACAAAAAGGGGAATGGGGATTCAAATCGATGGTCCATTTCACATATAATGAGACACCTGTAATCATTTTGTCACCTCTAAATGGTTTCATATTTCTGAATAGCTTCATTTTACACTCCTTGTTGTGTTAGCCTCTGTGGCTACACAAACAACAATGGGGGATCGATCTATCTTTCGCATTGATTCTCTTTGTTAGTGGCACTACTGGAGAGTATTGACCAAATAAAAGTTTTAGCATCTGCCCGGAAGTCTTTAAAAGTTGAGGCATTTGATTGGGTTTGGATGCATTGGGATTGGGGAAGTTTTTAAGGAAAAACCAAGTTTACCGAGCACAGTGGGTTTGAATTTCTCTTTAAAGATCACTGAGGTCAGGTATCATTCTTAAATGCACCTTGTACAGTATATCAATATAAACCACTATAGCGGATACAGAGCATTTATTTGAAATGGAGGAATATGCATTGTACTGGAGATGCTAGAGTGTTTTTTTTATATCTTAGTGTAACTCATGGTGTAACCGAGCCATCCTGACTCAATTCGATTTTTGAATGATTCAGCACCTTATTGAAGCACATTTTCTCTAAAATACCGTCTCGGCTATCAAGAACCATGGGGTGGAGGGGCTTTATGCACTCCAGGCTTCATGTGCTGCTAAAACCCTGGTGTGAAATTTCCATACTGCATTAAGTAAAACTGGTTATTTGTTTGACAGGCAATATCGTTCTGGGTCCACCCCGTCTGTATCAGGAACTGCAGGAGTTGCAGCATGACCTGTCAGTGGTAGAACGGGTCACCCTGCTGGTGGGGACTTTACAGGGAACTTACCAGGTAAACAACATTCACTACCTCATGTATATGTACACACACGCCAACTGCACAGAGACGACTTTGATCTGAGTGCAAATCTTATATAAAAATGCTCAAATTTGGTTACAGTGAGGCACTTACAATGGAAGTGAATGAGGCCAATTTTTGAACATTAAAATACTCACTGTTTCAAAAGTATAGACACAAGACATAAACATATGCATGTAAACTTTATGTTAGTGTGGTAAATCATTTACTTACCTTTTCTGTGTAAATGAACAGCCAAAAACAGCTAGGTTACTGTTGCAACCGCCGTTCCCTGATGGATGGAATGTGTCGAGTGAAGCGACACTAGGGGACTTTTCTTGAAGGCCTCAGTTACCTCTGAACTTGAGAAAAGGCCAATGAGTATTTGGCAGACAGAATTTGCATGTCCCTCCCCTGGACATACGGGTATAAAGGGAGGGAAGCATGCATCTGTTCATTCAGGTTTTGCACTGAGGAGCCGAGAATAAGGTTCGGCCATTGCAGTGGCTCGGTTCAGCATCGTGGCCAGGGGGAAACGTCTCGTTCCCTCCATCAGGGAATGGAGGTTAAAACAGTAACCTAGACGTTCCCCGTCTGTCGCTCACTTCGTCGTTGTGTCGAGTGAAGCGACACTAGGGTTCCCAATTCAATCACGCCATGCGCTGAACCGTGTACATGCGCTGCTGATGCAGGTGCGGGCAGGCAATTGCGTGCCAAAGCAACAGGCTGCGTCAAACAGCACGTTGCCTTCCTAATGCCCCACAAAAATCGCCAGGTACCCAGGTATGGGGGTATAGAAGCCTTTGTGACTGAGGAATAATACTGTATGGGGGTTCAGTGGTATTTATCTCCTGAGAGAAAAATTATAACATTTTTGCACCATTTTTATATTTTCATTAAAGTGAAAAAGACTAGGCTACCAACTAGTAATTTTATTGTCTTTCCTTGCCATCCATGTCAATGGTGATGACATCTGATTCATTTTCACAAAATTATAACATGCGGGAGAAAAAGGCAACGTGTGCGGAGCTGGACAGGGCATAAATGAAGCGTGTCCGGTGCTTGAAAAAACTATTCAAGAATACAGGGCAGAAAGATCAGAGCTGTTGTACACAGCAGTGTTGTTTTGTCGCGCTTCTCACTAGAGACGTTAAGAGGGCACGATACGATGCATAGCCTCACGATACAATACAGTACAATACAAGCACCCACAAATGTTTCGCTCAAGGATTCGACATAAATGTCTTTTAAATCATAAATGCCTTACAGAAGTGTTTACTCAATATTTTCCTGGGAGTTTGACGCAAATCCATGCGGATTTAAAGGGATAGCTCACCCAAAAATGAAACTTCTTTCATAATTTACTCACACACATGCTATCCCAGATGTGTATGCCTTACTTTCTGCTGCTAAACAAAAATAACGAATATTTCATCTGTAGGTCCATACAATATGAGGTGAGGCAATACTGCCACTGGTGCCCTCTCAAAGCACCTCTGGCTGTAATCTTAAATAAATAAACAGAACATTCTTGTCCATCATGAAAAATAAACAAAACAACAACATTGCAAAACTGTGAAAAGGAAAGAAAAAAGAAGTCCAGGGAAAAATCAAGGTGGAAGATATTAAACAACACAACAAAAGCAGTATTAGTCAAATATGCTGGAGCCATCTGGGGATGGAAGCCTTTCAGAGGACAGCATTTACATCGTGATTACGGAATGTGTTTGATACTTGAATGACAACATGGGGAAAAGCTTCAAGATGTGATCCACTTTGAGAGTTCAGATAAGAACAGCATGTCTAAATAGCAGGAGGCTGCTCTCAAATCAGGACAGCTCTCCTGATGCCTTGACAGCTACTCAACTCAGCCATGACCAAAACCAGCTAGAGTTGTTCTTAACCTCTTGAGCGTTGTATGGAAACAGTAGCAGAGCTTTGTCTTGCTCGATTTCCTGACCATAACTGTGCCATTAGCCTTGCTCCAAATTACTATTTCTTGCTCACAATCCAATAAGAATAAAAATATGCAGTAGGCAAATGTGCATAATGTTAAGAAGTTCAGCATCATTGATTTTGGAAATGTGTTCCAAACAAATTTGGCTTTTGAGAGGAGTGAATATTTTTGTTCACAAAAGAACAAACCCAATATATCAAGGCCAAAAACATAGAAACCACAACCAAAAAACTATGATGACTTCTCAGTTTTATGATATATGATATATGTTGTATGTTTGTAGTGTGGGTCACATTTTTCTTTCTTTATTGTGCTTGTAGAATCTAAACACTACAGTAGCACAGGACTGGTGTTTAGCTCTGCAAAGGCTCATTCGCATCAAAGAAGACCAAATTCAGAGCGCCAACAAGTGCCGTTTGCGATTGCAAGTTCCTGGCAGACCAGACAAGTGAGTAAATGTAACCAAACTTTTGTTTGGGGGGGGGGGGTTTGTTCATCCCACATTTCATAATTTTTCTCAAAACAAATAGAAAAAGTCATCTTCTCTTGATAGCAGGCTACATATTGACGCGGGTTTGCATTTAGTCAAGGATAGCAAATGTAAGATGAATCAGCTATGTCCACAACATAAACTTAATATTACAACATAAAACTGCTCAGAGAATGAACTGGTGAGCTGGAACTAATCCTAACTTGTTGTTAATATGGTGAACTTATAAATAGAGGAAAATGTAGCTAATACTTCAGTATATTCATTATATGCTATTATTTCAGGAACTCTGTTTTTAGGACAGTTTTCTCATGTTGTTTATTCATATTAGTCTTTGAAATGTTTGATACATGCTTAAATAATTTTAAGTAGTTTATAAATTGTTTTCAATGTTTGAGTATTTACATTTACAATTATTCAGTTGGCAGACGTTTTATCCAAAGCGACTAACAAAAGAGGAAAACATAAGCAAATCATCTTAAGGTGACAGTGGTACGAAAAGTGCCATACTAGAAAGTTTCACTAGCATCAGAATAGTACTCAAAACAGATTAAATTTTTTTATAGTGACTAGTTAAGTGCTCATGGAAAAGATGTGTTTTAAGTAGTTTTTTGAAGACAGAGAGTGAGTCAGCTTCACGGATGGAGTTGGGAAGATCATTCCACCAACGTGGTATGATGAAACTGAAAGTCTCTATGTGTTTGTACAACAAGGCAACGTTCCTTAGCCGACCGCAGGCTTCTGGTGGACGCATAGCTCTGCAGAAATGCTTTTAGGTATGCTGAAGCAGACCCAGTGACTGTTTTGTATGCCAGCATCAGAGCCTTGAATTTAATACGTGCATCAACCGGCAGCCAGTGGAGAGAGACAAAGAGTGGTGTAACATGTGCTCACTTTGGTTCATTAAAGACCAGACGTGCTGCTGCATTCTGGATCATTTGCAGAGGTCTAATAGCATATGCAGGAAGGCCTGCATTGAGAGTGTTACAGTAGTCCAGTCTAGTTATGACAAGTGACTGAACAAGCAGTTGTGTGGCATGTTCAGAGAGGAAAGGTCTTATTTTCTTGATATTGTAGAGTGTAAATCTACATGATCATGGTCTTTTGAGATGTGGTCTGTGAAATGTAGCTTTTTATCGATGGTTACCCACAGATATCTGACTGTTTTGGAAGGTGATACTATAGTTGTACCCAGCTGCACTGTGATGTTGTTCAACAGCAGGTTTGGCTGGAAAGACAAGGAGTTCGGTCTTGGCTGGATTGAGTTGCAGGTGGTGTTCCTTCATCGAGGCCACGATGTCTGCCAGGCAGGCAGCAATTCGAGCAGTCACGGTGGTGTCGTTGGGCTGGAAATACAAGTAGAGTTGCGTGTCATCAGTGTAGTAGTGTTAAGAGAAACCATGTGACTGAATGATGGGTCCCAGTTATGTTGTGTATATAGAGAAGAGAAGTGGCCCAAGCACTGATATTTGGTTGATGTTTTGTTTGTTACTGTTTGATAGTGTTTTGTCATTTTGCACATTTTCATCAAATTACATATGGTGTTTTGGTTGTCTAAAATAACATGCCGTTTTTGAGTAAAATGGACTAAAATGAATGAATGTGACTTGGTAAAATATCGACTGAAGTTTAAAGGACAATTTTTTTGTCTTGTTTTCCAGTAAAAATATCTAAACATTCATAAAACAAGACAAATTTACTTAAGCAAAATGGCATAAGATATTTAAATAGTTAGGTTTATACTGAGCGGTAAACCTAATAGAATGACGGGAAATCACGAAGTGATAGTATTGCGATACAGGAGCCCAAGGAATGATGGAGGTCCTTGTACGCGGACCTTTCAGTTTGGAAGTGCAACATTATAGCTAGTCATAGAGCTTATTCCATTCATTTTACTTTGTGAGCTGCTGTTTCCCATTTAGAGCCCCAGTGTCATTTCTCTTTGATGTGTAGACAGGGGCTTTAATGTACTCTTATTATGTCACATTAAGAGTCACTGAATGTAAATGTGTCAAGGCGGAGGCTGTGCATTTTTCACAGTGCAGTGCACCTGAATGTGCTTATCTTAATGATACAGAGTGAGAGCGCAAACTTCACTCAAAGAATCGGCTGTGAAATGAAGACAGATTAGTGTTGGATGCATGTATGAAAAGAGCTGAGGAGAAGAGAAGAACATGAGGGGCGCGAGGCAGGGAGGAAAAGACCATAAACTACAAAGCAAATAAGAGCAGTTGAGGTTCATTCAAATGGATAGTTCAACAAAAATGAAAATTCTGTTATCATTACTTATCCATATGTCGTTACAAACCTATATGACTTTCTTCCTTCTGGGAGGCTGTCAAATTGACAAGGTCTCATCATAAAAGTGGTCCAAAATTATTCTGAAGTCATATGGAATCTTTGTTTAGTAGCTGAAATTTAAGACGCTATTCACTGATAATCTTCCTCTCCAGTGAGCTGTTAACAGCTTTGAAAAATTCAATACAGTAGTCCAGCAACCATGGATGGCATGTCCACATTAGCAGTTTTATTTTCTCCATAAATACCAAATCAAACCAACTGTACATACAGTGCATGGTGAATAAGAATTAATTATAGCACACATGCATCGCTTTTACCTTGAAGTTGCACCAAAGACTATTTAGCAGAGATGGGAGAATTCTATTAAAATTAATGGGAGCAATTAGACCGCCCAACTGCAACCAACCATCTATGGATGTAGATAGGAAGTCCCGCCTTACAGGTAAAAGAGCTAATCACCTTTTAGATACAGACATCGCCTGTCAATGAACTTGAGACTGCGCATTGACATTAATAATAATAATAATAATAATTCCTTAAATTTATATAACGTATTTCTAGGCACACAAAGTGCTTTTTAACCACCACCAGTGAGCAGCATCCACATGGATGATGCGACGGCAGCTAGTGTTGGGTTCGAGTCCACCTTAGTCGAGTCCGAGTCAAGTTCGAGTCTTTAAACAATCGAGAGTCCAAAATGGGCTGGGTCAGTCCCTATCTAAAGAAATAATAGTCTATTCTGAGATTTCTTTCTGAGTCTCTATCTGTCGACCGATTTCATGATGTGTCCGTGTGCTTCTCACAGCAGCTGCCTCAGAAGATAAAAAAAACATATAAATATATTCAGATTTGCTTGAGCGGAAGCCGCGTTGGTCTTCAGTCAGTCTGAAATCTTAAAATACCAACCAAAGAAAATTTAATTGAGCTCTTATTTAACTGCAAAAACATGGAGAATATTAATATTGAGTCATACATTTAACAGAATTGTCCTTCACAAGTGTCAGAGATGTAGGCTAAAAAAAGACGTGCATAAGTTACTCGATGGTTTACCATAAAAATAAAATAAAATAAAAATTTTCAATAAAATAAACATTTTGTTTTAATAAACAAAACATTTCACTGCCCAAAATATCCTAATATTTGTATGTTGTGAATGTTGGACAAATGCTGTAAAAGAATGTATTTTAAGCAGCTCATCAATGCTTTGAAAATAGTCAATCAGTAATAAATAGATGCTGTTTATCTATTTAGAGTTGCTTTAGAAATAACTCTTTTTTTTCCCCCCAGACTATTTAAAAAGTTACACAGTTAATTCATCAAGCTATCATGGACAGTTAAAAGTGACAGGGAACTGTTGAGGAGGGGCAGCTGTGGCTCAGTTGGTAGAGCAGGTCGGCCACTAATCGGAGGATTGGTGGTTCAAATCCTGGCCCACACAACTCCACATGCCGAAGTGTCCTTGGGCAAGACACTGAACCCCATGTTGCTTCCAATGGCAGGCTAGCACCTTGCATGGCAGCTCTGCTTCCATTGGTGTATGAATGTGATTGGGACACAGTGTAAAGTGCTTTGAATACCGTTAAGGTTAAAAAGGTGCTATATAAGTGCAGACCATTTACCATTTAAGGAGAGGCTGATAGAACATGTTCTTTAGAAGTAAATAAATGAGCGCTCCACAGGACGCTGCTCAAGTTGTGTGAGGTTGGTTTATTACATTTGTGTAAATGAGACATGTGTATTGGTAAATTATATTAGTTTTATTGATATTTGCCTTTATATCATTAGACAAGACAGTTAAAAGTTACAGGGAACTGTTGAGGACAGAGAGGGAGAATGAAACAGGTCAGCACTTTAACATTATGAGCTCAAATGCATCTGCTATGAGGATTGTTTAAATGAGACTGTGTTTGCACACCAGTCTATTATTGTAGTAACACGATGGCACAGAACAACAAAACAAACCATGACTGGTCGTTTACATGTCTCAGCCACTTCACATGCAAGCAGGCGATTCTTTGCGCCCTCAAGAAAACAAAACGGCCAAAAAGGAAAATTTAACGCCGATATATCGTTCGACGACTAATCTCAAAAAAGCACAGTTAAATCAATGAATTGTGATCAGACAATGAATTAATTATCGTGAAAGGTTTGTCCACATATGGAAAAGTGTGGCCAACATAATTTACCTTTTGTGTTCCAGGGATAAAAAATAAATTAATACAGTGACAACATAAGGATAAGCAAACAATGACAGAATGTATTTTTATTTTTTGTAAACTCACATTTTTATGTGATAGAATTTGTCGTACACAACATGGAAAATTGTAGCTACCTAAAAAAACAAAAAATAAACATCAACGTATACTTGAGTTATTAATGCACTGAGTCCTTACTACATGGCCACAAAGACAAATGGAAAAGCAATAATGACTTGCTAGCTAAAAAAAGTTACGAGGGAATAATTTTCTGCTTGGTTTATGGAAGAGACTCAGCAGAACATTTAATCTCTGCGCTTTCACATCCTAATGTGACAGCCTAACAGCTCCAAAGCAGCACAGTCCTCGACAGTCCTCCCAAAATCTGTCTGTCCCCTGCTCTTCAGCCCTGCTCGGCTGGCTCATATTCTGCTTAATCTGCAAAAGCAATCTGCTCGGACAGATGTTCAGCAGAACCCTGCCCTGCTTCCAAAACAGATGCCATGCACCTAAAATTTTCCAAAGCCCCTTCAACCTGCTATGATGTCACAATGCATTGATGTTATCACTGACAAACAAAGTATATCGCATGATTGTGATCTGTCTTTTCTTACTTTCTCTTGCTGACTACGCAGTGTGAGTGGGTGATCCACTCTCAGTGGATGAAATAGAATGCTAAGAGGTCACCTGCTAAAGTGGAGCCTACACACAACCTGAGTGTCAAGCTTTGGATGTGGCCTGTGAAGTCAAGATTATTCTTTTTGAAGCATGTCAGTAGCTAGGGGCAACAGTGATTCTAAATGAACTGGTGTTATGTGGGCGTTAGGCAGTAGTATAATCAAGGGCATATGCAGGCATATGCTGTATGCCCATCTATCTAGCATTTTCAAATTACACGAAGAATCGGCGACAGGGGTGAACACATTATAAAACATTTCACTATTGACGAATCCCCGACGACTCTACCTGGACTCCAGATTATGTTTCACAAGAGAGTACACGTGAGAAGTGATATGAGATACAAAAACAAATGCATGATCATATGTTATGCATTTCAGAATATGATGCGTATGGTTTTAATCATATATTTTATTGGTTACAATATGAAAAAGTATCTCCTACTGAAAAATTTACCTGACTGTCCAAGAGAATTGGAAATTTCTCTCCAAATCTTCTCTTTCTCTCCTGGTTGTGCTACAGTTCAGATGAAACATCAAATATGCACTGGTGCTCCTGCCAATGTTCCACTAATTTTTCCTCCATTTCTTCGGTCCAATGAGACTTTCTTGATACTGCAGCAATGCTAGTTGATGCTCTGTTGCAGGTACATCAGGACTCCTCCCACTGAAACTTCCCGTGCCCCGTTTCTTGCTCTCTCATTGGCTGTAGGTCAACGCTGCAGTTGTATTTAGTCAAAACACATTTCACATTGCACGATTTTGAGTCGCAGACAGGTCGATATTTAACATGCTAGATATCTTGCTGACATCTGCAACGCGTTGGCGCTTTTCTCAAATCGCGTCTTTGATAGTTCATACATTGCGATCAATTTCAGGCTTTTGTTGGCGATCTTCACAAAACTGTCGGCGAGCGAAAATTGGCCTTAAAATCGTGTAGTGTAAACTCGGCATTACCCTGATGTACATTTTGAAAGAGTACTATAATTTCAACTGCCAATGTTTTATTTATTTATAAATATATTTTTTACACATTTTACATATGTACTGTATATAAATGTAAATATATTAATTTTAGAGACTATGTGGGTATGTATGCCCACCTCTACAGACACTACTGCACCACTGCGGTTAGGGTCAGTGTAGCAACACTTTTGATTACGGTATAAATTCTGGCCCACAGTTTATTCTAGCCAAGAGCTGCCCACTTACGACCTCAGTCAGATATCTATTGCGGTTTGTTTACTGGTATTAAGATGCATTTTGGGGAGTCCAATCACAGATGGACACTCCGTCATTTACACTTGGTCGTAATTACATGATGGTCTTTTGACAACTTGTGTTTGGATTTCAAGGGGAAGGTTTGACTGTGGCGCTTTGCTGCTTCTAGAATGCATTTGAACAGATGAGCGTTTACACTACAAGCCCAATGTGAGCGACCACATTAGACCACCTTGATGTGGAAAAATCTTGAAACGTTTTGGCCCCATTTACACCTGCCGTAATTGTTGTCCCATTTCAAACACATCACTCAAACTGCAACTTCACCCAAAAATAATAATTCTCTCATCGTTTCCTTACCCTTATGCAGTCTCAAACTCATATGATTTTTTTTTCTTCTTTGAACCGGATACAAAGGTTTTTGAAGGATGTATGATTTGTGTGTTTGTCCATTCAATGAAAGGCAATGGCGTCCACAATTTTCAAGCTTCTAAATGGACATAAAGATAGCATAAAGGTAATCCATGCTTAATACTCCATGTGCAATCCATAAGCAAAGACTCCAGTGGTTAACTGCATTTCTTCAGAAGAAGAATTGTGAGAGAAGCTCAATTACTCTTCTTTACGCTTGATGCATGGTCAGGTGCTAAGAAGTTTAATCAAGTTTCTCTTTTGTTATCAAAAATTCCAAAAAGAACCTAGTGAGGAACAGAGGCGAACATGATCGGAAAAAATGGTAAAGCTTTGAGCAAAGAAAGACCGTTGAAGTTAACTTAAGGACATCTTTCTCTCTCTACCTCTCTTTGTCACACATAAATCCTTTCTCACTTTATCCACCCTTCTCTTTAACAAACACTTGTATACAGATGTAGAGAGAGAGAGGCAGTCCCCAGCATGCATCCCCTGTTCTCTGTTTTTCACCTGCTGTTAGTCTAGGAGCCTTCCCTGCCATCAGACAACACCTCTCAGCAAGCAGCAAATGGGATAGCGACACATGTTGAATTTCATAGTGCTGCCTCTGAGGCCGATGCACATTCAGGAAACAGGATAATTAACATTACCTATTTACTTGCTGCAAACTTGCTGAAACGTGTCCTGCCTGTTACACGTCGATAAAGAACACGGCATGCTGATTGAGAATGAAAAATGTATATTGCATACACACAGATGGCTGATACAGACAGAGTCTTTCAAGGGTAGAATATTGTTTTTCCTCTATGTTTGGAGATATATTTTGTGCCTTTTTGATTCCAAACAAAATACAATTTCCACACTTTCTCCTTCACTGTATTAGGTTTAGTAATATGACGTAAATACCATGGAAAAACTCTCGAACTTCATTAAGTTTTTTGCTAAAATGTCTGAAAGAATTCAAATACAGGTGTTACCGGGAAGGAGGTATTGCCCCAAGTGAAGGAGTTCAAGTACCTCGGGGTCTTGTTCACGAGTGAGGGGACAATGGAGCGGGAGGTTGGCCGGAGAATCGGGGCAGCGGGGGCGGTATTGCATTCGCTCTATCGCACCGTTGTCATGAAAAGAGAGCTGAGCCGGAAGGCAAAGCTCTCGATCTACCGGTCAATTTTTGTTCCTACCCTCACCTATGGTCATGAAGGTTGGGTCATGACCGAAAGAACTAGGTCGCGAGTACAAGCGGCCGAAATGGGCTTCCTCAGAAGGGTGGCGGGCTTCTCCCTTAGAGATAGGGTGAGGAGCTCAGTCATCCGCGAGGAGCTCGGAGTAGAGCCGCTGCTCCTTCGCGTGGAAAGGAGTCAGTTGAGGTGGTTTGGGCATCTGGTAAGGATGCCACCTGGGCGCCTCCCTAGGGGGGTGTTTCAGGCACGTCCAGCTGGGAGGAGGCCTCGGGGAAGACCCAGGACTAGGTGGAGAGATTACATCTCCACACTGGCCTGGGAACGCCTCGGGGTCCCCCAGTCAGAGCTGGTTAATGTGGCTCGGGATAGGGAAGTTTGGGGCCCCCTGCTGGAGCTGCTGCCCCCGCGACCCGACTTCGGATAAGCGGTTGAAGATGGATGGATGGATGGATGGATGGTGTTACCGGGTGAGGGCAGTCATGCATCAGCCGAAGATATATTTGAACTTCATACCCTGATAAACCAGACACTGCTCTGATCTCCATAGTTCATTCATTTATAATTCACTAGTGCATTAATTGTTTGTACAACAGTTAGTCTTAATGTAATCTATATCTTGTTGAAAGTTAAGTTAATTATTATTTTTATTGACATTACTGGCACCTTGTTTTGTGTTTAGTTTAGTTTTTGTTTTGTGGTTTGGTTTGATTTAGTTTGTTTTGTTTTAGGTTAGGTTTGGTTTTGATGCTTGTTTGTACTTTTTTATTGCTTTGCTTTGCTTGTTTTTTGTTTAGTTTAGTTTTAGTTTGGTTTTACGGTTTGGTTTGATTTAGTTTGTTTTGTTTTAGGTTAGGTTTGTTTTTACTTTTTATTGTTTTTGCTTTGCTTGTTTTTTTGTTTTGTTGTGTGAGTTTGTTTTTGGGGTATGTTTTTGTGTTTTTTGTTGTTGTTGCTTTGTTTTTTGTTGTTGTTTTTGTCTTTTCTTTTGTGTGTTGTTTTGCTTTGTTTTGTTTGTGTTTTTTGTTTTTATTTTTTTGTTTTGTTTGATTTTGGGGTTTGTATTTGTTTTTTGTTTTGTGTTGTGTTTGCATTGATTTTTATTTTGGTTTGTTTTTGGGGGTTTTGTTTTTGCGCTTTTCTTCTGACACTGTTTTTTGTGCAGCTGTTGATGTTTTGTCAATAGTGTATGCAAAACAATCATGGCAGTTTTGTTCTTGGTAATGTTAAATAAGTATGTAGGACAGGTGAACTGATCTACTAATGCCCTTTCATTTTAGGTATAGAGTCCTTTGCTCCAAAGTCACTTCCTGCTTGATTTACTATCTCCACCAATCAGCGTGCAGAAGAGCAGAGAGTCTCGTGTTGCATTTATTCTAGCATCTTTCCTGTCTTTCTGCATTAGTGTCACACACATACCACAGCACTGACCTGCAGCAATAAATCAGTCTGTTCCTTGCTCTCTGTTCTGCCCTCTTTGCCTTGGAGTCTGTCTCCTGTGCTGTTTCTTTATTCAGACTGCACAGACACGGACAAACTCACACACCCTCTCTCAACCACCCAGATTTTCAATCAGCTAGCGTGAGGAACCCAGGGCCATTCTGTTTATCATGTTTAGACCGATGTGGGTGCCCAGCTTTATCCCAGGAATCAAATTAAGCACGGAGCGCACTTCCTCTGCATCAAACAACATGCCTCCCCCTGTTCCAGCTCTTTTTGCTCCCTCCCCATCCTGTGAAACCTTTGTGCTGAGAGAAGTCTATGGGTTGTTGTTTGCATTTGCGATTCTGGGAAGGAGCCCGACAACACTGGAATTTCAGTTTGAATTATCTTTTTTTTTTATTATCTCAGAAGTGTCTTCGAAGGCTTTAGTTCATTCTCCCATATCCATGTCTTTGCACTTCACACTTTATCTTTCCTCTTTATTGCTCTGTCTCTGACTCGCTCTCGCTCCCTCGGGCAGGGAACGAATGCTGAACAGGCACAGGCTGCTGGTGTGACAGTATCCAAGGCAGGCGTCATCTTATTCTCCAGTCAATTACCTTCTAATGAAGTTTAAATGTGAATTACCTTCCATGCCTACTCTTCGCCCTCTTTAGCTGGCAAGAGTTGGAAATTATTTTTTTCTCTCTCTCTACAAGATTTGAATGGGTATCTGAATAAATAAAGGCCTGAGTAACTGACTAAGGATATATCAGAAGCAGTATTGGTGAGAAGTTCACTAACAGTAGCAACACTACTAACTTAACTACTTTTTTCAGTAGCTTGACAGTAGTTTAGCTCTTTTTACAATAGTGTAGCTTTTCCAGTAATGACCTACATTTTCCAATAGCGCTTAAGGTTCACAAAACACTACTGTACATCTATCACATGGGGCAGCTGTGGCTCAGGTTGTAGAGCGGGTTGGCCACTAATCACAGGGTTGGTGGTTCGATTCCTGGCCCACATGACTCCACATGCCAAAGTGTCCTTGGGCAATACACTGAACCCCAAGTTGCTCCCACTGGCAGGTTAGCGCCTTGCATGGCAGCTCTGCCGCCATTGGTGTGTGAATGTGTGTGTGTGCGAATGGGTGAATGAGACGCAGTGTAAAGCGCTTTGAATACCGCAAAGGTTAAAAAGGCGCTATATAAGTGCAGACCATTTACCATTTATTTTCCATCACATTACATTGAGTACGCAGCAATGGAGCTGAAGGAGTAATCAAACATGCTCACCTAAAACATCCTCTCATTCTCATGAAGTGCTGGGAAAATCAAATCATGTGAATCAGTGAATTGTTTATTTCAGACAGTACATATAAAAGAAATGGTTAAAATAAACAATTCCCTTATATTTAGCATTGGGAACATTGGATGATTTTAGTGAGTTGGTTCTTTTAGACGATTCATGTAAATGAACTAGCTGATTAGCTGATTCACTTAAGCCCAGTACTGCATTAAAGGGAGTTTGCCTTCTTTTTCTGAAGCGAAATATTTAGCGAATTGCTGCTGTTTATCACTATATTTTGATTCAATTATCTATAACATAGGGTATATTGGTGGAAACTTTTTGATACAATGACTGAAGTATCCATATAGTTACCATGGTTTTTTAGAGTAATATTAACCATGACTGTAGTAATAATGGTTACTTTTATGGTTACAATGGTTTTACAATAAAATACAATGGTTAACGTAGTAAAACCATGTTTAATTTTCATAAGGTTTTTATCCTAATTACAGCTGATATTATTGAATTCTGCATTCAAAACAGAATTAATGCAGAATTAAATAATGTTATCCGATTGTAACAGTATATATATATATATATATATATATTTTCTTCTGAAAAATATTCAGTGTATTTACAGTAGCTACCTTTTGTTTGTAACTTATTGTGAAGCTAACTCCTTTTTTAAAGAGTAGCTTAAGTGTAGCTTTGCTACTTTAGGTTAAAAGTAGCTTGTTATTCAGGAAACTACAAAAACTTGAAACACTTCGCTATATTTTAGTAGATGTTTTATTAGCGCACAATTATCATATTGTAATAGTTATAAAATACTGATACTATTTAATCTCATTTTCAGTCAAAAAAGTGTCACTCTCAGTCAAAGCCGGGTGGATTTCTTGTGTCCAGTGTCCTTCAGTAACTCATATTGAAAATCCTCCTCCCATCCAGAATCATGCAGTGATCAGTCATGCCCACTCATTCCCCTCTTGTAGATGGCATTGAATCTGAGAAGTTCTGGACCATTAACCTTTCTAAACACTTTGGCTCAGAATGCAGATCAACTCAGCAAGCTCTGCTCAGCTCTTGGCCCGGCCCTCTCCGGCCTTCCCAATGCAACCCTCCATACTACCACATCTGCAAATCTTGCATCCGTATTGAGCTTTGCTTTCTGCTGCCTCTTGGATGAAATTAAGGGAGAAATCTGCTCTGTATCTTCTGCTGTCTCCTTTCTCTTCTTGTAAGCACTGAATACATTGAGCAATAAGACCCTGTACTTAGATTCAGGCTCGACTTGAGAACAAGTTGTATGGGGTAGAGTGGCAGCTGCTCTCCCCAGGGCTTCTTGGTGCACTGCAGCAAAAGTATCTCCTAATAGTATTAATACTGATAATTAAGATACATCATGTTGTTCTGTGTTTTTATGTCAGCACCAGAAACTTGAGAGGATCGCCTTTCCAAGAGAACGATCCCATGTTAGTTAAATTGATATACCTTCATCTCACCATCTGTTGGATGTTTTTCTCATACAGGTCTGGGCATCCTGTTAGCTTTACGGTGGTCTTCAACACTCCAAGCCCCCTCAGCAAGATCTCCTGGGTCAACCGGTTCCACCTGGCCAAGATAGCATTAAGTGAGTTCTGACTTTTATCCCATAATAACCAATGACAAACTGGAGGCCTGGTAATGTGATACATACTGACTGTGATTTAAGATATGTGATGTAAACAACTGGACTGACAGCTTTTAAACCAATGGTGTCAAACATATGACCTTATGATTAGGGCTGTCACAATTATGGAATTTGGCTGACGATTAATTGTCAAACAAATAATTGTGATTATGACGATTAACTGTCTGTTTTAGGGCTTTCACGATTAATTGTCTTATAAATTGTCATATTTAATATTCACACGGCCACACCTGGCCACCCTCCGCCACAGGCGTTATGTGAGAAATCACATAACTTGTTCCCCAATTTCTGATTAGGTGGGCATGCATGAGAAATCGTCAGACATGTAACCAAACCATAATCCATGCCAACAAAAGACAATAGTTTATTTAACCTAACCTGATATGAAGTGTGCTGCATACGTGAGCATTTTTGATGATCGTTTCTGTCCAGTCCGCTCGTTTTATTGCATTTAACCACAGCTGTCGTCATTTTTTTATCTTAATATTGGAGCCTGTACTTCATCGATGGTACCCAACAACACAACAAGATGACCATTTTAAGCTCCTTATGTACTGTAGATGACTCTGTGCTGGTTTGTATTGGCCACCTCCAGTTTTCTCTTTGTTTTGCCTCCAGCTAACGCCATGACATAATTGTGACATCGGCACTAAAAGGGTCTATAGAACTATGAATAGAACTATAATAGAACTATTATTTACACAAATTTTGGTTCTGTTAACAATATGATTCCAATAGTTCGAGTCTGATTCTCAGGAGCCGATTCTTTTTAAGAATCTGACTCATGTCCAGTTCGAAATGAACCAAGAACCTGTCACCGAGTTATTTCATGTTTAAGCCACTGACAATTAAAACATACAGTGCAGTTACTATGACAATGTGACAATGTAATATGGCAATGTGTACTTAAAGATAGACCTAAACATACTGAGCCCTTAGACAGGACAGGGCGAGAATGTTTGTCTGAAGATCTGCGTTTATTGCCCTCGCAATAAATTTACCATGGTTTTACTACAGTAGCAATATTTTAACAATGATAGAACAGTATAAAGTTTATTCTCTACTTTTTGAAAACTACATGGGTACACCAAGGTTTATTAAAATAAAAATAAATAAATGAAAATAAGCAGAAGGTGCTATTTAGTCCAGTATGGCCCACTTCCAAAAATACATTTGCATTTTTGTTTTTTCATTATGTTGTTTGTGATTATTTTTCTATCCTAAGGTAAGTTTCTGTTATACATTTTTATGATTTTTGGCACTGTCATAATTAGAATGCCAATTCATAAAGCCAGATAATATATGCTTGTTGCTGAAAAATAGAGGCTGATAAAATAATCTCACAGTCTTGCATGGTTATCTCTTCTTATATCTTTGCATTTACAAGGTTGTGACTTGTTGGCTTCCTCTGTGTTTGTCACATCATTGAGTGCGGTCATGTTTTATTTTTGTCTTATCGATGCATAAACCAGTATTGATATATTTTAACCTCAGAGGCAAGGAGATATCCAGCCACAATATCTTAAACTATAACTCCCTGGAGAAGCTGCAACTACTCCTCCCATGACATTCTAACAGAAACTGCCTTTCTACCTCTGGTTTACTTCATAGGCTCGATAAACCTCAGCCATGAGTTAGAATACTAGGACGAGAGTCCAAATGTTTCACAACAGTTTAGTTATGTACTTTAAATAGTGGTGTGATCAGATAACTTGCTTATTTTCAAGCTGTCTTTTCCTTTGCTTTTGTGGAGGTATTGCACTGTAAAAAAATAAAAAAAATAATGTTGTTTTTACAAAAAAATAAATAAATCTGGCAGCTGTGGTTGCCAGAATAATTATGTTAAAAATTTAGAAAAATGTAAACAACTTTACAGAACAACCTTTCTAATCATAACAAGTGCTGAGTACAAGACCTACCCTGTTGTCCAAGCTGTGTGTGTGTGTGTGTGTGTGTGTGTGTGTGTGGGCATGTTTATGTGGTTTACGAGGACATTTTTAAGGTTAAAAACTGGTAATTACAAGGGTATTATGCTATAAATGTGGTTTATGAGGACATTTCTAGTGTCCCCATAATTCAAATCGCTTAAAAAACATATTAAACAATGTTTTATTGAAAATGTAAAAATGCAGAAAGTGTTTTGTGAGGGGTAGTTTTAGGGTTAGGGGATAGAATCTATAGTTTGTACAGTATAAAAATCATTATGTCTATGGAGAGTCCTCATAATGATAGCTGCACCAACATGCAGTGTGTGTGTGTGTGTGTGTGTGTGAATTATCTTTTACAACAGTAATGGCCCTATATAAACTATCAATGGCTGTGTGTACACTCTGCATGTTGAAAATAGTTTTATGGCAATAGACAGTTGACACTAAGTGGATGTTGGCAGCATATGTAAGTGGCAAGATCTCTAAAACACTCCCAAGAGCCTTTCTCAAAAAAACTAATAAAAAACCCCCCCAAAACAAATCATTTCTTTTTTCTTTTTCTCTTTTTGAGTGTTTGTTGCAAGAGGCCATTTGGCTGTCCCTGTATTTCCTAGTTTGCGCACTCGTCCACCTCCTTGCATAGCTGCCAGTCTTTGTTGTGCATGACCATCTGTGCCCAGCTTGTTGACCAGAATGAGCTCAGTACGGGAGCCCAGGGATAGTTGTCACACGTTTTACACCTTCAGGGTAGGTTTGTTTTTGCTTAGAGGAAAAAAAAATAATTGGTAGGTGTGACAACTTTGTCACTCTACTGTATATGGGGTAAGTTGTCACAGTGGAACTTGCTATTAAACCAGTGGTTTATGTTTCATGTGAACATTGGGAGGTGACGTGTGAACGCGTCTGCACCATCACAACCACCAAAAGAAAATGGTGCCGCTAGTAGACAACTAGCCCCGGTCTCCGATATAACTTTCAAACTACACTATGACTTCTCATTTTTCAACTTGCAAAATGTTTTCTACAATTGTCAAAGCAATCCACTGCATAGTGCTTTGCGCAAACAGGATGGTTGTAATCCAACCCGATGAAGATGTCGGTTACACCATAATTACATTACGCCCACGCATTGCCCACTCATTTAACAAAATGAAATTACAATAATTACATGTGCAATTTCATGGGTGGCCTGTTGTTGCTGAGCTCTCTTACCTCCACAGAGTGTGGGACTGATGTGGGCAGAAAAAGCCCTTAGCCATGGTGATTTGAGCCCTCTCCGTTGGGACAGCTAATGAGAGTGGCTCCAAAGAGGAATAAAGTACATCCAAACCACCTTAATAATCAAATTCTGAGTATCATAGTGGACTGCTATCTCCATTGGACAGTCAGCTTGAACCTCTTTCTTGTGCCAAAAATCAGTTTACCAACCATTTTGAGGAGTAGTTAACTAAACGTTGTGATGCTACTAACTTAACTAAAACATTTTTTTTCAGTAGCATGACAATGTTGCTAGCTACAATATGTTACTAGCTTGTAGTGTAGCTAACTACTACTTTTACAAAAGAGTAGTTTGACTGTAGCTAAGTTATGAGTAGCTTGATAAGCTACTGTTTCAAAGTCCTCTTTCATGCATATTGATTTTATTAACAAGCAGAATGGCGTCTCATAAGTCCGCACCACCTGTCCGCTATACATCCCTGCTTGAGGTGAAACTTTCGGCTGATTTAAAATGCACAGAATCCTTTTGTCTCCGACGAGGGCCATTAACGAGGCCCTGTGAAGGGTAACATATGCTTGTTGCAACATAAAACAGGCTGTCAAAAAGCAGTGTTTGTGATATTGTGGAGGCATGCTGGGAATTCATGGAGCTTCAACATGACTGTGCACGAGTGTGTCCTCAGGGTTTCATTAATTATGAAGCTGTTGCACAGAAATGGCCACAGCAACTCCATGTGGTGCCGAGAACCGGCCCAACGCTGTCTTGTTACTCGTTCAGAGGTACACTCTTAATTAATATGTACAATATTAATTAAGTTCAATTGAGGTTAATTGAGGGTTTTTTTGAATCACAGGCAAAATCATGTTTGGTTTGACATACAGTTTTCAAGGGTTCCCATGAGAAACTTGGAGGAGATTGCCGAAGGATGCTCAACATGTTTAGAGCTAGGGAGTAACTAATTAAAGTAATTATGCTACTACGTAATTTAAAGGGATAGTTCACCCACAAATGTCAATTCTGTTTTCATTTACTCATGCTTATGACTTTCTTTCTTCCATGGAACATAAATGGAGATTGTTAGAAGGCAGATTGTTAGCCTCAGTCACAATTCACTGTCAATAGCCTTGTTTCCATCCACCTTTCACGCTATTTTGTTATCGACTAAGTGAAAATGCAAAAAATAAAATTGCGACATTTGCCGCCTTCTGCCTGTTTCTATTCAAATGGCCTTTTATCGATAAAAATGGTTTGCTTGATGATGTCATGCCTAAAAAAACACTTTGTGGCACAAGTTTTGATTTATCGCAACAGAAATCTGCCCTGAAGCCGTTTCCATACAATTGTGTGTTTATCTCTAATTCACCTCCTCTAATATTTTTCCTCAGAAGTTTTGGTAAAATGGGGAGAGTATTGAGACAATTCATTGAAATCAGATTACTGTCATTTTAATGTCACAAATAAATGCAATCAGAAGAGGAGGTATTGCAATCAAAAGGGAGCAGATGCCCTTCTGACAGGACTGTAATATTGGTCCTGATGTTGCGCCTATCGCAGGTTGTCATCGGCTCCGAAAGTGAATCGTCATGGCCCTGTTCAAGATGGCAACCTGCACCAAATATTGGGGAAAACATTCAGTCTTAGTATAAGGATCATCTATCGATGTGTATATGATGTGAGCACAACTATTAATGAAACATTGATGCAGTGTTATATCAGGGTTTGCATATGATATATTCCTGATATTCAATATTTTAAACAATCTAATCTAAAGCATCGCCATCACAACTGCATTATGTCCCGCTAAAAGGAGCCTGATTATCATCTAAAATGTATTTTAGCTTCATAATGCAAATGTATATTTTCTGAAGAAGCAGTAAATGCGATCCGAGGTATAGATGGGTAGATTTAAAGTATTTAAACGTTTTAAAATGTTCAAAAGCTCGTTTTCTGAAAGTGAACTCAGCATTGGACAAATAGTTCTGATAGTTTATAATCTTGAAATAAGTCTAGAACATTCTAGAATGTCATTCAGTCGACTTTATTCATCTACAGAACAGGGTGAAGCCAGTTTAGGTTTGAGAAAAGAAAAGGCATATACAGGTCTAAAAATATTTGTATTTTCGTTTGGTAATAATTTTTTTAATTGAATGCTTTATTTCATTTGGTAATTTATTTAATTTAATTCAGGGGATTTTGCCGGCATTTTTTCAAAAGTAAAACTAAACAATAATTTAATTGAATTGGGCTGTACGTGTTCCGATAATATTGTGTATTTATTTTGAATTTAAAACATCTCAATCATCATAACGTACAATAAATTGGCTTTCAATGCTGTCGTCATGGTAACACAGGTTAACGATTGGGGCAAACTCTGTCATGTGACTACATTTTTGCGTTAATGGCAATTTTATCGACAAAAATAGTTTCCATGCCATTTTTCCGCGACATTTGATGTCTAGACATAGAGTTTATGCACTTGAGTTAAACGGAAAAATGTTATGTCGACATTTGTTACATTTTAGCGATAATGCGTTTTGTGCTGGATGGCAGGGGCAGGCTATACATACAATACATACATACTAAATACAAATTGTGCCATTTTCATTTAATGTGCTGAGTAACGTCATGTTTCACACCATGTCCGATATTAAAATCAGTGCGACACACATTGCAAAAGGAGTGGTCATTGTCAATATGGCTTCAAGATATGAAATTAAATTCTTCCGTCCAGCTGTTGTTAAATTTACATGTATATTTTGTTTTATACTGAGTCTTCTCCTCCCATCTACCAGTGATGCTTGATTCAACTTCCCGCGTCTACTACCTGCGCAGATATCAACAGCGCAACTGGGTTGTAGGTTGCCAGGTTGAGGTCACAAATTGTGTGAGCAGGATGCGTTTCATACAAGATCAGGCAACTGGACAACCTTGGAATAATATATTGATGTCGTTATTTATATAATGAGGTTTGGGCCATACAAATTACGATAGTATCCCAGGAGAAATGTCAAAATGGGAGTGGGGTGGGAGATATGTGTGAAATAAGGGAGTGTTGACAGGTATGCCCCCCAAACGCATCTTAATATCAGGTGGAAACAGGGTCTATTAGTAGCTTGTAGCGATTACAGTTTTAAAGTAGCTTCCTAAACACTAGATTTTGGGTTTCTTTTATACTGTTGGTTGTAAACACATGCACACACATATACACACACACACAGTCAGAGGGAGGCAGATTGGTCAGAGTTGAAGGAAGAACTAGCTAAGAAATGAAGAGTATACAAAACAGCGGGAGAGATATGGAAAGAAGTATATGGTGCCAAATTCTGTTTACGTTTGTATATAGTGATAGTGTTGAAAAAAGAACTGTAGGATACTGTAGGTTGTGACTGACAGGAAATCATTGTAAATCGTATTGTTGAGATGAATCAGGTTGGTAAACAAAGTTGGATGCGGTTGGCTGGAGATTTGGTGTTGAACACATGTGGCATGTGTGTGTTAGCCCACTCATCTTACCACTCCACCTTCTCTCTCTTGATCAGTGATTACTGCCGCAGTCTCTACAGCATGACCAAATAATGGATGAGAAGAGAAGTTTCGAATGCTTCTGCGAGGGGCTGGTAACTCCCCTCATTCAATGTATGGCTCAGCAGCTTATCAAGCGTGGACTGAGGTCTACGGATGTCATAGCAACAGTGATCCCCCCTGCAAGCACCTGCAAGACAGCATATAGAAACAGCTTGTGATAACGTAAAAGAAAAATATGTTGTGTATTCAAATGCTGTTACCGCACACCAAAGATCATTTTATGCATCTATTCATCGTACTGAACCCTGTGCTTCCCTTAAGTATAACCATAAAAAGTCAAATTGTTCAGTCTGGTGGAGATATTAAAAATATATGATAAAGACCTTGGAAATTGTCTCTGTGTTGTGAAAATCACATTACAAAAAGAAAATGGTTGAAAAGTCTTAAATTAAATAAATAATCTTGCTGTTCAGCATTGTTCCCGGAAATGGCGACCAACATCCCACACACAAGCTCTTTTGATTCGGCTATATCTTTGCTTCTTTTCCCACAGTGCTGATTGATTGGCTTCCTTTGTGATTAATCATCACAGTTGATTTAATGTGCACTGCTGTTAGTCCATAATGCCGAAGCATAATTAAAACTCAGTGGCGGGCCGTGCATTTAAAGTCTAGGCCTTCGGTGTGATTCATGCCATTAAGAAAACACAGTTTCAAAATGAATAAGACACCCTATGTCCATCATACATCAGCAGCTAACTAATAATACCAACAGACATTTTAAAAACACGTCAAAGCGCGAAGACATGTCTCCCAAACAGTCATTCAATATCCACATTTTTCATATGAATCTACCAAGGAGGTCTATAATACCTGAAAAAAAATATCTAATATTTGCAATTTAAATATTGCTTGCAATACATTTCGTTTCATCAAGGTACACGATTATACTGCGTTCCATTCAAGTTGGATGTGGGATATTCATAATTGATATCTCCATAAATGCATTCCATTCCCTGATATTCAGAACTGCAATGCTCCTGTTAGCTTAGCAGGGGTTTGACTCTCATTAGAAATGTCTCCTAGCAACCCAACTGATAAACAATGCTGCAGCGCTAGCATTTGAGGTACAGGTGTACGATTATCAAAAGAGATTATAATGATTTATATACCTGTTAGTCGTCCCTGCCTTCCACGCCCGTTCGAGTCCCGTTCGGAGCGGGTCGACCAAGGCCGGTTACAATGGTGCCGTGACCCGGATGGGAGAGAGGCTTAGGGGAGTGAGTGTAACGGGAGCCAGCTGGTAGGTAGCTGTGCAGTGTGTAAACCTCACTCCCATGGCCTCAAGAGGTGCACTAGTGACTGATGCTAGAGGCTGTAGCCTTTAGCCTCCTTGTTAGCGCACCCGCATCCCACGCCTCCTACGCCGGTTCGAGTCCCGTTCGGGGCGGGGCGACCAGGGCCGGTTACACAATGTCACTGCAAATATACTAAGCTGCTCCTGAAAAGACTGAAAGATCCATGGGTGGTTGTCAGCTATTATTCTAAATAATAAACAAGTTTGAAAAAGTTCTTTGTGTTGTTTTGGAGAACACTGGTGTTAATTAAAAAATGGTGTATGTGACTTTTATCCTAAAAAGATGTGTCTGCTTGGGCTCTCGTGGCTGGTGCACCGTTCAGAATGAGTCAAGGGAACAAAGCTCTTCAGTCTGAGGAAAGCGTCTGAGTAAAGACCAAGGCTTCTAGTTCAGCTATTCACTGCCTCCATGTGTGGCACTTCACCAGCCCATTCTGATGAATGTTTTCAATTGTGCATTCAGAGGATATTAAAAAGCCACTTGGATGTTTGTGGAAAAGCTATACAGGTGCACCAATAATTGGGGTGAAGCATTTAGTGGCAAACTTGTACACGCAATCCTCAATAGCTAACAATACAGTGACACCAAAACATTTTTGCAGTTTTTTGTCCCACAGTAAAATGACATTGCATTAGCAAGTGTAATCTGCAAATGGATGCTACTTGAGCTTTTCTCAAAACTAACTTCACTTTTCTTTTAATCAAATGATGTCAGGGGAATTTTTAGTGTAAGGCAGTTTCCCTCAAATTAACACAGGTGTTCTTGCAGAGTAACCAGATGTTTTGAACAACCAAAAATTTGAAAAATATTGTTTATCTTCATTTTGGACAATAGGTGATTCTCATGAATGAAGATGATGTCCTAGTCCTGTTTTACTCCAAATTCAAGATAAACAAATAAGACATTTTTATATTGCATGAAGAAATTTTTTAGGGCCATTAAGATTTTACTTGCACCATCATGACAGTTGCTCACTTTTCTCCCAAATTTGTATTAACGCAATGCAATGCAACTCTTTAAATATATATATATATATATATATATATATATATATATATATATATATATATATATATATATATATATTTATTTATTTATTTTTTTTTTTTTTAATTTATTTTTTTTTAATTTAAAAATGTTATATTAGTAGTACTCCCTTGGTACTGCCTTTGCATACAGTTTAACGATTATAAATAAAAATCTACAACAGCATATTTGTTGCATACTCTGTGATACAGTATTTTTTTGTTATAAAAAGTACTGTGTTGCGGTAATGAGAATCATCATTGAAAACAATGTGAATAGTGCAAGTGAAATGTTCATATGTCCAGAAATGTCTAGAAAGTGACAGCAAAGAGAATTGTTGGGCAAAATGTGCTCAAGCAAATAAACATAATGATCCTAAATGGCTTCATTTTCTTTATATAAAATGAAATTTAATTTGGGGTTTAATGTGACTAGGTCTTTTTTCTTGACACTTAACACTTTTTTCTTCTTTGTCATACAACGGCGCTTAATATCTTTAAACAAACAAACTTTTTTTGTCAAATGTTTTGCTTGAAAAATGTTGTTTGTGCTACATTTCTTTAAAATGAATTCCACTAGGTTTGATATTGTGTGATGTAATGCAGAGGCGCACGTTTTTAAATGTGCACTATAAAAAATGTAATAAAAATAATGAAAAGGTTAGATTTGTGATAAAACACCAGCAGCTGTGGTTGCCAGATATTTAAAGGTGCACTCAGTTTTTTTCTTCCATTAAAATAGTTTTACTCCTAAAGAAATTATTTGTCATTTTGAAACATATTTATAAAATCATGACCGCTAACATGATGTGAGGACTTCAGTCATATCATTATCCTTCTAAAAGCTGCTTTATTCTACATTGGGCAGGGGTGCCCTCATGGGGGCTGCCATTTTAGGATCACATGACCAACTGAATGCTTCTCGCTTAATCTCAGTAGCCGTCTTGTTATTGGACACTTTCACTCCTGGATTAAATGAATCATGGCTGATTGTGAATTGTGAATGTCTTCAAAGGCATCTGTAATTGAAAACTGTTGATTTTGAATAATGCTGCATTCACACCACTAGGTGTCACTGTATGTCCAAGATGACACGAGCAAACATTTACTCAGTGCACCTTTAATGTAAAAAATACAATGACCACGTTTTACCGGAAATAATTTTGATGCATTTATGCATTTAAGATGCATTTAAGTTTCACTACAGTTCATATTATTAAATTAAAAATACTTTATATATATATATATATATATATATATATATATATATATATATATATATATATACCAACCTGCTGGAATTATAAAAGTCTGCTTTTCACTCTAAAATGTAAATCATCAACTTGTTGAGACAGTGCCACATGTGCTGAGGCGATTCTTGGGACACTGGGGGACCTAGGCAAAAGGCGGACACTTCTAAGCTTCTATCTTTCACTAACGAGCGTTAATTTTGTATCATACAGAATATCATATCAAAAACATATCAAAAGCTGGCAATACCATCTCTCTGCCACTCTTTTCATGAAAAATAAATGATCTAATCCATAGTAGAAGTTGCTACTCTAAAGTCAGAAAAAATAAACTACCTGTGATGTAATAACTCCCTTCTATATGTGCCCCTCTCTCTTTCTGTATTTATGTAACACATCATATGAGAGTTTAATAGATCTCAGATTACATAATTTAGAGTAAAACCGAATATCAATCCAATCCAGTCAAGTAAACATATGAGAATCCATAACATTTTCTTTAAATGCGCACATATTTGGACTACTACTTCTAATGGATGCTGTTTCCTGAAGCTTCGCAATGACAATTAGAGCTTGCTTTAAAGGAAATGTATGTGTCATTATTGCAAGTTTATATCTGTAACTCATTTCGATTTTGCATGTCAGATGTGTACTCCTTATATAACTTAAGGGATTTCATTAACTGTAACATTTATATCATATAACAGTGGTGACATATCAAATCTGGAGATTCTGACTTAATACTGATGTATAGTTTGTTGCGAGTAAACAAGAATCACATGGAGAATAACGTGCTGTGAAAGTAAACAATACCGATCGTGAATTGCGCGGCCGTTTGCAATCTTTTCATGAAAAGGGGTGATTCAATTAACATGGCAGATTCTGTAATAGTCAGCACAGTCATGCGTCTCCTTCTCCACATCTTTCATTTTTCCTTTTCTCACTCCCAGATTGGTATGTTGGACTTCCTCTTCATGATGCCTGCTCTTACTTGAATTCATTGCTAAAGGGATGGGGGCCCCTCTAGGGGGGTGTCACAGATGTTTGAACATTCAAAACAAGCAGCCTCATGAATATTTTGTGACTGTCACAACATTTTAAATTCTGTTCTTACTTGAATTCGTATCTGAACTGATGGGGGCCCCTCTAGGGATGGGGTGGTCGGGGGGGGGGGGGGTTTGAAAATGTAATTCTAGGCTGCTTAGCATTGCCAGTCAATGGTTTCAAGTGTCGTTTTATTGAACAACTTTAATTGCCTCCCGCGGGGGCCCCATCCCAACTTGGGACCCCAGGGAATTGCCTGGCCTGCCTGTCCTGTAGGTCCGCCTCTGCACATGTGAACCATCACCACGAATGCTGTGGGGAGGACGGAGGGTTCCATTCCAGCCCCACGCTGACGGCAACCTGGCATGTCAGACATCTGGGCATTAGCGTCAGACTGGGCGTGCTGGCCCGAAGGCGGCAGCCCAGTCGAGTCATCTGCGTCAGATGCCAGACCACTCTCCGATGCAGCGGCGAGCTCATCCGGCTCGGGGGGACTCAAGAGGATAGGCAGGCTGGCTGTGAGGTGAGCCACTGTTGCCTCGATCCCGGACGGAAGTCAACGAGCGTGCCGGGGGGCGGGTGGTTCGCGGGGGCGTACCAGGCGAAACCGAGCCCGCTGCCATCCCCAGATCGCCTCCATCGCCAGCTGCGTCGTCCTCAATTCCATGGGAAGAAGGAGCGATGCAGGGGGGCGGCTGGAGTGGCATTCCTTCAGGGGGCGGAACATGCAAATTCTCTCTGCCAATTTCTCATTGGCCTTTTCTCATAGATCAGAGATGCAAAAGGCGCTCAAGAGAGACCCCTAGTGTTGCTTCTTCGACACAATGTCGAAGTGAGCGACAGACGGGGAATAAATGTTTTTTTACATATACATTTTTTTTTTTTTTTTACATTATTTTACTGTAATATTACCTGCATTGTCTTGTTATAATATATTATATATTTTTGTACCGTGTATGTTATGGTAATTATATGTTAACCAATTAAGTTTTTTTTTTTTTTTTTATGGTTGCATTTTTCTTTTAAAAAAAATCCAGTGTGGCTTAAGTGTCCAAATACTTTTTGGGGCCCCTGCATATTATAATGTTTTTCGTTAATTAAGATTAATATACGTAGAACAGTTCCAGTACATTGTATTTGAATAAACTGACTAGCGCAGCTCCAATTCTTATCACTTATTTGACTTTATCTCACAGTTTTTGTGTTTTTTCCCATATATGCAAAGTTTTCCCTATATGCAGAAGTATTCCTAATACATTTTACTTTTATTTGATCCCAGTTCCTCATCCAGTGCCTCTCTGGTAGAGATACTGAACCTGTTAGCATCAAGCCAAATTCCCTCTCCTGTCCATCATTTTCTCACATTAATTCTCACTTTCTCTATCCGTTTGTCTCTTTCTCTTTCTCTCTGACTGCGGCTATCAACAATAAACCCTAGTTAAACCCCAGCCTCCCTGACGAGGTGCATTCTTGTTTGCTTATCCTTTTTCTAAGCGGCTTGAGTTTTCCGACACAAAATGAATAGAACGATGGTTGCTGCATTGTTAACGAGGGAGTGAGGATACTGCATTTGACTGCTGAGTACTGGCATGCTCCTTGAATTGTGTGGGAACTTATGTGGACAGAATGCGTTATGCCTGAATAATTAGCAATGGTGGTCCTTGCTACGCAAGGTATAAGGCAAGGGTGCCTCAATAACGCTAATACCCTATTTGCAGCATTTATTTAGAGCAAAACCTTAATATTGCACATTGTTAATGTACAGTATTTCAATGGAGTGAATTGCAATACTAGTGTGCATCCTTGTAAACTAGTGGTAGAAAGCTCTCTCTGATGTTCCTCCTCAGATTACCCATACCATGCATGCTGAAAGTCAGCTTAACCTCACGAAAACTCCATGTGACAGACGTGTGCTGTGTACATTTTCCATTTCCCTTTTTGATTTGTAACTAGTAGCACCTAATAAACAAAAATGGATGTACACAGATGTGGACAGCAGGACTAAGTTATGAAATTTTAAGTAATTTCAATCTAAAGAAAGTCTAGTGAAAGTTTTTCGCCTAATAGTTTATTATGTGTCCAGGAGTATTGGTTATTCATGTTTTTGAGACGTTAGATATTGCAGCTGATTTCTACAAAGCTGAATAGATAATTATGATTAAAAGTAATGGTTTATCTGCAATCATCAAATCACTGCCAACTATGTTCAAATAAAATTTAGCATTATAAAATTCTGAATCTATGAACTTATTATAATTTTCCCATATAGGAAATGTACACAGTATGGCTTAAAGGCCCCACGTGCTTTCACCAATAATACGCAGGAAATTAGCAACTTTATTTCATTAGCAACATTTATTTAATTTATCATTTATGCATTTGGCAGACGCTTTTATCCAAAGCGATTTACGGTGCACTTATTACAGGGACAATCCCCCCGGAGCAACCTGGAGTTAAGTGTCTTGCTCAAGGACACAATGGTGGTGGCTGTGGGGATCAAACCAGCAACCTTCTTGTGCTTTAGCCCACTACGTTCTAATGACTTTGCGGCATAGTACATTTACAACTGCCATATTTCTGTACATTAATATGTTAGAATTGTATAATGGAATTAGCCATGTTTACCCACCATTATAAGAAGGATAAATGACAAATGATCAGATTAGAATTGAACTCTATTGGGTCTATAGACAATTCTTTAGAACCATCGATACTTCATTTAGTAAACCTCGATTTGCCATCAGGTTACCCAGAGTAATTCAATAAAACAGCACCACTTTCTAGCAAATGTCTGAAGAAGTACTTGCGTTTTGTTGCATTTCCTTGTATTGCTTTGGTTCTTTGGCTCTTTGTAGATAGTTCTGGTTGTTCCATCAATGTTTTGGACCTTTGTTAAGATCGTGGATAGTAAAGATGAGGCAGTGCTTTGAAGCAAGGCCTCCCGCTAGGGCTACTCATGACTCCCATCACGTTTGCAAGTCGTAGCGCAGAGAAGAGAAGAGCTATGTTATGAGCGGAGCATTAGTTTTCTGTCCTGCTGAAAAGATAATACCAAGGGATCATTTCAAAGAAAGTAAGACAGTTTTCAAGCTCTCTCTTTTCTTGTACAGAGTTTTAGCATGTCTCATGATCCTTTATTGGTCTAATTTAAGTGTAGCAAATTGTTTAGTTCGAAGGACAAAAGGAGAGTCTCTTGGATTTCATGGCATAGGGGGTTTCGTCAGAAGAGTAGTCTTAAAGTCATGTGTTGACCATTAAGTGTAGGGGTATTTCTGATTTACCACATGTACGAGGAGAGTTCTGCATCCACAGAACTCTCTCTTTATTCTCAAAATGGTTGACACTCAACAGAGCATCTTTTAATGGACTCTCTTCAGGCCTCGGGCGTCAGTAGAGCAGAGTATTTAATTTACGACGTTGAGGAATTTCCAGTGTTGGTCCTGGATTCAAGTAATTTTGCATAGCAATTGTTCATTTTATTGGCCAGATGTGGGTCATCTCAGACTCCTTGGCACCAGCAGAGGAGAGTCTTTAATTTAAAACATTGAGTAATTTTCGGTGTGGATTGCAGGGCCTCTGTATTAGTTAATTAATTATTTTCTGCCTTCAATCACAATACCCATGTCTGCCAAATTGTTGAGTGGTCCAAACATCATCTGCAGCAGGAAACTGAACTTTTGACCAGATGTTAGAAGGGAATGCACTAGGCTGCATAGGAAAGCTATAGGATGATCCCTTGATCCCTAATTAGTGAATTACTTAATCTCCAGTGTGCTGCCTGTCTTCATTGGTCTCAGAACTGTTTGAAAAGCAACTTATTTTCATTTTAACTCGGTATACAGCCTCTGAAAGCAACATTTTCCAGCTTTTGGATATGTCCTTTGATCCTCAATGTGTTAATTCACAGTGAATGTTGGATATTAATGGAAAGTTAGACCAATTGTCCACGTACGTGGACATTGTGCTTAACAGCGGGCTTTTAACGTTGGGTCTCACAAGGTTAAACCAGCCTTAGGTGGTTTGTGGTCTTTAGAGCTGGGTGGGTATTTATACAGATTTCCGGATTCGATTCGATTCTGATTCACAAGAACATGATTCAGTTCTGATTCATATGGGTATATTTCAGTTATATTGTCAATTTTGCTTACATATGAAACAAATTCTCTTTCAGCTAATGCTGTTAAACAGGGGACCTTCTAACTAGGTACATTATTAAAATACAAATGTAAAAATATATATGTTATCACTAGTTTCCATCAATAAATGAAATGTGAAATTCATAATTTGTACTATTCATAAGAATTTACATTGATTTGTAGAACATGGTAAAATTATAATGTCTCTTTAAGAATAGCGGTGGTTCAACCAAAGTGTTTGATTGAACGCACATTAACTAGAGGGGAGTTGATATCAATCCATAACAAGATTGATCATAAGGAAGATTGTGATGCATCTGACAAGTGCTTAAAATCCCTTTAAAACCAGCATAACCAGCTTAGAGCTGCGAGACCAGCTTACCACGTTAAAAAAGCAAAACAAGTTTTTTTTTTTACTTGTGTCCAAAAGTGTATGCCACACATGACCTTTTCTGACCGACAAAGAGAACATTTCAAGCTAGATGCCAATTTAATAGCTGGCTTAAGAGTCACAGCATGTGAGTGCAGTGTGAAGCAGGTTAACAGTGAACCCACTGACCCACAAGTTGGACTGATTGACAGATAGAATTCAATTACAGTTTTGTAGGACTGACCTGCACTACTCTTATCGTCCATCCAAATGGCAAACCTGTGATGAGAGAATAGCAGAGCTGTTTTATTTAATGAAAAGATGGGGAGGATTCAGTCTTGATTGCAAAAAGAAAGGAGACATGGTGGGTGGAAGGATAAGCAGCTTTTGTAAGTTAGTAAAATTAATAAACTTTCATGCTTCACTGTACTGCAAACATGTAAACAACCACATTAAAGAAAAGCAGGTTAGATCTGTTAAGGCTCAGCTTACAAATGACTAAATACATAAGGGCCTTGCTTTTAACTCTTGCACACTGTCTACACTGGAAGCGTCCATTGTGGTGCATCTATCAAGCCGACAATAAATGGGTGTCGCGTTCCATTTTGCAGTGTCCAGTGTAGACAGCCTTATGCCGTTGCTCCCGGTATAGACAGGGTGTAAGGAGATAAGAGTTTTAGTCCACGTCGACACTAACATGTTTTCATTTGAAAACATATTAATTTCGCTACAGGTACGCTTCTCATCCACACTAGAACAGTGTTTCCTCCACCAAAAACTGAGTGTTTCCAAAATGCTCTCCATGACCGAATTTAATTATCAAATTATGACGTTAGGAATCTGAAAACCTATTTTTCAAATGGAAATGGTTTAGTGTAGATGTGGCCTTAGTTACTGTTTGGACGATTTTCACAAAACCTGCCAATAAAGGTGAAATTAAACCCCCAAATCATTACAAATGAAAATATGAAATTATATTTTGCAGTAACACAAAATGACAATTAAATAAAATTTTTGGCCTTCTTTTCAATAACTGCCATGAGATTTCCATTCATGGAGTCCGTCGGTTTATTTATCTGTTCACGATCAACTTTCACTGAAGCAGCAACCATAGCTCCCAAATGCTGTTCAAAGTGGTACATTGTCTTCCCTCACTGTAAATCTCACATTTGAGAAGGGCCCACAAGTTGTCAGTAGGATTTAATTCAGGGGAGGAAGGGGGCCAAGTCATTATTTGTGCATTTTTGAGGCTTTTGCTGGCTAGCCAAGCCGTGGAGTACTTGGATGCATGTGATGGAGCATTTTCCTGCATAAAGATCATGGCCTTCTTGAATACTGAGGACTTCTTCCTGTACCACTGCTTGAAGAAAATGCTTTCCAGAAACTGGCAGTAGGTTTGAGAGTTCATTTTCAGTCCATCTTCAACTCAAAAAGGTCCAACTACCTCATCCTTAATGATAACAGGCCATACCATTACCCCTCCTCTACCTTGCTGGCACCTGACTCGATGTGGTGCCCTGTGTCAATTAGTGATCCAGCCACTGGCCCATCCATCTGGTCCATAAAGAGTCACTATCTATCCATAAAACCCTTGAAAAATAGTTTTGTTCTTCAAGTATTTCTTTGCCCAATCTTGACACTTCAACTTGTGAATATATTCAGTGGTGGTCGTGTTTCAGCCTTCTTGACCTTGCCCATGTCACTGAGCACTTGGCACCTTGTACTTCTGGACACTCCAGGTAGGTTGCAGTTCTGGAATATGGTAGCTTTGGGGGATAATGGGTTCCTGGTAGCTTCACGTTTAATTCTTCTCAAGTCTTTTGCAGTTAATTTCAGCCTTTTCTTCTCCATGCCTTTATTGTGCCCCAGTTGACTATTCGCAACAACATGTTTACATTTACATTTATGCATTTGGCAGATGCTTTTTATCCAAAGCGACTTACAGTGCACTTAAAATACCCCCGGAGCAACCTGGAGTTAAGTGCCTTGCTCAAGGACACAATGGTGGTGGCTGTGGGGATCGAACCAGCGACCTTCTGATTACCAGATTACCAGTTATGTGCTTTAGACCACTACACCACCACCACTATATTTAAATTTTGAGTGTCAGTTAAATCTCTTCTTTGTCCCATTTTACCTAATGAAGTAATGGCAATGAAGGTAATGAAGGCCGCTAATCACTGGATTGGCGGTTCGATTCCTGCCCCACACGACTCCACATGCCAAAGTGTCCTAGGGCAAGACACTGAACCCCAAGTTGCTCCCAATGGCAGGCTAGCACCTTGCATGGCAGCTCTGCCACCATTGTGAATGTGTGTGTGAATGTGTGTGTGAATGGGTGATTGAGACACCTCTAAGATTAAAAAAGGCGCTATATAAGTGCAGACCATTTAAAATTCACTGAAGCAAGAATAAATGTGAACAATGAGAAATGCTCTTAAAAAGCCAGAACTTTTTGGGTCTGTCTTAGATTTTGCATATTCAATGGCAAGCCTTGTTGAAGCCAATGTATACAATATTTTTTCCACATAAGCATGGCATTTTTGGTTATTAAGCTAAACTTAACATGTGCATTTTTAAACTAAAACAGACTTGCGTATGTAAACAATCTGGCAGAACAAGTGGTTATTGCAATTTATCAGATTAGTGTCAGATTTATCTCAAAGGACCATATGTTAGCAACAGAATGCAATGAGTAATCATTTTCTCCAGTTTCTTCATGATCATTAGATCATAAAAAGTAAAAGAGCAAAATTGAGCAAATTTCAGCCTGAAAAATACTGTGTGGTGGAATTTTTGCAGAATTTTATTATGTGGTTCCTTACACATATCACAGCAGTGCAGGGGTGAAATGTCCACATTGTGGCGCTAAAAGTGAGTTAAATGCTCTCCCAAATATATAATATTTCTCATCAGCAAAATTTGTCCTCTTCATGATTTATCTATTAAAGTGGTGAATTTCCTTTTCACCTCAGTCTTTCAGAAAGTTCAATTACTTTTTAATACTTCAATAAATAATGCATAGATTTGCCAGAGCAGTAGGATCAACTTTGTCTAAAACAATTAGATTAAAAATCCCTGGACTTAAAGTACTGAACAGGGATTATTCCAAGGTGTCTACAATTGTCCAAAGAATGATAAGGTACCCCCTTAAGAGTGTGTATAAAAAGATGAAAGATGAAGAAGACATACCGTCAATGAAGGCTAAAATAAATCCACCTCAAACTTGTGAGAAACTGTGCAACTAAACTCAAGCTACTGTAATGGGCCCTTAAGTCTTCTGCTCTCTCTCTAACACGTTTAACAGCTACAGAGCATAGCCTGTTAAAGTGTGCTGTGAACCTTACACAATATGAAAACAAATGAGCCATTTACAGTCTGACTGCAATTGTGTTTAGCCTATTTTACTTGTTTCTGGGGCTGATTTCAAGTTGACGTATGTGCAAAGACGCAGGAAGCATTAAAAAAGATATTTATATGTAACTGATGGGTAATTACTGAATTGCTTTAATAGGAAGAGCTTGCTGGCATGCATGTATTGTGCTCGGAGATTGTAAACACCTGTCAAAGTGGATGAGGAAAGACCTTGGTGGCCCACGTCTAGAATTTAGACTTCATTAATTGAAATCTGGAGCTTGTTGTTTCTCATGCTGAGATGGACACCTGCTGCAGCAATGAAACTTAGGCTCATTAGTTTGCTTTACTGCGAGAATCCTCTGAGGGTGCACACTTGGAGCTTCAAATATCTTAACTACAGTTATATTTCAGTTTGTACTATAAGTATGTGCTGCACAAAACAAAACAAAAAAACAAAACAAAACAAATGATGTTTCTTTGGGATGCAACTGCAATCTCGGTTAATGTTTTGCTTTAAAAATGGTTAATAGAATGAATAATAAAGGAATATTTCAACCGTTTATTTATCATTCATTATATCGGTCACTCATTCATTCATTCTATCTTTATTAAGTCACTATTGATCATTGTTAGTTTGTTTGTTTGATCGTTATATCTTATTCTATCATTATATTTTGTGCTTTGTGTCATTGGATTGCTCTGTCTTTCATTCATTCTATCTTCTGTTTATTTAATCTTTCATTATATATTTTTAATTCTATCATTCATACTTTTGTTTGTTTGTTTGTTTGTTTTGATATCATTCTTGTGGTTGACTTTCTATCATTTGTTGTTCATTCATTGTTCTATCGTTCATTTGTTAGTTTGTTTTTCTATCTAGCGTTTCTTTGTTTGTTTTACTATCTATTGTTTGTTTGTTTGTTTGCTTGTTTTTCTATTATTTGTTTGTTTGTTTTTCTATATACAGTTTGTTTTTCTATCTATCGTTTGTTTGTTTTCCTATCTATCATTTGTTTGTTGTATTTACTATCTATTGTTTGTTTGTTTGTTAGTTTTTATATGATTTGTTTGTTTGTTTGTTTTTCTATCTATCCTTTGTTTGTTTTCCTATCTATCTATTGTTTGTTTTTTCCCTATCTAACATTTGTTTGTTTTCCTATCTATCATTGGTTTTTTCCCTATCTATCATTTGTTTGTTTTCCTATCTATCGTTTGTTTGTTTGTTTTTCTATCTAGTGTTTGTTTGTTTTTTGGTCTATTGTTTGTTTATTTGTTTTCATTCTTTTGATCGTTCTGTCTGTCTGAACTATTGTTCTTTCCGTTTATGTCTGTCTGTCTTTCTATCAATTGATCGATTTATTGAACGATCGTTCGTTTGTTTGTTGGATCCATTGTTTGTTCTATATATGTCTGTCTGTCTTTCAATCAATCAATGAAATAGGGATAAGCTCTTCAATATGTCCCACCCAAAATTCCTATGCGAGTAATGTCAACAAAATGTCATATCATGAGGTCTTTAGGTTATTTATGGTTATATATTTCTTAATTGTATTCTAGGGGAGGAGAACACACCAGGTTGGCTCTCTGCAGAGGATGAAGGGAAAACAAGGGCTCCATTTCGGTGTCCACTACTGTCCTGTCGCATGCCTGTCTTGACCTCCAAAGCCCCTGAATGGAAGGTGAGTAACTTCCATTATAAAAGTGTCATTTTTCTGTTTTGATGTCCGTAGCCAGAGACTGAGATCCAATTTCCTCACTGCCAACCACAAAACAAAGACTAATCAGAAACATATTTCAATTCCCTTGAACAGAAAGGGTATAAAGTTCCTTTCTTGAAGACAAGCTACTATTAGACTGTACTGTACACAGTTTAGTCCTTTCTTAGCTGCGAAATTAAAGTCCAACAGAAGCAACCTCCACCAACAGAGTCTGACCAGATGATGATCTTATGGGAACATTGCCAGAATTGTGGAATTACAAGGTGACATAGAACCTCTCCAGTCACACTAGTAGGAGAAAGCGCTTGTGGGTCAATAGCAGCTGTTAAGAACTGTAAGCTCCTCATAGATCAAATGGTGAATTTGGGTAAGAGACAGACTAAAAGTGCTTCAGAGTCAGTCATTTAAGAATGAAATAAGTTTTACCATCTGGAAGATGATATTTCAGACTAGATTTTCAGTCCTAACAAAGTTAGTTGACGTGCCTCTGAATGCAGGGTTTAGGTTCCAAATTACCACAGTCACCATGTGGGGATGTTTTGAAGTGATCATGCAATTACCTTAATGACTATGGATCATCCGAGTATAAACCAATCAGGCTACATTAAATTTAACTTCCTTATTGCAACCCAATAGATTGGAAGTCAAGGCTATTGGAGATATGGTGTCTCTTTCTTCAAGATCTTGGAACTCGAAGAGTTCGACGTAGAGATCACCGGTGTACCTTTTCCACATCATCGCTTTCCACAGCTGCTCAGAACAGTGCCAGGAGTTTGCTTAATTGCATTAGGGCTTCTTGCATCGGAGTACACTGGTCACACTGTGTGTTTCATATTTAAAAGCGACGCAGCATTGCTGGTGAACTGCGTTGCAGGAAACACTGTCATAGTATTTTACTAAGGTGTTTTGTCAGCATCTGTGGGAAAATGCACATTTGAGAACCGTTAACAGTACCGAAAGTCATGTATCATACGGTTCTGGCATTTTAAAAAAATGTATCCGGTTCTGAATAAGAGCATCACCATGTCAAAGAAAAATGGCCTCCCAAAAGGATCGGCCAATGATAAATTAATTTGAGAGTTTTAAGAGTGAATCTACTCTGATTATGAATGTGTAGTTATGTCTTTAGCTTGTGTTTGTGTCTGTATTGTGAAGAAGTGAGCATAAATGTGGATTACAGAGTGTTAGGTGCAGGTTCTTGCAAAAAGGAGATGGGTTTACAGTGAGTGACATTAAGCCCTTCTTTCAGAGAAGCCTTCTGCCTTACTGTCAGTATCTATCACTTACCACAGGGTGGCATATGTTATCCAATGCCAAGGCCTCCAAACATCTTACTCTTAGGATTTGGCAGCTGATGCATTTGGGAAAACATCCGTTGGTTCAAGGCTTAGAAGTCCTGAGATGGTTGGAAAAGGAAGGGGACTTGAAGACCAAGATTAAACTAGAAAGCCTCTGGGGACTCGCTCATTTCCAGTAATAAAATGGAAGTTCTGTAGCAGCATACCATGAAGAACTGATCTTTACACACAGTTCTGCCATTTTTGTAAAAGCCTGGTGGGTGGACTTGTTAGGCGGAGGAGATAACTGTTATCAGGACTCACACTTCTGAAGTGGATCTATGTCCCACCCCCATCCAATCCACCAGGCAATATCTGACCCACTTCTAAGCTTTGTGAAAATCCATTAATACATAACAAACATGCATGCATTGTTGCTGAAATGCAATACTAAGTAATGAGAACTGCTATTTATATCTGTGGTTATAGATATCTATGTAGGCTTAACCTAGTGACCTGCTAATGTTATACCTGATACAGAATTTGTCATCTTTATAATGATAAGTATATAAATAACATATGAACTCCACATAAAATTATTCAGCATCTTAAAGGAATAGTTCACCCACAAATTAAATTCTGGCTTCATTTACTCATCAGATGTTTTTCCAAACCTCTATGACTTTCTTCCGTGGAATGAGATGTTAGGCAGAATGTTTGCATTAGTCACCACTTTCATTACATTTTTTTTTCCACATAATACATAAATGGTGACTGATATTAGCTAACGTTGCCTTGTGTTTAAATTTGGAGTTCGGCTTGGCCAGATTGTTTATTCTATCTCTTCAGAGGACCACTCACATGGAGAATTCAGTTGCCTGACTATCCCTTAACATTCCAAAAACCCTACCTGTAAAATCGAGCTCTACATTGGAAATATAACACAGCGTAGTTCTGGCTGGAAGACTAGAAGCTGTACATCATTACACCACTTGCTAGGTAACTCCTGGCCAATCACATGTAAGCTATTGCCTTATAAGTCTGCACACAATCTTCACATTGCTGTTTCAGTGTGATAACGTGGCAACCTCCACCACCCCACCGCCACCAGTTGAGTCCCATCCTGCACAGGGGGTAGGCTCCTCGCCCCTGCCTCCTATCTATGGCAGGATCTGATGGTTCCGAGTACAACAGCTTTGGACCGCCAGACGGGGCTTATGCCAAAGAGAGACATTACATTCCTGTTTTATATTCATCAAATAAATGTAATTTAAAACTTTACTCAAATCTGCGAGTCTTCCTGATAGAAGTTTTCAGATCTTTAAAGACATCCCATAGGATGAGTTTCCCTATGAAGCATTAGGATGGAGAAAAGATGGCTTTTTAGAGTGTTTTTAATACCGTGGAGATTCCATCCTGGGTGCTTTGAAGTGTTGGAAGACAAGCTGTAAAAAGGATATTTGAAGGTATCAGGTTCTGCTTTTTTGGGGGGTGGGGGAGCGGGGGATTAACACGGGGGAAAAACTGAGAAATGTTTGTTGAATCTCTTTCATAGTACTTAATCTATTTTCATGATTCTGTTCAGTGAAGCTTACCAACAGAAAATATGGCCTTTCCCTAGTTTATTACTGTTTTGCTATGTGTCTAATATAACTTAGTTTGGAGATGTTTTTAAAGTTTATATGCTTTTTTTGTGAATCAAAGGTTCATGGTTGTGTTTTGGTTGTCAATGGCCAGTCAATTCTTTAAAGTCTTTAAAAAGCTGCTTCGAGGCTTCAAGCAATAAGCTTAACGCACCACTTGTCTTGCACACATAATCAAGCTCAATAGATGGCTTGTTTGCATTCAAACTCTTTCAATCTCCCGAATACTCAGACCCTGCTTTTGTATGATATTGACACTTTTAATCTAATGCATCTTTTGAAATACGATACATTTTAATGTTTGCATTACAGACCCACCTACATATATACACTTATTCCAGAATGTATAGCTTGTGCGGTAGCTCGCCTGATAGAGCATTGGACCTTGAGTTGGTGGACAATGGTTCAAGTTCAGCCAATTAACTCAAAGCTGACATTTCGCTTCTTCATTTTACAGCTAGGTTTAGATGTTTGTTTGGTAAGGATGTCTTTTTTTAATGTCTCATTTATATTTTTAAACACTGTGGTCAGGTTCAGTCAAAAGTTTTAAAACCATTCATCCAAAATTCACCTTAACACTTCGTCTGCTTTATCATGTGTTCTTACACAGTATTGATTTACTGGTCCGTTATCATACTGCTGCTTGATAGTAAACCATATATAAGATGATGACATCCCTTCTGATAGTGAATGTGTGGATGTGAGTCTATTTATAGCACTGTTTGGAGAGGGACTGATATATGACTCGAAGCTGTTACAGCAGGAAGCTTAAAAAAAGACAAAACTCACACTGATGATCAACGCATGTGACCGAGACAGAAAACATGAAATATAGATCTGAAAATGTCTTTGGAGAAAGGTGCCCTTGCACTACATGGTAGCCCTCTTTTCATTCTAGTTTTTTATCCTTTGTGATTTTCCCCAGCACTGCACACCCCCGTAAAATCATACAAGCTCATGCATTGTGCAATCTTTTCTACACATAGATGAGGGTTGTGTGTGTGTTTTTTTTTCTGATTCCTTTCATTCCCTATGACAATTCTGCATTTCATCCTCCTCTTTGTCTGTGAAGAACAGATGCCACAGCATGGATTAAAAGCGTTTTCCTTCACATCTCCGCTGGACCATTGCGACTCTTTCTCTCCTGCTCTGCAATTTGTCCTTCAAGCAAATACAAACATGTACACAGAAATGTCTGGATTTGAAAAGCCCTGACCGACCTGCAGTTAAATCCAGAAGGCTTCATCTCTAGGCTTTGCGTTATTAATTGCTGATAGCTTAACCTCTTCTTTTATCTCCAAGGATCAGTGTAATCAATTAGGAGCCCCCTCTGTTTTTGGTTTTACTCATAGCCAGCCTGATATCGCTTGGCCCTAATCTGTCAGTTGTTTATCTGCTGAGTTCAAGTGGGTCAAAGGCATCAGGCCCTCAACACATTCGGATTATTCTGGACAGAACTTGTAAATCTGATTTCTTTCTCTCTGTCAAGATCACAGAGGACCTGTCACCACTGCTGATATAAACTCGGGCTGCTTGGTCAGGGCTGCAAATCGCTGCACTCAGCAGAAGCTCTCGACGCACGACTGGAGCTTGTCATTGTTCATTGCACTGAGTTTAGTGACAGCACACAAATCAAAGAAAAATGTCAAAATCTCTTGTTCTATGGATGACTTTGCTCACGTCTAGTTTTGAACATTAAAGCTATCAAAAGTAAAGCGTGCAGGAGGAATTCATCAAGAATATATAGCAGCCTCTCAAAGCACTGTTTATTTGTACACAATGTTTTTGTGTGTCCAATATACTAAATAAATTATGCAAATCATATGACAACCCAAACACGGCAACAACATTTGTATCTTTCGGGATTTGCGTGGTTAAGCTATTTTAAGTTTCCAGACATCATCGGTTTCCAAAATATGCAGTAATGGAGAGCATTTTCGAAATGCTCCATTTTCTGTTTTCAAACGAAAACGCATTAGTGTGGACCTGGTCAAAAAAGTTATTTCCAGAACCTGTAGGTAGGTTCTGATGTCAAGTCGGAATTGCTATAATTACGAAATTTTGATTTGTAAAAAGCATCCTCGTCTTAGTTGAAATCGTTATGAATTCTATGAAAGCTCCAAGGAGACAGTCGTAACATGTAAGCAAACAAACAAAACAACAATAATATGGCAGCAGGGTTGGGGTTCGCTGTCCTTTTCTGTTTTTTCTTTTGTGGTCCGTTCTGCATAACACGACGGCTCATTTTAGCTTATCGTGGCCCATTCAGCACGTTTCGTAGCTGACCCACCTAGTCATTCCGACCCTGATCTGCACCAAAGTGCGTCGGCCCACCAGGAAAATGCCCAGTATGCCAGATTACCAGTCTTGCCTGGACAGTAATAAGGAATACTCCTACCATCAGAGCAATTCAACCTTGAAATACCTCCTGTTTTAAGCAGGGGGCAGTAATCGAAACTCCAGCTGAATAGGCAACACACATCTGTACAGAGATCAAACCGCACTAACGCTTGATCGACACTAGCGACAGCACACGATGAGGGCGCGATCAAACACAGCTGGATGGAGCTCAGTTCCGAATGCAGGGATCTCGAGATGTTCATGTTTTTCTACGTTTCAAACTGTTTAACTTGTCACAGCGACCTAAAAGTGCTGTGGTCATGACGTGACGCAATCAAGGCACGCTATAAGCGTTCATCTGATGCATGTGTACATTGACGTGTCCTTAGAAAGCCCTTATTTACATCTCTGATAGACTGATGAATTCAACTGCAAAATTGATTGCGGTGGACTATAGGTCTGTAACAGGTTCAGGAAGGGCAAGGAGGAGGCGGGAAACGGCAGGACAGTCAATGCAATTTAAAAGACATAACACCTCCTAGGAACCTGGGGAGAGACGAGGGGGAGAGGGAAAGGGTGAGAGGGAGGGACACAGAGAGAGAGAGAGAGAGAGAGAGAGAGAGAGAGAGAGAGAATAACTTGCTCTTCGGTCCCCGGACATGCTGTCGCCTGATCCTCAGCCAATCCTCTGCCCTCTAGTGGACGATAGCCATCCTCCCCGGGCAGACAGCAGAGAGTCCTCCAGCCCCTGGTGGACCGAAGGGCTCCTCAACAGTGCAGGTTCAGGATGGGCAAGGAGGAGGCAGAAACCAGCAGAAGAGTCAACGGAACTTTAAAGACATAAATCTAATTTAAAACAACATAAAACACATAGACAGACAGCGGGCGAACTGGCGACTCCGGTTTCCCTTTATTTCTCTCTCCTGCTGATTTGGTGACTCAGCGCCGGCAACACCCTCCTCTTCCTCATCACAAGGTCAGTGATAGGCGTTCAATTATATGGAAATAAATATAGGCCTATTGAGTTCTAAAGTCTTCTATGTCTTAATCCGTTATTTATTTATTTTTTTTTAAAACGCTCTCCATAACTGAATCCTTTGGAAAACAAACAACGTCAGGAAACTGAAAATGTAGTTTTGCAACAGATTACTATGGACGTGGCCTAACACAACTTGCATCGCATCACTCCACCACTGTGATCCAGTCACCTGAATCAGCTCTTTAATATGTTGAAAGTTCATTCGACTACAATGTGCTATTGCATATATGTCCAGTCGCACTTGCGCATTTGCTCTGAAAAGAATGACAGTGACGACATTTTTATATGGCCAATGCTGTTTCAATGCATTTAGAGTCTAGTTAAACTGGATCAAAGGTGTTTAGCAAATATGATGAAGGTTTTCATGCTGAAATTCTGTAACTGATGAATATATTAAACTTCTTGGTGAATTCACCACATCACTAGCAATCAAAGCTTCAAGGAAATGAAGCTTTGTAGAAATGAACATCAACAAAATCAATAGCGGTAACATTTTCCAATATGGTAACATTATAAAGTTAATGCATTGGTTAACACAAACTAACAATAAATAATACTTTCTCACAGCATTTATTCATCTTCGTTTATGTTCATTTATCATAAGTACTATAATTAGTTTGTTCATGTTAACAGTCAATGTTACTTGCCATGAGCTCCCTGACTGGTTGGTCAGACATTTCTTTGAGCAGCTCAGCATTTTTCAGTGTACTAAAGTAGGCAGCCAACAGCCCACTAGCACGATGACATATCTGTTATGGGTTTGCCTCTGGGTTGTGACCAGGATTTACCATAATAAGCTATGTGAATAGCCCACAGCAGCAAGGCTAACCACAGCATCCGCGCGGAGATCTTGTAATACGAGAGGCCATTTCGGTTATAAACCCAGATGCCTCTTGTGTTTGCTTGTAAGTTCCTCATCAGTCACGAGAGCCTTATTAGATTGTAATATTATCTCAGGTGAATTCTGAACAGACTGCGATATCAGAAGGCCATGGTGTACATGGAGGACAAAGGTTGATTTAGGAGTTAAGGAAAAACAGTGTGGAAAGTGCCATCAAATCAGCCTTTTATTCAGAGTTTTTGTAAGTACCTTCAAAATGGTCTCCCATATATGACGAGTAATACTACGCAGACAGAAAGGCTCCTTTCATCTTGTTAATTCTCTGTTGAAGAATACCAAGAATCTATGCTAGCGGTCCCACTCAGATAAGGAGATGCTCATAATTACATTTTCTGATTTCCTGCTTTGCAGCAAGTACCATCGAGGCGAGGTTTGGCTATTTGGCAGTAGAGGGCATTGTGGCTCTGTTCGTCCGGGGTTGGTGCCATTGCAGCAGAGCTTCAGAGCAAGGTCATCTGCAAAGGGGCTGATCTTTAGCTTTGACAGTTATGTGCTAATTATTGGAAATCATCAGTGTTCCAGCAGAGCTTTTAAACCAAGCAGTCACTGTCTTGTCCTCCACCCCCTTTCCTGCTCCCTATATTTTTATTGAGACAACCAAGGGCAGGGACTAAAATAACCTCTGGGAGCAAAGCTTAGCGCAAACAAAATGTGCTAATTTAAACGTCAACGCTTCCTGTGATGTACTTTCAGCTGAGCATAGAGACATTATGAGAGTAATAGTTAAGTGTGGAGGAAAAACAAAACAGTTTCATCAGGGCTCCATAGTGCCATTAAAATGGTTGTAAATGCGACAAAAAGTACTGTACCAACAAGTCTGACGATAATTTAAATCAAGTTGCCGAAAAAAATGGCAATGGAATTTCCTCAAACACAACTCAAAATAGCAGCACAGTGAACAATAAGCTTAAGTAGCACAACACATAGGTCTTAAAATGATGAAATCTCACATTAAAATAAAACAAATATGACTGCCTGTATATGCACTCTGCCCATGCTGATTCACATTTCCATGTCATGTGCGTGGAGTTAAACTGATGTGTTTAAATAGCCTCTTTGGGGTGCCGCCTTGATTTTTAAATGGTTTAAATTCTAATGACATTGAAATTCTAATCTAATTATTGTACTTAAGTCTGCACAACAGAGCAAAAGGGAAAAATAAAACACTCTGTTACCATTTTTCAAGAGTTGAAACTTTGCTTTGTTAAAAACAACTTGAAATTATGTTTGATAACTATCATGAAGCCCAACGTTGGTGTTTCGCGATACGTTTATAAAAAAATTAAAAAAGTTATTTTTACCTTTACTTGGTGATCCCAGAATGGTGATTTATTGCCTTGTTAAATAAAAAATAAATAAATAAAATACTTTTTTAATAAAGTAGCATTATGAGATTAAAGTCATAATAGTTTGAGAATAAAGTTGAAGCATTATGATATTAATTTTCATATGAGAATTAAGTAAAATGTATTATTTATTTAGTACATTTATTAGGTGTCATTATCACAACGATAGAACGGATGCCGAGCCAACAGCTTAGTTAAGGCAAGAGATGGACGTGGAGGGCGTAGTTAAATCCTAATTTTTGATAAGATTTGCAATAAAGAAATCCTTGGTCTTTTGGCACATTAACACAAAGTTATTTGTATCCGGACTCTGCAGCAATTAAATAGTAAATTTAATTTATTCAGGAGAAAGAACCAGATAGACCAGCAGTCCCACTCTGCATTGTTATTGGGTTTTCCTCTCTAAACAATACTGTAACTGAGGTGATGTACAACATACAATATCTTGAAATGGCAGTTCCAGTTATTTTTCGGTTCACTTGAGTGGGAGCCTATATCTCGCGCCTCCCTTGACAGGCGCCCACTTGTTGAAAACTCCTGTACTAATGCACACCTCATTCATGAACAGAGAGCTCGCAAAAAGTTCCTACAAATTCAGCTCATGGCATAGCCAAGTTATCTCCCTGGTTAGTGCTGTTGAATGTAAAGTCCCAGGCGCTCCACTTTGCTGTTGTCCACCACATCACTTTGATGTTATTTTACTTTAGACTTATTCTCAAAATATTACGATTTTAATCTCATAATGCTTTGACTTCTCGTTATTTTTACTTTATTTTCAAAACATTATGATAAATAACAATAATAAGTGCAAGTTTAAATTGTTAAATTACTTTTGATATTATTAATTAATTTCTGCTCAATGAACAATGAGACAACAAGTTGTAATTCTCGCTTTGATCCTCCGCAATTTAAATTAAAACTAGTTTGATCTGTTTATTGTGCACCTGATGTGTGCTCAGTGTTGGGTGTAATGCGTTGCAAAGTAAAGACTTTTTCTTTGAAAAATTGAAGTAAGGGATTACTCTTAATTTTTCAGTAATTTAATTACATTTACTTATGATGAACTTGCATTACATACTGACTCAACAATTCTATATAAAACAATATTGAATTGAACATCTAAATTTAATGTCAGTTGACACGGCAACATACTGTAGATATACACTTTTGAGAGATCGCAGGGGCTGTTCATACAGAACGTGTTTTTGCACATGTCTGCACTGTGTTTCAAATGTTTTCTGAAGTTACCACACATTAGACGGACATCATTGACTGCTGCAATGCATCTTGCTGGGTTTTTTTTTTCGAGTATTGCGCCACCAACGGATTTTAGACACCGTGTCAATTTAAAAAGAGCTTCAGTATTCAAAAATACTCAAGATGCACCTCGAGACACCTGCGTTCTGTTTCATTTATTGCGCTGCGTCTAGCTTGTTTTTAGTGAAGGAGTCACTAAGACTCGACGTTCTGAAGAAGTTCAGGTGTCAAAGAGGACTTCATGTGACTGTTGCACCTTTACACATGATTCCAGATTAAAACGTTTAAGTCCAAATAAAGTTTCAGCACTGCTGCTTCTTCTCCCTTCTGCTCTGGTTTGCTCAGGTGCCGCTGTAAAAATATTTATTGTTACTATACTGTTATGAATGTTGCCTATAATGCTTCCTGACATGCAGCCTTTTGCAGCAAAGTACTTGCTTGAAAAATAAACTATAAATAGAGTGATTGATTTTATGTTATTATTTTTTAGATTGTATTAACCATTTAGGAACAGTTTAAGTACGTTTAACAATAAGTTTATTTATTTGATGTTATAGGATTTATTTGAAAGAATTAAAATAATATTTGATGTCTAACCTTAATTGTCCATCTGGTCAAAGTTGGTATGGTTTTTAGAAAAGTTATTAGTAATGAGTAATTTAATTACTTTTCAGACAGAGTAATTAGTAAAGTAATCTAATTACAATGTAGAAGATGTCATTAGTAATTAGTAATTAATTACTTTTTTGGAGTAACTTACCCAACACTGCGTGTGCTGATATAAAGTTGTGAACCGGTGTCAGTGTTGCACTTAAAATAATAATTATTTGAGTGTTTCAAGTCATGGAAGGAAGGATTCTTCTTATTTTTATATTATGGTCTGTGGGCTAAGCCCCGTATGACACAGAAGTCTAGCGATGCCCCTGGCACACACAATGTATCTATGCAGCTTTTCACCCTTTCTGTTGAGATGTTTTCTGCATGCAACAACAAATACTACGCGAGCCATAATGTCTGAGTTGCATAAAAATGACTCTTTTAAACAGGGTCTTCTAAAGGAATCAGGTGAAAAGATTCAAGGGTTTGAACTCAGGAGTCCAGGTTAGCAGTTTGAATCAGATTCACTTTCCATCGAATCATAGAGTGAATCAGCCGTCAGTGATTTCACAATTTACAATAACATGTAATCTCTGAACATTTACTGTTAATGAAGTTAACTTTAAATTTTTATGATTATAAGAGTGCATACTTTGTTTCTTTTATCTGTTTGAATGGTGATTCAAAATAAGAGTAATTTGTGTGTTTCAGACTTGATTATTATTAAAAAAAAAAAAAAAAAATCATTTTTTTTATTTCTGGGATTTATTGGTATTTTGGTAGCACAATACACAGCATCTGGGATTTCATTCAATTTGGACTATTGCAGCCTCAGCATCTGGGTTGCCCTATCACAGTAAGAAAAAGTTAAGGACATTTTTAACACACACACACACACGAATGCACACACACGCACGCGCACACACACACACACACACACACACACACACGCACACACACACACATATATATATATATATACAGTATATATATATATATATATATATACAGACTTAGGCACATAAGATGTTTCACAAAAGCATTTGTCTTGAGATGGAATCTTAATATTGTATTAATATTGTATTCTTCATTATTAATAATATTAATAATGAAGAAAAGGACAAAGAAATAAGAGGATTCGTAGCATGTTAAATAGTGGTAGCATAGTCCATGAGTGGGTAGGCAACCTCCCTTGGATTACAGAAATGATTTAACCCTAGTGCTCAGCAGTCAATGGGAACAACACTCAACACTCATCCGTTCAAACTGGACAAGTGGCCAAATGGCTCAGAAGTATGTGAAATTGACGTCTGAGGTCACGTGTTGTAGGGTGTAGGGTTTTGCATGTTGTCAACGTGTTGTTTACATGTCATCTACGTGTTGTTTACACTGTGATTTTTCACACGTAAACAATGTGTAAACAACATGTAGACAATGCGCAGGCAACAAGTTTGTGCGTAATCTACGTGTTATAATTTGCGTATATTTGAACTGCCTGGCGTTCTGTAATCTGATGCATGTGCACATTGCTGTGTCCTTAGAAAAGGCCTTATAATAAATATATTTTTGACAGATTGATGAATTGAATTGGAAAATTGATTGCTGTGGACTGCAGGTCTGTGATAGGCTTAAGTTCAATTATATGGAAATAAATATAGTCCAGTTGCCATCAAAAGCCACTTCACAGCCATTTGGCACTTATATGATTCAGTTTAGAAACCAATGGCTTCGTAGTTATTTTTTATGTATTTTTTTTAGTCTGGGGCCCTGCTCGTGCTGCGTTGTGATCAGGTGTTTTTGTGAAATGCCGTCAGTCTTCTACCATTGATCAATGTGAAATGTTCACAATGTTCACACCACTTTCAAAGCCACAGTCGCACATCAACATTTAATCACTTTGCATGCCTGCTTCTGTTTAAACGTGTCCGCCAACATGGATCAGTGTCTCCTGCTTAAACATGGTTCATTAGCATTCTACCGCCATTAATGAGGTACGTTCGCCACCTTACCCATCCCCTAAGGCTGATTAAGTGTATGCATTGCAATTGAAAGTGAAGCAAGGAGATTTTGCTTTCTGACATCGCCTCTCCCTTGTCGGAACCTGATTAGTAGCTGTTTCTTGTAATTGTTATGATTATTAGAATCAAAACTGCTTTTCTGAGGGCACAGCTGGCCAGGACAAATGGGTGTTTAAAATTGGAGCTTAAAGCCCGGGATTTGTTGCTTGTACCAGTGTGGCAGCTTGGTGACTGTCTGCATTAGCCCGCAGCTCGGCACAGTAAGGATTTGAGGACCTTTTGTTCTGTGCCCTCTGTCATCTGATCAAGGGGATTAAAGAGACCCTCCCGTCACACTCCTCTGTGCGTTCAGTACAGCCCTGGTCTGTCGCAATGGCTTCCTCTAGTTAGATCTCAAGGACTGGCAGAGAATGTGGTGGTTCACCACGTTCTCTGTGCACACATTTCGCATGGCTGGAGATTCTGTTCCAGACGTGCTCTAGTCAACTCTTGGCTTCCACTCCTCTTTCCAAACCCATTATTTACAGGACAGTCCATTGCTTTCATCTCAACGATGCTGGAATTGTTGCGCTGTGTCATAGAAGTTGTGCCAGCGGGGATGAAGAGACGTGTTGGATTCTCATTGCATTAGCTGAATGCATCACAAAATGTGTGGAGTGACTGAGCAGGGCGTAAGGGTAGAAAATATCAGATCCTGCATGAATATGAATGCTGCTTAGTGATGTCCTGGCAATGTCAGATGGTGCCCATACCATCCATCCATCCATCCATCCATCGTCAACCGCTTATCCTGTGTACAGGGTCGCGGGGGGCTGGAGCCTATCCCAGCTAACATTGGGCGAAAGGCGGGGTACACCCTGGACAGGTCGCCAGTTCATCGCAGGGTGCCCATACCCGATATGCTAAATGACTCATCACGATATCCTGCCCGGCACTGATGCAGTCTTTGTGTCAATTGTTACAGGAAACAAAAGACTTAACTTGGCATGTGGAACTCAGTACCTGGATAGGCCATAATCCAGACAGTAAACCCAACACCTAGTAAATGGATGGTTAAAATTGGGAGGAAAACTTATACTACTTCTCACATTACTCTAAATATTCTATGCATAACCGATAGCACAGCAGGTGGTTGACACTTTGATCTTTGCTTATCGCCACGCATGAAATTTAAATGATTGGATTTCATCCAGCTCATGAAATTGTAACACTTGCATCTTATTTCAGCTTTGATCCCCTCATCCATCTGCATTAGAGTCACCAAGGGATATCAGAAAACAAACAGGGGCATGTCATTGGGATATTTATACTCATTTAGCTGCATTGGGGTTAAACTGCCACAACCTCTCTAGTGCTTAGTCCTAGCACCCTGTCTCTGGTCCTTTCCCCACATGTATTGAATTCCTATAGGATAATCCACTCCTATTTCCCTTTTCCTAATCCTGTGAGGTAGCAGAATGCTAAACACACTCACGTCAGCCTTGCATTATGCAGCGGATTTCTGGGTTTCTCTCGTCCAAACCATGAGGATTAGAGAGGATGAAATGATACCGCATGAGCCCCGGACCAACAGTGATCTAGCATGTTTCACACGCAAAAAAAATGTATTTTGCTTCTCGGCCTGTGATCTGGTTAGTATTGGCGCAGTGTGTTATTTTGCTATCTCAGGTCTCCGTGGCTCACTTCCTCTACCCTGAGGCTAAGATTGAAGACATGGTACAGAGGGCTCTGAAGCCTGGCAATTATCAGTTAATAACCAGCAGAAGTGTTCTATTAGTGTTTGTTAGCGTGTGGGAGCCACGCGTGACTCTGTCGTTAGGAGAAATTGAGAATTCTTTCATTGGAACGAAGCTTTGCTTTAGTGACTCAGACTACACTTTTTTTCCTCTTTTGGCTATGCTTCATTTTAACCAAGCTTTGTGGATTAAACTTCAACCAGAGCTTATTTAATTAAAATGGTGTTGTAGAGTGCCATCTCAGCCTTGTGTGTGTGTGTGTGATGTAAGTAAATGGAGTGTGTGAAGGTGGCTGTACTATTTACTATTTCGGTTTTATCACTCGCTTGTTTGAAATTGTTTGAATTTCTTGGTTTTAAAATTAGATTTTATGATGGTTTGATGAAGCCAATGGTCATTTAATAATTTCATTATAATAATTTCATTAGAATGTTATGTTGTTGATTGCAAATAGAGAATATTTTGTGTCATTTTAAAGCTTAATGCATTTATTTATCAGTGTTGTTTTATGAAAATACAACTATTCATTTTTTGTTCATGCTAGTTTGTAATGCATTAACCAATGTAAGTGTGTACGGTTAAGTATAAAAATAATAATAATGTTTATTAATGTTTACTTTACATGTTAAAAATTAATTGGTATATGTTGAAATTAGCATTAAAGGATAGTTTACCCAAAAATGAAAAGTCTCTGATTATTTACTCACCTTCATGATATCCCAGGTGTGTATGACTTTCTTTCTTCACAAGAACACATTTGAAGAAAAATATCTCAGCTCAGAAGGTCCTTAAAATGCAAGTGGATGGTGATCCGACTTTTGAATCTCCAGAAATCACAAATATGACTCCAGCAGCTAAATTAATGTCTTCTAACGCACTTTTGGTGGGAAAAAGCTAAATATTTACGGATTTTTTTATTATAAACCATTGCTTCAGGTGAGCATCATTATGCATATGTGACATAATCGCAATGGCATTTTTACGCATGAACTGACGCCCGTATGACTCACCGTGGCGCGACACCCGTACGACAACAGTGGTGCTGTTTACAAGTGAGTAGGAGGAACGCTGAACAGAAGCTTTGTCGGTTTTGGTTTCTTTACTCACAGTGATGTGTTTGTGTGCTTATCCTGGATGTCTCAACCGATAGGAGAACGTGAGATTATGTCTGTAACATGACAACGTGAAGACGTCACACGAGAGACCGCGTGATCTCAGCGCTATCTACCGCAGCTGACTGCAAACGCTGACATTTATGCTGACTATCTGTTCTTTTTGGAGCTTCAAAAGTCAGATCACCATCCACATTTGCTTTTTAAGAACCTACGTAGCTAAGATATTTTTCTATTTTTCTTCAAGTGTGTTCTGCAGAACATAAAAGTCATACACATCTGGAATGGCATAAGATTGAGTAAATAATGAATTTTCATTTTTGGGTTTTGAAAGTGCCACAGTGGAAAATCAACCCATGAATGGCTTACTTACAATTGTCTCTGCATATTATGCTGCGATAGGAGAAAGTTGTACCTTTAATTAAACCATGTATCTATCCAATTTATTCATTTTATTGTTTTTATTTGATTCAAAACAGAGATATGTCCCTTTATGAGTCATAAGCGGATACCAAAAAGTAATTGACAACTCTGGGAGGGAGAATACATTCTCCTTTGTGTAACGTTCATCACATCTAACATGCACTGAATAAAGAACAGGCAGCACAGAGATTGCATTGCTGTCACAGAATGTCAGCTCAAAGCATAAACACTCCACTTGTACTGCTCTGAGGATTCTGACATTGTTAGTTGGCTACAGACTTCAAACTCCCTCAAGCCTGATGATATAATAATTGAGTTGATTGAGTGGATGGGTTGGTTTATTTTATTATTCTTCATATTGGTCTTGCTATATATTAACAATATATTGGTTAACCATAATGAAAAGGAGAGACTGTTGCCAGAATCTCCCATTTTTCCATTTCTATGAGTGCCGCTGTTTTAGGAAAAAATTGTATGTGTAGTGTTGTAAGAATAGCATTCAGAGATGCTATTTTCCTCACCACAATTGTACAGAGCGGTTATCTGAGTTACCATAGGTCAGTTCGAACCAGTCTGCCCATTCTCTGTTGACCTCTCTCATCAACAAGGCATTTTCGTCCACAGAACTGCAGCTAACTGGATGTTTTTGGCACCATTCAGAGTAAATTCTAGAGACTGTTCCTGAAATCACAGGATTTCAGAAAAACTAAAAACAGCCAGTCTGGCACCAACAGTCATCCATGTGATTATCTAATCAGCCAATCGTTTGGCAGCAGTTTAGTGCATAAAATGGATGTAGTGGTAGTGGCGTAGTGGGCTAAAGCACAAAACTAATGATAAATAATCAGAATATCGGTTCAATCCCCACAGCCACCACCATTGTGTCCTTGAGCAAGGCACTTAACTCAAGGTTGCTCCAGGGGGATTGTCCCTGTAATTCAGTAATACAGCCAAATGCATAAATGAAAATGTAAATGTAAAATCAGCAGATATGGGTCAGAAGCTTCAGTTAATGTTCACATCAACCATCAGAATGGGGCGAAAAATAAAATCTGATTTGGTTGTGCCATGATTGTTGGTGCCAGGCAGGTGGTTTAAATGTTGTGGCTGATCGGTGTATGTATATTAATATATATATATATATATATATATATATATATATATATATATATATATATATATATTAATATTATAATGATTTTATCATTATTTATTGAATTATTGTTATTTGAGGGGCTTTCTCAGCAAGTGTTTATATATATGGGTATTATTGCAATTAATTAATCAACATATCATGTAATTAATTAGATACAATTTTTTATCAATTGACATTCCTACATATAGCCCCATATACAGTATATACAAGAACTATATTCAAAAACTTGCCTAAGAAGTCCAAATACTATTTGTTTTGAAACCATACCATTGAACGTAACCCTATTATTGGCTTATTCCCTCTGCACTATTTTTAATAAATGTAAAAACATAGCTCACACAGAAATGAGAATCATTTTTCATTTTTAACTGAACTATCCCTTTAAATGTGGATATGTATTTATACACTGCAGAAAGTATGGACTCTGCTACGGAAGCTAACATGGGTATCTGCCAGATGAGTTCATGGCCTATGGAATGCATACTCACCACCTGGAGCTGGCATATGGCACGTCACCCAGAAGGGTGGAGAGGATGCCATGTAGAGCAATGGGTCATGGGGGCCAGCAGCTGTGTGGCCGCCCTCTTCCTTCATCAACAAATCTCTCTTTAATTAGCTCACCTACTGCCCTTTCCCTGGACGAGATCCCGAACACTAGTTTTCCATCAAATCTCTCTTCTGTTTGCATTGGGATCTCCAGTGATGCACCTGTATGACCAAGAGACTTAGTGGAATAAGGCATCGTGATGATGCTAATCTCATGGTCTCTCAAATTATCAGTCTGAGTTTTTGTTTTTAGTTACTGAATTCGGTAACATTACAACTGGTAACATTTTTCTTTGACAGTATAATTTATGATCTTGGCCTAATGTGTATGGCCAAATGCGAACTAAGTTTTTTAGCACGTTTAGAGTGGTTTAAAGTCAGACAAAAAATGTGCAAAAATCCCATAGACTTTCATTGAAAAGATGCCCACGCATATTTACGAATCATAGAGACTTGGATATGGTGTATTTTGACTTTACATTTACATTTATGCATTTGGCAGATGCTTTTATCCAAATATGCACTTATTACAGAGACAATCCCCCCGGAGCAACCTGGAGTTAAGTGCCTTGCTAAAGGACACAATGGTGGTGGCTGTGGGGGTCAAACCAGCAACCTTCTGATTACAAGTTATGTGCTTTAGCCCACTACGCCAACACCACTCATGGTACATGGTACTTTGGCCATGTAAATAATAATATAATATAAAAAATAAATATATCAATCATAAATATAAACAAGTATCATGAAAATGTATTAACGTTTTTACTTATTCATTTATTCATTCTTGTGGAGAACTCGAAGGCTTTTTGACCAAATACGAGATTAAGATTAGTTTCCCCAATTTTTAACGCTTAAACCGGTCATAAATGACCCGAATATAATTTGTAGGGAAATACTACATACAAATGAACATTAATTAAAATTCTGTAAAAATAAGAGTTTGCCATCAGCTATATCAAACCTGGTAGGTCACAACTGAAGGCTCCTTTTTTATTGAACACAATAGATTAGATTTAAATTGGACAAATTAGATTTTGAGAAGATTTTAGAATTTTTAAAGTAAGTTAACTTTCTTCTGCTGGGCAAAAACAAAGATTTTTTAAATGAATATTTCAGCTCTGTAGGTCCTCACAATGCAAGTGAATGTGACCAATATTATGAAGCTCCAAAAGCACATAAAGGCACCATAAATGTAATTTGTATGACTCCAGGGGTAAGACTATATCTTCAGAAGCAATATGATAGGTGTTGGTGAGAAACAACATTTTTTACTATCAGTCACTTTCACATTCTTCATGCATATCGCTACCCACTGGGAAAGGAGGAGAATTAATAGTACAAAATTACTTAAATATTGATCTGTTTCTCACACACACACACACACACACCTATCATATCACTTCAGAAGACATGGATTTAACCACTGGAGTTTTATGGATTAATTTTTATGCTGCTTTTAAGTGCTTTTGAAACTTCATAATTTTGGTCACCATTCACTTGCATTGTATGGACCTACAGAGCTGAAATATTCTTCTAAAAATCTTTGTTTTTGATCAGCAGAAGAAAGGCATACACATCTGCACTGAAAAAGGGGAAAGCATCTCTATTGAAAATATTAAACCAGTGCATTTAAAATTTAATTCATACATATATGTTTGATGTGAAATCTTAAGTATATTGCATAAAGTCCAAGTGAAATTCAACACAGTCATCAAAGTAGTATGACTACATTGCTACAAAATGTTCATATGGATATATTCCTTGAAGTTGTGGTCTGTTCTTCACACAACGCTATAACGTATACTGTTGTGCACATTTGTCTACTTTTTACAAGCTTTTATGGAGCTTTTTATCCTTTTTGAAGCATGGAAATGAGCAGTTTGGACATTCTTGGGTGAACTTTATTTAACACCTCATGCATTTAATCTCACCCTTACTGTATGAGCAAGCATAGGTTTATTATGCCCATACCTGTAGGTAGTAAAAATTGCCCTTTTCTCTGACAGGTTATAGATTAAAGTGCAACAGGTCACAAAGAACAAATGCAATTCCATAAATTAGAACAAGATTGGGAGTCAGTATCCAGAAACAGTATATAACCACTGCATTCCGACAGGAGTCTTGCGAGGTGCCTGGAATCGTGTAGCATGTGTCTTAGTCTCTGGGGGCCGTGGTCGACAAACCTATCTCTACCTGTGAAGATTTCCTTTGCTCGTCACTGAGCAACAGTGTTCTCAAAAAAGCCACAGTCTGTCCCTTCCCTTCACCAGCCGAGCTCTGCTGCCCGCAGTCTGCCATATGTGCTTCTGCCATGACTGGCATTTAATTACAAATTAGACATTTTCTGTCACTGCAGATGAATGAATGGGATAAAAATGAGGAGTGTGCGAGAAAAGATGTGCCCAGTAAGTTTTAATAACCTAGGATGGACAAGAATTGAAATAGCCTTTTCGCCGACATTATTTTGGACCTGTTTGTGTTTACACTATGAAAGAATGTGAAATGTGTGCCGGAAATAGCTAGCGATTGATGCCCAGTGTTCACTTGGGGCAAGATGAAAGATGTTGAGTCCTAATTAAATTAGATGTGCATTCTGCCATCTCTCCCAGCCTTCATTCACACTTGGAATGTAAACATTCCAAAAACAGAGACTGTTTGTGGCCTATTAACATGGAGTAGTATCACGGAGCAATATGGTCTCCATAAATTATGCCACCCACCACTTTGAATTCAGCCACGTTGCTTCATTGTAAACAGGCTGAAATGATCTTTCTCTCACTCTGTATATTTTATAGTTTACATTATTTCCAAATAGCTCCCGTGCATATTATCCAAGGTTGTTAAGATAACAACATGTTATTAAAGAATCAAATTACTAACAGAGTTTTGATGTAATAAGTGATGCTTGTTACCAAAAATGGGTTTGTTTTGGATTTTTATTGTATAGGTGCTTCTTCAACACACCTTCATCATTTATTTGTTGTACTTTTCAAATGCTTTCTTTTGTAAAGATTTTACTGTTCTACTCTTGTCCCGATCCGACTTTTAATAGTAAGCTTTTAAAATCCGTAAAAAAAATGCTGTATAATATAATATAATATAATAATAACAATAATATATATATATATATATATATATATATAAACAATTAAATAAAATTAATATTATAAATACAATACAATATAAAATTGTTTATTACATTAGTAATAACATTATTATTACATATTTATAACTATGGAAATCTAAAAAAAATGTAATAAACAAACCATTGAAAAAATTTTTTTTTAATGATTACTAGAAAATATAAAATTAAATATACATATATATGGCCCACATTGCATCATTTGCAACACAATTTCCTAAAATTTTGCCCTTAATGAAGTTATTTCAAAAGTTAGTGTACTTTTGCCAAAGTCGACAAAAATGTCATTGAAAAGCATGCCTGAGATGAAATAAGGCTAAATATCCCTTGTTAATAGAATATTTGCATTGGGTGTCATTTCCAATTAAACTGTATTTTTGACAAATTATGCAGAAGTGTGAAAATATTGTTTTATTGTGTGTTTTTACGATGCATAAAATGCAATCTATGAAATTAGCCTCAGCAAGACAAAGGAGGGGACCGTTTTATTTCAAAAACGTTAAAACTGTACTTTCACCACAGAAATGTATTAACCACAATAGAGGATTTGAGATGAAATAAATGACATAAATGTGATGCATGTATAAACACTCTTGCACATTGTTTGTAGACAAATTCAATAAACCTCTGAGAGTGTGAAATGATTTTCTTTCTTACTGTACGGTTTCAGCCTGGATTGTAACTACATGATGAACTACATGCGCTCTTGTTCAGTTGCTGTTGGTTACTTTTTAAAACTTGTAACCAAATTTATCTGCAAATTCAATGTTTGTTTACTCTGTATGTAACCACAAAGAAAGATCAAACACCAAAAAAGAGGTTCATCTAAAATCCGACATGAAGTTAGAAACAGAGAAGACATTGTCAGATGTACAGGAGAATGTAATTTGGTAAGATCATAATTAATATGCATTTTCTTTTGTAGCTGGAGGCTGCTCTTCATAATCCCGTCCAATGTGCTTTACTCGGCGTCTCTGCGGCAAGCACTTCGCTTCCACAAGGCTATCTCTGGGTAAGTAGACAGAGAAACACATCAAATATGTACTGTATATTATCATATATCCACATTGAAATGATGACATCAGATCTGTGAAGGAGGAGATGATTATCAGTGAATAACAACCTTATTTTTGCCTTGTCCACAAATTAAGATGTTGTATAGATTCAGACTCTTCGAATGTAGTGAACTATTGCTTTATTTTTTAACATTGTTGAAAACTGACAAAAATTCAATTTAACCAGTGGATATAACTTGTATTGTGCAACGAGATGCTCCAAAATATTAAAACGTGTTTTCAAAAAAGCACAGTGGAACCACATTTAAAAAGTTTCACACAGCCGTCGGGCAATTTATCACTTAATCCTCCAAAGCAGGGGTATAAATCCAATTTGAGCCTTGTTTGGACACAAAAGGACGCCCTTGCCTGTGTCTTTGAGTTAATTGTTTTTGGAGTTATTCTAAAGAGCACTGAGGGTGGACTTGAATGGATTTAAAAGATACAGGGAGAAATTCAGTGGGAAATGATATCTGTCTGGATTAGGCCTTCTTTCGATTGAAAAAAAAAGAAATCCTTGATATTACACATCTAAAATATTATTAAATCTGATTCCAAATCTCACTCCCCACTCTTAAACCGCAGGGGTCAGTTTTTAATATATCTCACAGCATCAATTTAGGATCAGCAACTCTCAAGGGCTGCCAGTGCATCTAATTACATGTGCTAATATGTGCTTTTATGCAACGTTTGAAAAATTATTTTCTGTGCTGTGCTTCAGCCATAAGATGTATTTTGAACACAAATCAGACTTTTCTTTAGCTGAAATCGGTCCCTGATTACCGAAATACAAAATACTGCCCCCCCAGTGGCCAAAGCGGAAAATGTTGTTGGGCGAATGGGCATGTGTGCGCTCCATTTTCTGGGTGAAATGTCCACGGAAGGGTGCTAAAAGTGAGTTGAGAAGTGAGTTGTTTTCAGCAGTACAGGCTGTAATATAATGAAGACGAATGCATATTTCTTACAGCTGATTACAGTCCAAGGCGGTTTATTATTGTGGTATGTACGATTTCAGATTTACCTGTTTCTAAATGGAATGAAAAACAAATTGAACTCCTTTTGGTTGCTTTAAATGTCTGTCACACGGCCTCATACTGATTTAGTAAGCAGTTCTTGGCCTCAATTTAATGGCACTAGTCAAATATGTATAGAAGAGTTAAAGCAACCCCTAAAGCAATCAACACATCTTCCACTTATAGCAGGCATCATTTTCTTGGTGAACTCAGCTAGACTGAGCAATGTGAGATGGGAGGAAATTATAGCAGTCGTATGCTACTTGCCAAAGTATAACTTGCATACAAAGCCTCTTTTTCATCGCCACCATTTCAAATGACCAGTGACCATAGTGAGATCACAATATGATGGGCTCCTAGGTTAGTTTTCTCATGAAAAATTAGTCGAAAACAGTAAACCAGCCAGATTCACTCTTGTTAGTCTTTTCACCTCTAACACAAATTCTATTGATTTTATCTTGTTTGTGTTGTTTACTTTCCTGGGATTTTATATATTCTACTAGTCAATTTTTGGCTCAATCAATGGCTTGAGTTTGGGGCACAAGAGTCTGGTTCGAAAACTGATTAATAACCATAGCTTATAAAATTTTAAAAACCATCCAACATTCTGTATTTTCTCAACTTCATAAAAAAGTGTTTAATAGTAGAATCTGTGCTGAAGAACTCCACTTATCCATGATCCTCAAAAGAAACACTCCACCAATCAGAAAATCGCTATGGTTAAAAAAAATACGCACCAAAAGAGCTCTGCATGAACCGCCCACTTCCATGATGTCCAGTGAATGATGCAATCGAATCCCTACACTTTCGAACTACTTATATATGTATATGTGAATATTTGAAATATACATCAAATGAATAGTTTCAATACTTATAATCAACACAAGTGCAAGTTTTATATGTTTCCATAATTTTTTATTTGATTGTCATTCGCAATGCTTCATGGTGTTGTAGTTCACTTCCTCGTTAAAGACGTTAAGTACATATCCTTGCACCTCTTTTCAAACACTTGTTTGCTTCAAATTAAAGTTTGTAATGTTGTGATTTTCCTCAGAGCTGGATGATTCAGTTCATGGCACTCTTTTATGAAACATTTTACGGAAGCCCTATGGAAAAGAAAATGAATAGGAAAAATACTTCTGGAACCATGAAGGCTGAAAAAGTGGGTGGGCACTGTCTCGCTCTGTAAGCTTTTTAGCGGGAAATGTACTTTAGTTTATTAGATGGGGGTGGGATAGAAAGGGCGTTCAGAGTGTTTGGGAAACCCGTTTGGAAACAATCATTATTCTTGCAATTCTGTATGGTGCCACTAGTGGTGCTGGAATTACTAACTTCACCTTTAAAGTCAACATGAAATCCAAATGTATCCTATGTCCTCCGTAATGCATCTTCCGGGTCTTTTTAAGCACTATTTGTCAGTGCACGTTATTTCAAACAAACAAACAAACAAAATGAAAATGTAGTATCTATTTCAAATATGTATTTTGAAAATGCTGTTTTCGGATTTATCCAGCCTAATGTAGACGTAGCTTTAAGGCAGACACGAACTTAAATCGTCCACACTGAAATTCAACTGCTACAGTACGCTTGTGCCGCCATGCCAGTTCTGAGAAGCACATGTGTGAAATGGACAAAGTTACATCTCTGTACCTTTTCTGTAATAATAATAATGTAAAAATATGATAAAGATTTGACAGGTTCCATCAGTCTATTGAGTTGCATATAGCGGGGCTGTTTGTCCAGTGCTAGTTACACTTATTAAGTAAATAATTAGTTGGCTATACTGAATCCGTGGCAGGTGGCCCCCTGGTGGTCATGAGGCCCAATGCAGCCGCATATGTCACTTATTAGGTAGGGCCAGCACAGCGGTATTATATTTAGATACATCAGTCTTTTCATTGCACAATGACATTCATAGACATTGTTAAAAAGCAACACAGAACAAAAGAATGTGTTTGAGAAGAGCTTAGGAAGAAATTGATGGCTGTATTGCGTCAATCTGAAATTGTGTTTGTTGATTGCTTGGTTTGTATGTTAATAAATGTCGTACATTTTCATACAAGACAAGTCATGCGATATTGGACGATTTTGCCATGGCGTACAACTTATTACGAATTGTCATGAGACTGTGTTTAAGTAAAAGACTGTGTCCGCACTGTGTACAAAGAGACTGATAAAGCCCTGATCCCCTAACTTCCTTTGTTCCCCCAAGCCTCACAGTAAATTGTAGTCTAATTAATACTCTGCTGTCCAGAGCATTGGCTTTAAAAGCTGTTTTCACAGCATCCCGGCCAAAAAAAAGAGACCAGGGAATGATTCCAGATACCCACTCCTATAAACAAGTACTGATGGGTTTGTCAGGGAACTGTAATTCCACCTAGTCTGTGGAGGAATGGAATTGAAAAACGAGGGGTACACGTGCATTCACGCTTCTGCAGGGAGATTCGGTTATTTTCCGAGCCTCGTGCCGGAAGATAAGCACACCGTATCTCCCCTGTGGTGCTGCAACATGCCATTATTTGCTCTTCCTCGTTCTTCCCGGCCCATGAGACCTTGGCCTGTCCAGATCCTACACTCTGATACAAATCAGACAAATGATTGCATGCAAATTAGAGGGAGAAACTGAAAGGCTAAAGGCTATATTTAGCCTATGCCTTATGCTCACATAACATGACTCAGAGTGAGAATGAATCTCTGCTGTCCAGCAGCATGCCTCTTCTCTCCACCGTTTTGTTCTTGTACTTTTGTTGGGATTACACTCCACTTGGCTGGCCGCAGTTGCTCAGTATCCTAAATTAATCATAAATGATGGCCTCTAAACATGAGCCTTAGACTGGAGAGCCAGCCGACTGCATTTCTCCATCTCGGTTAAACCGCCTCTTGAAGTTGGAAGGCCTGTTTGATATGGATTTTGTAACTGAGGCAGTTTAGAGCCACTCAAGGAGAGACGAGCCAATTTGTGCGGCAGACATGATGGGATGCTGACCATTTTGTTTAATATCTAATAGCGAGTGGGTTGCACCACTTGCATTATGCATGAACAAGAGATCATGATATGCGTTTGAGCAAAGGGTGAAGACAAACAATATTTTTCAAAAGAGGGATTATTAATTTATGATGTAATGCAATCCAGATGTGTTACAAGAGTCTGCATTTTAAAGCAACTTCAAGCCCTCGGTAGAAGAACGGATGGGAGCAGATCTGAGATCAGTTGTGGATTTATGAGCAGCACAGTGCTGAAGACACTCTGTCAGCTACATGTAATTTCACAGAGGATCGAGTTTGTCATCTCAGTCTCTGTTTTAAGAAGCCGATCAATCTTCAGCCCAAAGGAAACCCTCCATTGTCAAACAGCTCAGCTCCTTTCAGAGACATCTCTCCACCCCACCTTTCTCTCTGCTTCAGTGATGAAAAGATTCCCAGAGTAAAAAAAAGCAAAGAAAAAGATGTTTGAAGTTATTGAGCTGACAGTAAGAATTCATTAGGGGTGATAGTGTATGGATTGTAGAGATATTATAAAGCAGAGGACTATGGGTTTGATTTGACGAGATATATGATTTTAACTTTGCTGTTCACAAAATTTAAAAAATGCAGATGAATTGCTTAAATCTACATGGTAAATGGTCTGCTCTTATATAGCAACTTTTTAACCTTAACGGTATTCAAAGCGCTTTACACTGTGACTCATTCACCCATTCACACACACACCAAGGCACATGCAAGGCGCTAGTCTGCCATTGGGAGCAACTTGGGGTTCAGTGTCTTGCCCAAGGACACTTCGGCATGTGGAGTCATGTGGGCTGGGATTCAAACCACCAACCCTGTGATTAGTGGCTGACCCGCTCTACCACCTGAGCCACAGCCACCCCACATGAACGAATAAAGTTTCCAAAAAACTTTTTCTTTATTTGATAAGAAGACGTGCATACAATATTATGGAAATACCAAATGTATTGCTATACAATTTATAAAGTAATATACTGTACCTGTAGATGTGCATCAAAAAAGTAATTTAACTTTATGAATATGTAATTCGCTCAGAGAATATCATCAATATATGATGCCACACAGCACCTCAAATGTTGCTCTGGTTATTCTGAAATGCCATAACTGACATGCTTTTGTTAGCAGACATAAAGCATTTCCGCTGAACGCTAGCTAACATAAACGTGTTTTGTCTGTGTGCGTAACCTCGATTTTATTTATTTATTTATTTTATTTTTACAGAATAGATGGGACGAATTGGTAATTTTTTTGTGGTTATAAACATTGTGCAACAAATGCTGTCGATTGAGCTTAAATTGTATTGAACATAAAATCTTCCTTTAAGTACACTGGATGGAAACTGTTTAATTCACAAATTGTTTCATGATATTCCATGTTTCCACATAAATTGAATTCGCAACTTAGCAAGTGGTGTCTTCGACCTGTCTTTACAGGTAGCCAGTGGAGGTGATTGCACTCAAGGCCAGGTGGACATCTTCTCCCTGAACAGACCCACACCTCGGCCCGTAAAAACCATCCAGATGGGAGCTCAAGTGCGGTGTTTGGAATACGTGCCTGAGCCCACCCCTTCAGAGGATGCTGAAACCAGTCTATACAACACCACTGGATTTGGAAACACTATCTGTGCCGGTCTTGATGATGGCAGGTAAAATAAATAATTATTTTAGAATATTAAAAGGCTTCCCACGGTCATGGGAAACCTGGAAATATCAGAAAACTTGCCTGTTTAATTCACAGGCATGGATAAGAAATGCAAATCAAAGTCTTAAAAGGTCGAGAATTTTTTTTTTTTTCTAGTTTTGCTCAGTTCTCAAATATTTTATTGTCTACTGTCGAAAATGTATTTTGGCAATTTGCAGTTGCCAAACACAGTAACAACTTGATGTAGTACTGTATAATGTGCAGACACAGATGTATGTTTACACTGTTTCCTAACCAGACGCGATGCAATAAGATTCCAGCAACATGCTCAACAATGCTTCATGATAACGCAATAACAGTCACTTGTTAAGACAAAAACTTCTTTAGTTAGAGAGGTTTTCAGATGGAATATTAACATGAAAGTGATACCTTTTTTTCATCCAGCCAGAACATGAAACGACACTAAATGCTCAAGCAAACCTAATTTTAACTACAGCATTACTGTTTTGTGAAATGAACTTCTCCCGAATAGACATGAAAAAATATGCATCTAACAAGGAAGACTATAATTCCTTGAAAAATCTATCGAATTATAATTGCGATTTAAATGTTGCTTGCAATAAATTTAATTTCATCAAGGTACACAGTTATACTGCGTTCCATTCAAGTTGGATGTGGGATATTCCTACTTGATATCTCCGACCATAAATGCTACGCTGCAATGCTCCCGTTAGCTTAGCAGGGGTTTGAATCTCATTAGAGATGACTCCTAGCAACCCAACTGATAAACAATGCTGCAGCGCTAGCATTTGTGCTACAGGTGTACGATTATCAAAAGAGATTATAATGTTTTATACACCTGTTTCTGCGGGCATTTGTTAAATAAGTTTTAATATCATGGAATGTGGAAATGAACTCATTTATCGATATTACTTAATAAAGTGAATGTTTATCACTTACTTTGTATTTCTCCCTGAGTGCCGACATGTTTGTGTGACATCATACCCCCGCATCTCAGCGAAATCGGAGTTGAGAATTTCTGCAGAAAAGTTGTATTTCTGACTTCAAGATGCGGTCCATTGCACTTTTCCTAGTAGGAAGTTGTAAAATCCGACTTTCTGAGTTCAATGGAACGCAGCACTACTTTTCAAAACTTGATCCAACACTGAATTCTCAATCAGCCTAATTTACATTTAGAAAACTCCTGATGTTGCTATAACAATGCAAATAGCACTTACCAATTTACTTGAAGTGAAAATCAGTCCTGTTTAATGAATTAAGCAATCACACGGTCATGCAGAACATCTCGTGATTTTAAATCCTTAAGGATCTCTTTCTCAACGGCAATACCAGCAGTGATGACAGCCGGCTCGTCAGCGAGATCTCGCGCTCTTCGCTTTTGAATTCCGTACATCAATAAAAGCGGGATTGTGTCACTCAAGGCCAGCTAGAAGGCCTCGACCGGGACACATCCTAAAGATTACGCCCACCAAGAACAAATAAATCAATCTGATTGGCTGACGAATCTGACAATCTGACTTTATTTGCTCATTCATTTGCACTGTTGAGGGTTCTGCAGAAATTCTGAAGGCCTAACGGGGTGGAGCTCAAACTCACGTGATGCTTCTGGCATGTGATTTGTGAAACAGTTGTCACACTTTGTTTGTAAGCATCAAGGAATAAAATTCTGACTGGATGCATTTTTCAATTTTCTCTATTTGTTTGTAGATGAATTAAGAGTGGAAAACATAGGCTATAAGCTATATACCTATAATACATAGGTAAAAAGATGATTGAGAAAAAAAGGATGACATTTTTTTATTTTATTTGGCATGTTAGGCCAGCAGATAAGGCTTTGCTGGCCCTGAGAATTCGCCACTGTGTTAAAGTCATTTTACAATGTCTTCCCACATGGCTCATCCAGTCACAATATAGAGTGCATCTGTTTTATAATATTTAAAGCTTCTCAGTTTTAAAAAGAAAGGTCACACCACATCCCTGCGATGGACTGGCGACCTGTCCAGGGTGTACCCCGCCTTTCGCCCAATGTTAGCTGGGATAGGCTCCAGCCCCCCGCGACCCTGTACGCAGGATAAGCGGTTGACGATGGATGGATGGATGGATGGTCACACCACATTTGACAGTGCCTGTTAAATATCTAGCTGCCTTGGTATAAAAATCTATTCAGTCAATGTAGATTTCAGGTAAATCTAAATGTGTTTAGAAAAGTGTGGAAAAGTGTTTCTGTTTTTGTGTAAATCTCATACTAAATCGTTTCAAAAATTAAAATGAAATCTAACATAAATCAAAGGAATAGTAAACACAAAATATAGTTTTAAAATTATAGTTTTATTTATTGAAGCAAAAAAGTTATCCAATACCAGCCTGGGCTGTGTGAAAAAGTATTTGCCCTTAGTTACTAAATCCCCAAATATGAAACTGCATTGATAATGGGGTTCAGCTGGACTAGACTATTTACTGATTACTGCCAGCCCTGTTCAATCAAATCAACACCTGAATAGAACCTTTTCAGCAGCATGAAGTTGGCTTAAAGTTCTCACACAGTAGCACTATATGCCAAGGTCGAAAGAAATTCCAGAAATGATGAGGAAAAAGGTGACTGAATTACATCAGTCTGGGAAGGGTTACAAATCTATTTCAAAGGCTCTTGGATTCCAAAGAACAACAGTGAGAGCCATTATCTCCAGATGAAGAAAATTGGCACAGTAGTGAATCTTTCCAGAAGTAGCTGACCTTCCAAAATTCCACCAACAGCACAGCAACGACTCATCCAAGAAGTCACAAAAAGGCCAAGGACAACATCCAAGGAACTGCAGGCCTCTCTCGCATCAATAAAGGTCACAGTTCATGACTCCACTATCAGAAAGACACTGGCCAAAAAGTCCTTCCATGGAAGAGTGGCAGGGCAAACCACTGCTAACCCAGAAGAACATTAAGGTTCGTCTGAATTTTGCCAAAGCACACCTTGATGATCCTCAAACCATTTGGGAGAATGTCCTGTGGACTGAGTCGAAATTGGGACTGTTTGGAAGTCCCGTTACATCTGACCTAAATCAAACACAGAATTCCACTAAAAGAACATCATACCTACAGTCAAGCATGGTGGTGGTTGTGAGATGTGTTGGGATGCTTTGTTGCATCAGGGCGACTTGCAATAATTGATGGGCACATGAATTCTGCTCTCTACCAGAAAATCTTAAAGGAGAACGTCCGGTCATCAGTCCGTGAGTTGAAGCTCAAGCGCAACTGCATTATGCATCAAGAAAAGTATCTAAAGCATAGGAGTAAGTCCACCTCCTGAATGGCTCAAAAGAAGCCAAATTAAAGTTTTGGAGTCGCCTAGTCCAAGTCCTGACTTGAACCCGATTGAGATGCGGTGGCCTTGATCAGGCAGTTCATGCTCGAAAACCCTCCAATGTGGCTGAACTAAAGCAATTCTGCAAAGAAGAGTGGGCCAAAAATCCACCAAAGTGTTGTGAAAGACTGATCTCCAGTTATTGGAAGCATTTAGTTGTAGTTGTTGCTGCTGAAGGTGGCACAACCAGCTATTAAGTTTAAGGGGGCAGTACGTTTTTTTCATATGGGTGAAATACATTTTGGATAGCTTTTTTGCTTCAAAATGTTTTATTTATTTTTTTATAAAAATAAAAAACTGTACTTTGTGTTTACTCTGGTTGCCTTAGTTTTATGTTATATCTCGTTTGAAGATCTAAAACAGTTTAATATGAAAAATAAGAAATCAGGATGGGGGAAAATACTTATCCACAGCACTCTAAATTAATTTTCCTTTGCGAAGAAATGGAGGTACACTCATTTTGTTACAAAACTAAAAGATCACTTTTCTCAGAAATGAATGGGGCTAAGAAGGATGAAAAGAACAGTAGATATTCTGGAATATTATTTATGGAAATGACAGTGATTGATAAGCCACAGAGAAAGTTAATTTCCCTTTTGAAATATCATCTCTTGAACTCTAGGCACATGCAAAAGCATCGGAAATAATGCCCCAGGAGGCGTTCACACAGGACGTGTTCTTCATTCAAAAGCAGTTAGACATTGTACACAAACAGAATGCAGGTTTTAATGTAACATCTTTTAGCTTGACATAGCATCTTAAAAACATGACTCAAATGGTGCAATATTCATTAGTTTGCCGCAAGCACGCATCTTAGCTGTCTTTCCTATCTTTTTCTGCCAAAGCATCCTGGTCTATGGCAGTATGGACACGGCTGCCCAGTGTCTCTTGACTCTCCCTAACCCCAAAGGCTGTCCAGTTCTGTGTCTCAAACACTCCGGGAACTTCCTGTTTTCTGGCTTGCGGGATGGAACGCTGATGGTATACGAAAGACATCATGGAGGTACGAGTTACATAACGTTCAATGGCTAATTGTATTGTTGTAGAGCTTCATTTGGTCCTCTCTTTCATGTCTTACACTCATTTATTTGTTTTCTGTGTTGCTTTTTCTGTGTTATGCAGAATACCATTAAGTCAATTCATCCTCAATACTTTGCAGGTGCTTGTTTAGCATTTCGGATAATCAGCCCGGATTTAAACATCTATGTTATTTTTATCCTATTAGCTGTGTTTTTATTCCATTTCATCACATTAGCACATAAATGGACAGTTACTTTTCCCTACTAATGGGATTAAAACTAATTTGGTGGGATAATTAAGATGGGTAATTATTAGTATGTCCCCAAATGAAAGGGACTCAATAGAGTGAAAGGGTAATCAAATCAAATTAATAGTACAAATGAATCTGATTGTCCCGTGTTCAATTTGCTCTTTCATCAACCTTCCATTTCAAACAATCAAGGATGTTTTTTTTTTTCAGTCCCTTCTCAGTAGGCTGAATGCCTTGGTGAGTATCTGAGAGATATTCGTTTTGTCATGTATTCTGAATGCATTTGCAGATGAGACAGGGATAAGATTGTTATGGCGACATATTAGTTCTATAGCAAGCCAATGAACTCAGGATTACCTTGAAAGCAATTCATGATTTCACAAGTCTGTCCTCTTTATTTGTGATAAGTGTGAGCTAATGACATCAGAACACATGGCATGCACAGCTTCTGAGACATCAGGCTGATCGCACAAAATTCGGCAAGTGTGTGCCAATTTTTCTTTAGCCGAAATCGATATACGTTGACCGAATTTGAAAACACTGCCTCCAGAGGATAAAGCGGTAAGTGTTTCAGCGCATATAAATAAGTGTGACATCCATTTATATGCAGGAGAGTTTGCCAGAAGCCAGTTTAAAAAATTCTAGTTTTCAGCTGATCAGGGTGTAAAACAGAAGCAAAATGTTTATTTTATTTAATCTACCCCCCAACCAAAACCCAAATCTAACCATAACCATTAGTAGAGACAGAATGCAATGTTAGGGATGAAAATACGACCTCATCATGCTTGTGATTGTTTATACAAATATCGTGCCATGAGGGAAAATTAATTGTTGCTTAGCCGTTCCAAATATGTCCAATGGGAGATAGGGCAAGTCAGTAAGTCTACTGTTGCCAATCCTAGGGTACCGGAACTTTCGGAAACAGCATGCTGACTTCCCATGTGATCGTCTTGGAGACATGGTATATAGGGAAGGACTGTGCAAGACAGACAGCCGGGCACAATGGATTTATCACATTGCACTACTTACCTGGCTGTCAACCAGGAATTACCTCCACTGAGCTAGAAAGTAAGATTAATTATGCTGATGTGCAGTGTACCGATTGAATATTACTATTCATGTAGTGTAAAGAAATAAATAACAAACACAGTCCCTGGGAAGTACCGACTAGAATTGGGGGAGGGGCTGAGAAGCCTTTCTTCTTTCTCTTTTTTTTTCATGCAAAGAATCATACAAATTATTCTACGGAGCAATACATTACCCTCAAAACAGCAAATATTGTTATAAACACCAGCGTCTCGCATGAGATTAATCAGAAATCTTTTCGAAACGTATGTGCAAGACAAAATTGCTTGGGGAAACCTTCTTGTTTAAAAGGGTAGGACCATTTTGTTGTGTTTAATCAACAGAGCGCATCATTTATAAGGATAATAATGAGGTGTCTAGCTTTCAGAAGAAAATACGCTAATATATTACACCCAGAAGCAATAAGAATCCCTCTGAATGCAACACAACGGGAAACAGCGCCAACACTTCTACTTTATTACTTTTCCTGTAATAAACTAAAGACTGTATCTTCAGTTGCTTGGAGGGTTTAGATAAGTCCTCCTCTTCCCCCCAATCTTAGGCGGCCTTCATAGGTGGCCAAAAAATGTGAAGACTGACATTTTAAATATGCCATGCAATTAACCTGAGGAAAGCAGAAGTCATTGTAAAGCTATTCTGGTTTCAAAGGCAGAAATAAACAAATGGAAATGTTAATTAAATGGCTCACTGCACTTCCCTTTCTAACTTTGCTTTATGAATGCATCACGATGGGGCGAAAAAGACTAAGAAAAAGCTTATGTAATACAGTAAATCTCATAATGTCCACCAGTGTCCATAGTGGCTGCAACAACACACTGTGTGATTAAAACTCAATACAAAAATGGTCTGGCGTGTTCTGAGCATATCGGAGAGAATGACAAATGTATAAATTGGATTGCACAACAAGCTGCAGTTATTAACATGGCACAGTTAGCACATTAGCATAAAAAGCGCTAGCTCCTTTTGAGGGAGGCAGTCCACAAACATGCTTTGCTGTGTGTTTTTTAAGATGTAGCCAGAAATTATACAGTCCCTACACCAGTTATACATATTTGTCTTGCAACACACAAGGATTTACTCTTGAGTATTAATGAAACCAATTTACTCTAAGTGACTTGCACAGGGCAACAACAGTGAAATTAGCATGCAGAACAGTTTGTAGCTGTGCTATGTGAAGCGTTTTTAAGGGAAATAACATGCTAATTGGCTAGCATTGACTATCTTTGGCCACGTTTGAAATGTTCCACCAGATAGGATTAGTGATTTGCCTTTAAGCAAAGTATTTTACCAGCCTCATTGTTTTGTAAAGCCATGTACTTTTATTTCTCTTTCAGGATATGCAAGTTAAAAATGTCAGGGTACATTTGCAAAATAGGTCAAGTAAAACTGTTTCTGCCTATTGGCGGTATTTAATATATGTCTCTGCAATTACTGTATGTACAGAATTTGCTCTGATATTTTTTTTTTCTTTAATCATAGGAACCATAATTTTAATCAAACAGCCATTGTAGCCAAGTACATTTAAAATATTAAAGGAATATTCTGGGTTCTAAGCTCAGTCGCCAGCATTTGTGGCATAATGTTGATTATCACAAAAATGTATTTATAAAAAAAAGAAAAAAAAAAAAGAAATTGAGTTTACAGTGAGGCACTTACAATAGAAGTCAATGCGGGCAATTTTTGGAGGGTTTAAAGCCAGAAATTTTTTACTTACAAATTTATTAAAGCACCTACATGTTCTGTAAAGTTGTTTATATTTTCGTTTTAATAGTCATTTTAGGGTATTAGCCATTATATATGGAATTGCTACGGAATTGGCTATAACTTTACACAGAAAAGGTTAAATTTAAATTAAAATTAAATTTATGCATTTAGCAGATGCTTTTATCCAAAGCGACTTTCAGTGCACTTATTACAGGGACAATCACCCCGGAGCAGTCTGGAGTTAAGTGCCTTGCTCAAGGACATAATGGTGTTGGCTGTGGGGATCGAACCAGCAACCTTCTGATTACCAGTTATGTGCTTTAGCCCACTACACCAACACTCCGACGTTAGTACATGATTTTATCACACTAAAATCATGTTTACATGCATTGTAGCTATAATTTTGAAACAGTGAGTATTTTAACATTTAAAAATTGACCCCCATTCACTTCCAGTGTAAGTGCCTCACTAGCTGGGTTTCCATCCAACTATTTTTATGCACATTTTGAAATTAAGCATAAGAAATCCTGAGTGGAAACCCTTGATATGCGAATAACTTTCTAAATTTGCATAAAATATAATGTGCTAGGAGAAGCTGGACTTTCTAGTGTTAAGTTGATGGAAACTATTATGTTTGCAAAAAAGATGATGTGTTTTGACCATTCATGCATGTGTTATGAATGTGCGATAGCTTGATGTGAATAGCCCGACGAAAGGTTCAACCTTGGCACAAAATTCTCTGAACATAGCGCTTGTCATTCAGAAGTGTTTAACCCACAGCTGCAAGTGGGTCCTCACAATCCGGCAGAACAGTTTAGCGAGCGGGCACTTCCAGGTATGTGGAGACTGGGCGTGTGTGGGCATCGCAGCCATTTCAGCTCCATTATATCAAATATTACACTTTTTCTGCAGTGTCTCGTGGATGCATTTTTTAAAATGAGATGCATGCTCCAATCTGCATAGGCGATTTTTGGAATTTTCGTAGAGGGGAAATATGGGTAATAAGAAATAATGTCCAAATAGTATCGCTTTAAAACATCACAATATTTTGGATTTTGCTTCATTGAATATCAGCAGCAAAATCATTGCGATTATATTGTAAATATACAAATGTATTTATTCATATAAAAATAAATATTTGATACAGCATACCCAGCCCTTCTCCAAATACCAAGATCTGGTGATATACACCTTAGTTTCCCTTTGCCTTTTAGGGAATAAAATACATCTTCTTGTGATACATCTGTGATGACTTGTGTGTGTTTCTGTCTTGTAGGGGAACTGTGGAACCCAGACTCTTGCAGGAAACTCACAATTGGTCCAGATCCTCTGAGGACGTTACTTGCCTTAGAAAACTCTGTCTGGGCAAGCTGTGCTAACACAGTTACTGTAGTTGTCATCTCAAGCTTGTCCACTCAGGTAGGCTCATCATTTCAAAGCACTGCTCCCCTAGCTTAAAACATATCAAATGGAGACGCAGAGACTATGTTTCATGGGTACTTGGTCAGGTCTGACTGACAAATTAGATTGTGTGTGAAGATGAATAGTCTTACAGATCAGCCGCAGTCCATTGCTATATCTGTGGCCAAGATATCTCATCTGGGGTCTCTTGTTCTGTCTTTGTTTGTCCTAATTCAAACAACATTATCAATTAGTGTTGGGAATCGAGAACCGATTCATTTTCCGTCATAAGGAATGCGGAAGGAACACCCTAATTAAATATTCTCCGACAGTGTTTTCTGTACTGCTACTTAAAAAAACAAACTCATTATGAATAGTGGTCAAAGGTCACTTTAAAACGGACTTGGGCTATGTTCAGACTGATTTTTTCTCAAATCAGATCTTTTCAGGCAGACTGTCCACACTGTTATTTGCAAATGATCAAATCAGATTTGTGCGTTCAGACATAACCAACCTATCTGCATGGTTTGCTTTGGTAACGACGTAGGCGTACCCACTTGACGATGCTTTCAAAACAGATGCGGGAAAAATGGAGGTGCATCATCTCACTCCCCAAATAATAATAAAAAATAATAATTTGAGCATCAATTTTTGGAGCATAATTTCCAATCATGCTGTAATTTTGCCAAATTATGCAAAAAAGTTTGTTTGAATTGTGTGTATTTTGAAACATCTAATGTTAGCTATGAAATTAGCCTTAGCATGTCAAATGAGTCTGACATTGTATTACAAAAACATTAAAAATGTCATTTCATTTTCAATCATTTTCACCACGTAATTTTAGATGTGCTTGATATGACACTGTGGTGGGAATTTTTATAACTTTATAAAAGAAAAATGATATAAATCTAGGATGCATGTACATGCATACACTGTTGGACATTGTTAGTAGACAAATTAAATAAACTAGTGAGAGTGTGAAACATTTTTAACTGGATTTTACTTATGATTAATTCACATGGCTAAAAGTGCCCAAAGTTGAAGAAACACCCATAAATAAACACAACATGGTAAATGGCTGGCATATAATATAGATAGGATCAATAATTTGGTGCTTTCTTAAAAATAATCATTAATGGAATCATTTAGGACCCAGAAATGTCAAATTGAATCAGAATCATAAATTCCGTGGATATCTTAATTATGAAGAAGTCTTACCCAGAGGATCTTCCCCATGGGCCTGTATAACCCTGAGTCTACCTTTAATTCTGCCTTCTTGGGTTATATCTCTGGAATCAAACATCTCTTTCATCCTCTGAGATTTCTCTGGATGCACTCATCAGAGAGGAGATTTGAGCTAGTGGTAGGTGAGTGGACCCCTGCTGCTTTTGGGTTGATCCTCCACAGTTTTGGTCAGGGCTCTGTTTTGTTCTACTGATTGCATTGTATCCATTTCCCTGTGGAGCTGTGCTGCTGCTGGAGGGGGCCGCACCTCCTCTACAACTGTAAGTCTGGCTCTTGGGACTCATGGCACAGCATACAATGATGTGTGTCGGTGGGATCAGCAATGGGGCCTGTAAGAATTCAGCACTCTCCACTGACTTTCCCCTCTCTCACCGGCAGATCTTAGCTAAGCCACACTATATGCATTGTCACCCTGTTCCCCTGACCTGAATCGATGATCCTGGTTTGAGGCAGTTGGTTTGCTACTGATGTGGAATGCTAAAAGAGCATTTCCCCGCTGTACAGCAGAGAAAACAAACAGTGTTATGGTCGGGCGAGTCCGCAGTATACAGAGCAAACATCATAAAATACCAAAGTCTTCATCCACTGAGCTGTCCAGCTCTAATGTTTATTTAAAAGAATATCAGGGACACGGGTCAGATCTCCAAAACCTAGCTCGTAAACAAGCCGAAATAACTCTTCCACTTTTAGACCCTGTTTACATGTGATATATTAACATCTGTCTCAAGTGATCCAATGATAAGTGCTCAGCTCTAATTCAGGTGTAATTGATGTCCATAACGTTTTTTGATGGATCACTGAAGCCTAGGGTGGGCGATAAAACTGTTAAATGAAATAATGAAAGAAATGTTCTAGTGCAAAGTGCCGCCACATGGTACAGAACGCGCTCCAATCAGAGGTTGCACAACAGATAGTCATCATATTCTAAGCATTATTATTTTTATCTGTCATTGGTTACTTTTGTGTTATTTTTGCATTAAAAGGTTGCTTTTTCCCACTATCTTGGATGAGAGCACTCTCTATTTACTCGCGCATCCTAAAGAGTTAAAACACATAAGGATGATTAAAACTAGTCCTATGTCATGTCTCCTACATTTTTTTATTTTTTATCAGCCAAAGTGACAGAACATTTTGGAATTATCTGGCAATTAAATATTTGGTAGATAATGACACATTTTCAGTTAACGCAACCTTGGTGTTTCAATCACTTTAACATTCCTTAAGATCCTTTAGTTTCTGTTGGTGACAATAACGCTTTCCTACTAGCATCTGTTCTGCCACAAACACACAGAGAGATGTCAATTAGCTCTGGAATTATTAATTAACGCCTTTGTAGTACATATTCATCAAACAGGTTTCCTGCATGCAATAGAAGGCTAAATCCTTGGAACTGCTATGCACGGTTGCGCACGTCTCCGCGTCAACAACTGAGTCTCCGGCTAAAAGCATTTACACGCGCTCCTCCCGTGAACATGGACAGGGGAAAATGGGGTGTCGAATACCATGAGCTTGGCCTCCTGGGAGTTGTGGGCCCCTGGGCTTCAGCCCGTGCATTAATGTGCCCCTGATGACCACAATGCATTTGTTGTGTAAATGTTAAAATGTCCTATACATTATCATGCACAAGACTTCACTGAACATTTTAGTGCGCCTGATATCAACATACAGCGGCACAGTTCATTTAAAGCACGCTATATTCACCATATAGTTTATAATGCATGTAGTCACAAATTAAGAGACCACAAGTGGTTACAGGATATGCATTTGAGAAATTATTAAGATGAGATATATTATTGTTCAGATCAACAATAAATGGAAGTCCCATGCTCAGTTAAATGAGAGGTTGTTTATATGTTACTTTCGAAAGCACTGCTTTTCCTTGTCACCTAATATTATACTGGACTAATGAAGGGTTAGTGTGATGCGTGTGTGCTAGTTGGAGTCTTGCTGTGTTTTACCCCTCAGGTGGAGAAGAACAGTGCTCTCCTGCTGTGGTATAGTGATGAAGTATCTGAAGGAGAAGGGGTGGGGGTAACCTATGTCTCTGCGTGAAACTCAATGATGGGTCCGTATGGCCGTAACACCTGGTGTAGACCTTAGACAGGGTAGATGGCATATTGAAATTCTTTTGATGGAAAGTCAAATTTTAAGTCCAAAATCGCTCACTCTCATTACAATTACTTTTCTAAGCTAAGTAAATGTGGCTGTATTTTAGCATCGTAGGCAACATTAATATATTAAATATAGTCGCTGTCTGATGAAAAACATTTCATCAGATTTTTTCATCAGAGTATTTTTCAAGAGCGTGGAAAAACTTTTCTCATAAACAATCTTAAAGAATTAATAAAATCAGTCACCTTTAGTACCATAAATATAATTCTATCATTACACATCTGTTAGCACTGAACTGTTCGATATTTTAATTGGACTTGCATCTATTTTTGTCAGCGAACGGGGACATAGATGATTTTATTATAATGGGTTCCAATGGCGAAAGTTCAGTTACAGACTTGTGTCTAATTGTTCATGTTCCCAGAACTTGGTAGGTTGTTGATTTTTAGAGAATTTATTTTTGGATATATTCTGAGCTTTTACTTACTCTTTTAGATCAAAATCAATTTTATGACTAGTGTTTTTAGTCCGTTTGTTGAGTGGATTGTTCGATTTCGAGATGCATTTTCCAGGTAAGAATTAGCTTTCACTTGTGGTTTCGCAAAGATGTAAATCTGGCAACCATATTTGGCTGGTATAGTCTACTTTTTAAAGCCACCTGTCATTGTGAGTGCATGAAGGATTTGTTTGTCAGGGAATTCCATTGAGGTAAATTAGTTGACGCTCATAAAAACATAAAGGCAGGACATACACGGTTTTGATGGACACTTCTCAAGGTCAATGGAGATACTTGTTAAACAGATAGCCTGCTTAAACATCTTTTCTTTGGTCATTTCCTTGCACAGTTCGAAGAGTAGGGAGAGGTCACTCGGTTTATTCCGTATGGTTAAAAAGTCAAAATTGCCAAAAGTGGAGTTATGTGTTTTTCTTTGGACATTGACAATATATATATATATATATTTCTGCCTTAATAAATCCTTGTTTGAATTTTCTGCAGCTAGGTTATTTTTTTTTAACTTTAATTTGCAGTGAAAGCTCACAAATAATTATATAATAATTTGGTAATTTGTGTCAATGACAGTATGATTGCCTGTAAATATATTTTAGTGCATTACAACTGACTATGCAACTAGCAAGCAAAAAATTATGAATACACACAAAAATACAAAACATTTAAGGTGAGACCTGAGATATAGCTAATATGAGTCTAATAACTTTTATTAATTTGATACATTTTCTGCCTCAGACAATGCAATTAAACGTCAAGGTTAAAATAGTTCACCTACAATAAAACTGTAAACTAAAACCACAAATGAGTCCTGTTACATCAACTGATCGCGATCATTTGTTTTAACCATGATTATCTGAAAGATTGTACTATCTGACATTGTACTATCCAAATGAGGGATTTTTAATCTAGAAATGCCAATCATAATTGTTGAGTCTCATTTTCTGTTGCAACAGTGCATTATGTGAGCACTCCAAATCAATTGAGGCATCACCATTTAGAGCAGCGTGTGAAGATTAAATGCTATCTGTAAGGGGGCCTGGGTAGCTCAGCAAGTAAAGACGCTGACTACTATCGCTGGAGTCACAAGTTCAAATCCAGTGACTCCAGCCAGGTCTCCTAAGCAACCAAATTGGCCCAGTTGCTAGGGATGGTAGAGTCACATGGGGTAACCTCTTTGTGTTCGCTATAATGTAGTTCTCACTCTCGGTGGGATGCTTGGTGAGTTGTGCACGGATGCCACAACAAGCTACGTGATTAGATGCATGGATTGATGGTCTCAGACGTGGAGGCAACTGAGATTCGCTCTCCACCACCCGGATTGAGGTGAGTCACTATGCCTCCACAAGGACTTAGAGCGCATTGGGAATTGGGCATTCCAAACTGGGGAGAAAAAAAAAATGCTATCTGTGATGTATGCGTGCTATTTAAACGATTAGAAAAGGCTTTTGACAGGGAACACAAAACGTTTCGGTTTCACTTGAACATTTATGTAATGGCAAATGTTCTTGGTTGTTGCGGGTTTATGCACGCAGGGTTAATAACACGCAGTGACACAGTCAAGAGGAGACGAGGAGGAGATGCTTACTCTAGAGATTATACAATGGCTGCTGTGCAGATGAATTTGCAAGATCATAAATTCTTAGATGGACTGATAACTTTAGTTGTTTTCTTTTAAAGCCATATCTAGCCAGCAATGTTTAAAACCCAGTGTAGCACAACGGTTCATTAACAAGTAAGTAGGCAGCATTTCACAGTTGCCTGAGACACATCAGGATGAATTTACACAAGCGTTTACACTAGAATTGCGATGTGGTTGCATACGTTTCTGTCCACCTCTAATTGTGGTTTGAGTGATCCAATAACAAAATGTGGTTGATGCATGTAACTAGACCTTTATTTCCTGTTCACAAAGACACTGAAATAATCGGCTCAGTCAGTTTAATAAAAGTATTCCATCATTCTTTTTGTTTTGTCTCTGAAGTCCAAACAAAATAAAGCACAGAGAGAGAGAGAGAGAGAGAGAGAGAGAGAGAGAGAGAGAGAGAGAGAGAGAGAGCAAAGACACCCACTCCCGACGAGTCAATTAAAAGAGAAAACACATCAAAGGCAGTATAAGTCATCTTCCTTGCTCTCAAACAAAATAAGCTCCCTTTGGCAAGGGCACGCAAACAGGTGATAATCCTTGTCCGCTATTGTGCGACTGAGAGAGAAGTGTCTCTTGCACCCAACTCGCCCCCTCTGACTAATCTGCCTCAACCCCAGACTCGAGAACTTGCTGTGCATACGAGTTCTCAGGGCTCCTCGGTAGCACCGCAGACCTCGGGGGACTGCGTGCAAACCCTCGATAAGGAGCGATGCTCCCTCATGCCTCATTAGAGGACCAGGCATGAAATGGTGCCTCTTTCCCTGTGGACTTTTAAAAGGTGTTTGGAAAGTGGGTGTATTGTTTTCTAAGACAGTGGAGCAGGGCTTTGCTGTGAATCACTTTGAAATCAAAGTAACTAAATACTGAGTCACTGAAACCTTCTTGATGTGTGGCCCTCAATACCACTCGCATGATGGGGAGTTTTGATGGCAAAATCTTCAGACACAATAGATCTTCACGGTGTGGGAAAAGATAATGCGAGAAAGGTGTCTAATTTGTGTTGAAGTTTGCCTCTGTGTTTTTTTTGGAACTGAATAATATCCTTAAACTGTTCTTTGATCAACTAGAAATTAAGTAGTAAGCATAAACACAGATAAGCACACTCAAAATAAAGATGATGAGAAAATATGCAAGTAAATATAGAATTAAGAAATTGCTCAGGTGATGCATGGAAAATTATAGAAGGCTTATCCCTACAATTCTGTGCCTTTTTTAGTCCTCACTACAAGTTGCAGTATTTATAATGTTTAAGTTTGAAAGGCTTGGTAAAAAGAATAAAGACTATGTATAATGTTACACACTGCTGTGGGTCTAAAAGTATAATTTTAAATAATTGAAATCATTTTCAATTATTGCACAAGTCTAATTTCCTCATGAGTTGTGAGAAGCCAATGAGGGGAATTTTAAACTATATAATGATGATACTACAATGATAAAATCTGCAGTTTTAGTGGCATGCTTCACTAAAGCATGACTTCAATTATTAGACAAACAGTGTAGGACAAATTTCAATGTGGTGAAGTAAACAACTTTGTATTCAGCACAAGAATAAAGGACTGTCCTCAAGAGGCCAATCCAACATCAAAGGCTACAGTTTATTGTTTGTCATTCAGTTTCAGTCTGAGATGTGAGATCATTACCAACTTCAAAGTTAAATTGTGTAATTTCTATCAGAAAGACATGAGATTATTGGAATAATACTAACTGAATGTACTTGCGTAATTTGGCATAAGCCCTGTCCTTCGGTTCAGTGCTCCGATGCTGCTTAAACCATCAGATTCTGCCGTAGGCTGGGACGGGACCTAAACAGGTGGAGGTGGGGTGGGATGGGGGGGTACACGAAAGTATGCCAACAATGAGAGGCAGCTGACAGGCTTATGAAGCGGAAGCTGTATTGTGATTGGATGTGATTCTTGATGAATGAATCCTGAGATCTTCCTGCTAGAATAACACTTACATTTATGTGCTTGTTTTCAAAGAGGTTCCCAAAATACTCTCACTGTCTACCATTGGTCTGCAAACAGATTGTTACTTTTTTACAGTCTTACCATTTATCAAGCACAGCCACTTCGCTTGGTAAAAAACAACATGGAATCATGTTTAATGTTGTAGCAGTCACACAAAGTCCTCTTTCCAACCTGAATTTCTTCAGAACACAGCACAACTAATGAAACTCAATTAGGCGTTGCAGGCGTTTCAAGGTGCGTTTATTAAAATAAGTTATTTCTAACTTTACTTGTTGTCTAAAAATGCAGCTCAACAGTCAAAGATGTCCGTCCAGTGCATTTTAACAGTATATAGAAAATTCAACATGATCTCAAAGTGAAATCGGTAAGAGTAGGTCGATTTTTCCTTAGCAAATTCGCTATATGCTGACTGAAATTTAAAACACTGCCTCCAGTGGCTAAAGCTGTAAGTTTTGCAGGACATATAGGCACATGTGAGCTCCATTTACAGTATGTACAGAAGAGCTCGCCAGAAGCAACCTCTGAATCAAGCTCTTCACTGATTAAGCAGACGTGTTAACTTCCTGGTTTCAACTTGGATATGAACCCGGGTCTCTTTCGATTGTGACGCAACGCGCTGCCACGTGGGAAGGTATACACACTGAAAACTATGCAAAAAGTGGGAAATGGTGGGAAATGTCACATGTCAATGAGTTGGCATACTGTCGCTGATCCTAAGGTACCAGAAAATTTGGAAACAACATGCCGACTTCCTGTGTGACCATATTGAGAAAAACAGCGCAGATGCACACTAAAGCATGTTTGAGCAGCCCCTAACTTGCTCTATCCTAAACAGACCCAAACCCGGTCGGAAAACCCAACAGTTTGTCAGAATACTTCACGTTGGGTTGAAGACCTCTTATGTAGAATAACCAAAAAGTAATTCTGGTTCTCAATAGTGATGGGTAGAATGGTTAACTGAATGTCTACTATCCATGCACATCCCTAGTGAATATCTTATGTCTAAAAAAAGCTACAATTATCACAGATGAGAACAGAGTGCATCTGGGGCTCTCAGTGACCAATTTGGAGAAAAAAGACAAATTGGACTGCTCTGACTGCATTATTAAATACACAAGCCATGCTGATAAACCAGAAAACAAAAGAAACAGAGAAAACAATCTATTGGAACACAAGACAGTCTGTGAATGAGCTACGTCTTATTTAAAGCTCTACCACACACCATACGCATCTCAGCCACGATGACCACTAATCATGCCAACATCAGCTGATGAGCGGCAACTTACTGTGGTTTGTTTTCTGCCTATATTTACCCCACTCTCTTTCATGTTAATTGCTAGATTGGTGTTGTGTGTTTAGTTACTCACCACTCTCTCTCTACCATAGTTGTGCATTTTAGGTGTTTTCTGTATTGGTTGCCAGTCTTCGCAGTAGCGCACGGATTGTGGTTACCTTCCCGTTGGTTGCATCACTCGCCTTGATACTTCACCTGAGTATTCCTCATCGGTACCCCTCTACACTGGCTCTGCTCTTCACACTAGCATGACGAACACACTCTCCATCTCCCACTGCAGCTGGTGCCGGGTCTCCATCACGCTTCGACAGCTCTGCTGTGTTTCAATTATAATAAAGTCTGTTACTTTACCTCCGCACTTGACTCCGGATCTCTGGTCTCATCCTTGACAGAAATAGGGAAGACAGTCCCGTGCTTTGCAGCTAAAAACAGCACTTTTTTCTGCTACCCCAAACTTTTCTCTCTATCCACAAAACAGTCATCCTTCCCTGCATTAATGTTATTAATACATTAGAGTTTCTGAGTGCTGATGCAATAACGTGGTCAGAGATGTAGTGTAAATGTTTAATGAACGTAGTACGGAGCAGAGAGAACATAGTGAGTAAGAGCTCTGATACAGTTTGAACACTGTTAGGGTTAGGGTTAGATTAACTTCTGGAGATTTGGCAAATTTGTTTGGTGTGGTGGAAATTAAGTCACAACAATGGCATGGTTGTATTTTTTCAAAAACTGCTAGAAATCATTTTCACACAATAAATATTGAAGTGGTTTTGGAGACCTATTATGCCCCTTTTTACAAGATGTAATATAAGTCTCAGGTGTCGCTAGAATGTGTCTGTGAAGTTTCAGCTCAAAATACCCAACGGATCATTTATTATACCATGTTATAAATGCCTCTTTTTGGGTGGAATCAAAAACATGAACGCTGATTTTGTGTGTGTCTCTTTAAATGCAAATGAGCTGCTGCTCCCCGCCCCTTTCCGGAAGAGTGCTGTGCCTTTACAGCTCGTGCTTGGTGCTTCGGATACTACAACAACAAATCAGAACAAATATGACTGACAGCGTAAATACCGGAGTTCAGGTGGGGCTAGGAAGAGAAATTGGGATTTTACATAGCAAATGGCCCAAAAGTTGAGCGGGGGGAGTGTTCGCTGTACTTTTCTGCTTATCGCGGTGCCTATAATACTTAAAAGTGGGGGTCTGGGATGAGGTTAATATGGTAAAATATATACTGCATTGAAAATGTTGCAAAAATTGATGACGAAGGACTGGTAAAAAGTTACCGATGTATCAATTATGATAAAATCTTTATAGCAAAAAAAAAAAAAAAATAATAAAAAAAATAGAACATTTAAATCCTTTAAATTTTATAAATAATCAACGCTTGGGACATGAAAGTGCCTCAAGTTGAAAAAAAAAAAAAAAAAAAAAAAAAAAAAATATATATATATATATATATATATATATATATATATATATATATATATATATATATATATATATCAGATAATTGTATCACCAAAGATTAAGACATCTCAACAAGATCAATAAGGTCAGTGGTGATAGTGAACTGGGCTTGGCCAAAGAAAACCCTGCAGCTCATCCACATGAGCTATATGTTGCTCAGCTGGAGATTTTTGGAAATGGAGAGTAACTGAAAGAATGGCAGACTTCCTTGCTGCTTTTGACACAGGCTAAAATCCAGACTATCCGAGAAGGGGAGCCTGTTCAATACTTGTGTTTTTCTTTTTACTGAGCCCTGAGGTCTTCTGCAGGTATTGGGACAGAACTACAACCAGTACAAAAAGAAAAAAAAAGTGAAATGTCCATTCACTCCAGTTGCTTTCCCTTGAGTCTCTTTTCATTGTGTTTTGCATCTCTAGCCATACACAATATAGCAAATCAGTTCTGAACTTCTCTACAATAGAACGTTTTGTTTTTGGTTATTCGGGCACAATATGTACTCTTGAGAAGAAAAGGATACAAATAGCTTTAAATTGCTGGCAACATTGGTGGGTCATCAATGCAGTGAATTCTTGTGGCAGTGTGGACTTCACAACTAGCTTCCAATAAGGTGAAAATGGTCTGTACCAGATGTAAGTACGGACTCCTGGCTTCCAGCAATAACACAAAATAGAGACACTTATGCTTGGAGACACATCCATGAAAACAAGCTCTCAGACTCTATAAAAAACAACTCATTTACGGTAGTGTTCACTCTTCAAATTTAAGATTTTCACGCTCGAACACCACATTGAGTGGCTGAAAGCTCACTGTTCCGAGAATATTTTTCAAGTCCAGGCATGTGAGGAGTCCTTGCAGATTGATAAAGAAGAAAGTGAAAATAAATAGCTTGTGAGGTAGTTTTTTTCTTCTTCTTTTTTTCTGCTTGTTGATTTTTATTGGCTTTTGGTCCTCCAGCCCAATTTTTAACCCTTGTGCATCAATACAAAAAGTTAATCAGAGGTCCTTTGAGGATAAAAATGTCCACGTCAAAAAACTGCCATAATATTATATATATTAATATCATTTTCCACTTTCAATTAGTTCATTTTTTATAACCAACCTCAGTCCTGATCATAATATCAGATATTTATTAATTTTCTTTAATTCACCCTTTAAATACCAGTTTGTTTATATAATGTTTATATAATATAAAACACAAAAAATGTATTATTTTCCATATACTAAATGCTATGGGGAATTTAGTTTTTTGGATTATCAGTCTGGGATATGTCAATGATTAGCAACAACATTGATTTTGATGCATTATTGTTTTTTGTGCAGTGTCTGACAAAAATATCCAACTGCCATAAAAATATTATATAATAATATAATTTTCCACTTTTACTGTTCACTGATTTTTTTTTAACCAACTGACTGATCAGGACTGATTCCTGACCATAACTACCAAATATTCATTCATTTTCAGGATTTTAACCCTTTAAACGTCAGTTTATTTACATAATACCACTGTTGTTTTTTTCACACTCACACACACACACATTTCTCAATACACACATACAAAACTCACTCCACACCAATTATAGCTGCATTATTAACTGGCCTGCAGTGCTCTATAATACAGCAAACAGAAAATAGGAAAAAAGCATGTACTATTTACTCCATAGGCTAAACATGAGAAAAATGGCGCTATCTGGTGGAAAATATATAAAAAATTATATTTTGAAGCCAGGGCTCCTGAATGAAAGCATAATATCATGGAATTCATGATTTTGTGATTTAATGGCACTGGGATCAAATATTGCCATTTTAACGGGTTTCAATGGGGACATTTTTGTCCTGAGTGTAACTATTTTGTGTACACAGTGTAGTATAGATATATTATAGGAACTGAGGTTAAAATAAAAAAATTCCCCCAAAAATTCACACTTTTGGCATTAACACAGCCAAAATTATACAAAATTATAAAAAAATAACAAATAAATTAAAAATACAAAATTATCCAAAAGTTCGCACAAGGGTTAACCTATTAGTGATTAGTGACTGCTAAATGAAGGAAAGTAGATCTGTTTGGTCTTGAGTTTTTTTTTACAGTCAAATTTTTTAATGAACAAAATCTTATAGACCCCATTAAATCAAAATTTAAGTATTGTGACTTGTTGCTCATTTTAGCTTTGAATCCATCTTTATTCTAGTGTACCAAAATTCACTTTTAGCACAAATATGCATTTAAAATTTACAGTATTTCTCTTACAGGCAAAAATATCGATGTCTCATCTTGCACTGCAAATATTTTTGTACAATCAGATGCTTTCTTGAGTGAGAATGTTCCTCCCCCATAAAGTGTGCAACAGTGTGATTCCAACAGTAAACATCCCATTAATTTCCTCCATAGGGGAATTGAGTTTTAACAATAATTCATAAATGTTTTAAAAACAGACCTACCGTGAGCTCCGAAGTTATGCTTCGGTTGAAGCCATCTGTCCATGTTATTTAAAAAAAATAATAAAAAAATGTAATAGCACAGTTTTTGGTAATGAACTACACTACCCACAATCCACCAATCAGAAAATCAAACCACGGCAAAAGAGCCCAGCATCGACCGCCCATTTCCATGATGTACTACGGATGACGCACTCTCCCTATTATCTCAAACTACTTATTTATGTGTATTTATCTAAATATTTTGCAATAAAATTTAAATATATTGTTTCTATACTAATAATCAACAACTTTAAATGAATAGTTTTATACTTTTCCATAACATTTAATTCAGCTGTGTGATCCGCAATGCTTTTTGGGACCGTAGCTCATTCCTTCAAACATGACAAACGTTTAGTACATGTTAGCGCAGCGTAGTTCTAGTGGGAAGACTAGCAGCTGTACATCATCACACCGTTAGCTGGGTAATTCCGAAACACGAAACATTCAGTGTGCTAACACGGCAACCTCCACCACCCCACCACCACCAGTTGAGTCCCATCCTGTAAGGGGGTAGGCTCCTCGCCCCTGCCTCCTATCTCCAGCATGATATGAGTGCAAATTGTTCGGACCGCCAGACGGGGCTTATGCCAAAGAGAGTCATTACATTTATGTTTTATATTCATCAAATAAATGTCATCTTAAATCTCACTCAAGTCTGCGAGTGTCTTCCTCATAGAAACTCTATTACCTTTGACGTTTTGTCCAAGTATCAAATCAAAGTTTGCAATGTTGTGATTTACCATGGAGCCAGCTGGTTTGTTTCATGGCTAAGAACTTGTTTAGGAAGGATTTTGTGATATAAACTAAAGGCTATTTAAAAAAAAAATAAATAAAAAAAAAATGCGATGAGACCTTCAATATGTTTCACCCAAACTTCCTGTTTCGGTGAAAAAAATACTTTAACAAAATTATTGGAATGAAAACATAACACTTCAAAAAAAAATTTAAATGCACAATAACTACTCTATGTCAAGATTATGACACCTTGGACGAACAAGTCATAATGACCATTTTATATGTAAACATAGTCTCTCAAAGTAAGATTCTGTATCATTTGACATCTGATCTATTAAGTTTTCCTTGCCTAAATCAATTAATTTATTGTGTTTGTTAGCTAATTTATAGTAAGCTAATTCATGTCTCAAACATAATCACATTCTGTTTTAGAGATTTGAGGTCCATCAGGACCCAATGATGAGCGTAGCCCACATGGTGCGAGCTGGAGGGGGCGTATGGATGGCATTCTCGGAAGGTTCCTCTATACGCCTGTTCCATACTGAAACCCTGGAGCACCTGCAGGAGATCAACATTTCCACACCATCCTCCTTTTACAACCCCAGTGAGTACCTCTCTCTCGTTTAATACACAATTCATATAGCTTTCACACATGCTTGATCAGCGCTTGTTTCCGTCTTTTCATTGAACTGTTTCTAATCAGCAGCTCTTACGATAAAAAGGTAATGATGGAGAAGTTTTTTTGGAATGGTTCCTGTAGACTGGCTCTCCAGGGACAGACTGTGAATAAGTAGCTAACTTAAGACCCCGCTGAGCAGTTATGGAGCTGCAGGGTTAGAGGCAGGAAAAGTCACATTAGAGAGAAGGCACAATGGCACAGACAAAGCTTTCCATATGGAGGGTTGCCATAGCAACGCACTTGTCATGACTTCAGCAGATGCGTTGGTACTGTGCCAGCATTTGCCATGTTTCCTTTTCTTCATACACCTGGTCTTTAACTTGTCTGGTCAACTTCACGGTTCTTTACCCCTCTATGTGTAACTTTAACCATCTTTATCTCCATTGGGTCCTCTTAAATATTGCCATCTTTTCGAATTCTTCAGACTCTTGTCAGAAGCCATATTCAGATGGTAAATGTTTTACACAGGGTCGTGAGGTAGTTTAAGCATTTACGAGAGACAGTTTCTGATTTTACAATCACCAGGGTCATATGGTATTTTGATTCCCATCCGAATTGATATCTTTGAGTTTGCAAGGTGGAAATTTGTCCAGAAATCGGTTTAAAATCTTTATTAACCACATGCCAAAGCCAAAATTTGCGCAGTTAAAAGCAGTTTTGTATTTTGTGTACTGTTTCATAGAGGTTTACATCAGAGAAATGTTTGAAATTGTATTTTAGTTGCACCAAACTTATATTATTGTTTGTGTATCTTCCCATAACCAATAATCGGCCATCCTAAATTAACTAAATCATGTTTATTTTCATATTAAACATCAACAGTCAAGTAGCACCAAGCTTACAGGTTTAAATTATATATTTGTAAAGGGATTAATCGAATGGATGAGGCGCGAACACAGACACAGACACACACACACATACACACATACACACACACAGGTGTCGGACAGCTGTAAATCTCTCTCTTTCTCTCTCTCTCTCTCTCTTGAACTGCTGCTTCCAGTCTGCCTTTATCCCTCTCTGAGGCTTGATTAGCCTGATAAGGGGCCGGATGTGCGGAATCACGACCTGGCCCCGCCCTCCGCCCTGTCATATTCCCTAGTTCTCTCAGCCCGGGGAGCCCCCGGCATGATGTAAACCCCACCACCCCCACTTCTTTCCCTGGGGAGGGGTGTGTCTTCCGCACCATATGCCGGCAGGTCATCCCCATCTACCTGGATGAGGGAGGAGACAAGGGGAGGGAAAAAAACAAAACGTGTGGCACCTAAAACGCCGTAACGGCGGACGAGCCAAATTAACAAAACGTTTTAAAAAGAGAGGGAAAGGCCAACAAGGAGCGGCAGTGGAAGAGAGAGAGGAGAGAGTGAATTTTTTTTAATATAATATAATAATTTGTCATTTTTATAATATGTAAATCAATTTATAAAAGTATATTTAAAAATATTATTTATAGACATTTGTCTTAAAATTGCAATATGATAAATTAATACAAAAATTTTTGTCTGTCTGTCTGTCTGTCTGTCTATCTATCTATCTATCTATCTATCTATCTATCTATCTATCTGTCTATCTGTCTGTCTGTCTGTCTGTCTGTCTGTCTGTCTGGCTATCTATCTATCTATCTTCATACATACAATTTATTTAGAACATATTTATTAATTTATAATTTGTTATAATTTATAATTGTATTATATTTTACTATAAATCCATAATTTGTGCTCAAGCGTTGTCTGTGTTTGATGACATTGCAGGGTATTTTAAATAAACTAATCTTCTTGAGTGAAGAGAACAGATATCCCCTGCTCAGTGTGTAGGGTGGAAGTGAACCCTTTGTAGGGACCCTGCGATTCAAAACGAAGACGAAAACTTCCGGATCTGTTGGATGACAAAACTCATTCGTCTTTAGTGAATGCACCTTTTTTTATGGTGAAAGAGCCATGCAAACATTCCTTAACTGACAGTTTCCTGAGAAATACTTGCTGTCTGATTAGGGCCAAAGCTATGGCACACATTCGAATTTGGTTTAGGACAAGTCCTGTTCCCTCTCTCTCTCCCCGCAACTTCTTAGTCCATCTCTACAAAATAAAACAGATAAAAAAGGGCACATAAAATCTTCAAAATTCTTTCATACGTTAAACCAGCCCCCCTTTTCTGGTGTCTGAAATATTTAGCATATATATAATAAGTAATGAGTAATCTGGGGGACATTGCTTCAGTAGGCCTTGCTTTGCTATATTCTCGTGAGCAGAACGATTCCTTTCCAGGTGTCTAATAATATTTGAATTGACTTGAATGCAATGTCCACTTTTTAGCTCATAGAAATCACGTTCCTCCAGTTGTCACAGACAGTTGTGGTTAACTGGAATAGCTATAAAAGAGAAGAACTTAAAGAAAAGCAGAGCAGTAAGTTAATGTCAACTGGTCTGCTATTACAGCTGTGTCTCATTACTCTGAAAACAAACAGAAAAGATACATCTCTGCATTATGAGAGCATGCGAAACATTAAACCTGTTGATTAAAGTTAAAGCTGCATTTTAGAAGAGACTTAAAGGAGAAAATGCTAATTTTGTGGCAGAGAAGCACGTGAAAGTCCTGTGACCCCGAGGCTGTTGTTGAACTCAGGCAGTTTAAATAGGTAGTGCATGTTTGGTGAGGTAACGCTGCAATTACAAGTAAAACAACAAAAGTTAAAATAAGTTTTGGCAGAAGCCTTCTCCATTTTTTACTGGAGGCCCAGAGAAGATCCCATTGGCCTGGATATGCTAATTCACAGACATCACATATAGCGAGACTGATATGGTTATTACAGATCAATGGCCTGCAAATCCCACAAGTTTTCTCTCAAGTGATGGGTGATGAATTAATTATTGTCTCAAAGTCAACCAATTATTCTGCAGTTACTTCTCAGTTGGAACCTTCAGACATGATTAGCATGCCAGATGTTTTTTTTTTTTTTTTTATAAAATATATAAGGCCAAATACCTTAATAGTGGCTAGATTACATTATAATGTACCGCAGGGTTTTCAAAGTCTTTGGCAGTGGACCTCCGCTCTGACAAAATTTAAATAAAAAAGTAATAAATGAGATCAAGAAAATAGCAAAAAAAATCACTTTCAATACAGCCAAACAATTTAACCACTTCAAGTTTTGCTAAGAATTGTGTATACAGTATAGTCAAATAGTGTTATATTATCCCATTAAATCTAATTTACTTTCTATTCATGTATTTTACAAGCAATAATATCTGCACAAATTTGCTTTTGACATACAAATTTTGATGTATTTGGCTTTTCTTATCAAGTTTTTACCTGTCTTATTTTTGCTTCTTGTATTTAATTATAAAAAAATATAATTTTAAAAAATATAAATTAAAATAAATAACATGAGCCTTCTTTATTTCAATAACAAAAAATAAATAAATAAATAAAATGTGTCTACTTTATTTCAAAAAAAATAATAATAAAATGAGTGCTTTGTCAATAACAAAAATGAGTCTACTTTATTTCAATTACAAAAAAAATGTCGGTTTTATTTCAATAACTAAAGAAGATTCAATAATAAGATGAGTCTGCTTTATGTCAGTTACAAAAAATGAGTCTACTTTATTTCAATTACAAAAATAATAAAAAAATAAAATAAAATGAGACTGCTTTATTTCAATTAAAAAAAATTAAATAAAATGAGACTGCTTTATTTCAATTAAAAAAAATAAAATAAAATGAGACTGCTTTATTTCAATTAAAAAATATATAAATAAATAAAATGAGTGTTTTATTTTAATGACAAAAAAATTAAAAATAAATAAACATAAAAAAATCTGTATTAGCTACTTAAATAAGTACTGTATATTGAATATTCCTCTTTATTTTCTCCATAAAAATATATGGATAGCTATGGGGATTTTTTGTTTTAGAACCGTGATTTGTTTTACATTTAAATTCACATTTACATTTATAATTTTAGCTGGTATTTTATCCAAAGCAACTTACTTTGGACTACAGCAAAAGTGAATTATTTTATTAAGGAGGTAATAATTTAATAATTTAAAACTGCTCAGAAAAGAACACATTTTTTTTCGTACATTTTCCCCATGTTAATTCACGGTCACATTGGTAGAGCGTTTGTGTGGATTCACAAAGGCATGATTAATGAAATATGAATAAATTAATACATACAGCCTGCTAAGCTGTCAAATATTTCTCTGTTATTATCATTTTCATTTCTCTTTGAATCAGTGGCATTGCCAGAAACAAGGCTTTGGGTGTGCCAAGGGAAAACAGGGTGTGCAAGAACCGAAGCACCATGCAATGACAAGTAGCCTACCGTTGACCATTAACCATTTTATTAATTTCCTTTTAGCTCTGAATAGTTTTTTAGACATGTGTTACATCATAATGACTTGACTTAAGGTGATGCCACTCATAATTCATAATTATTTATCAAAATATGTTGAAGACACAATTGTAAATGGGGGGGGGGGGGGGGGAGAAATAAACGCATGATGCATTGTGTGGAACAAAAGAAAGCACAGAAGTATGTACATTCCAAATCTTTACCGAACATTCTTTGCATTTAGGGTGTAAATACAGGGATATTTGGTTTATGCATGACTGCAAATAATATTGTTTCCTCAGACTCACGTGCAAGAGCTGCAGACTGCAAGAGCGCACATGTAATCTGACATGGCCTCTTTGAAACATTGAGTACTTCTGCTGATGTATATGACAATCTATTATTAGAGTGATAACTCTTCCACAGGTATAATGTGAATGTTCCGCAGAACAGCTGACATTTCTAAGAAGGAATTTTACCTAATGCATTTCCTTCGCTAATGTTCTCTCATGACCTTAAGTGATTTCCTGTTGACTACCTAGCGTAATGCAAATGGTTCATTTCCACATTAACCAAAGACTCCACAAGTGCTATAGCAAACTATAGACAGCATGCCAAGAAAACGAATCAATTAACCACTTGCTGTTCACTCTTGCAAAGTGAACATCATAATTGAGCACGCGACCACCATCCATACTTGCTGATGCATTACAATGAACTCTCTGCTGTGCTGCTATTTCTCCCCCTACATCACTCAGATCTAATTAGAATTTGCAGTTGAGATTAAAGGTCTGCAGGTACAGGGTCAGAGATTATGGTACTGTGAATAAAGACATTTAAATGCTCCTGCTTTCAGCATTCTAAATATTTGCACACTTATTATTATTATTATTTTATTGTGAAATTTGACATTTTTGACAGGCTGTGTGAGGTACATCCGACAAGTAACAAGCTGACTTCACAAAGATGATCAGTTTTACAGTAGTAACTGTATTTTTTTTTTATTTTTATTTTACAGGTCAAAAGAGCATGAGAGTTACCAGCCTGCTGATCTGCCAGGGGCTACTGTGGGTGGGCACTGCCCACGGCATTATCATCACCCTGCCTGTGCCCAAGCTAGAGGGTATCCCCAAAATTACAGGTACATGGATGGAGGCTCTTCATGATACATAACTGTCATTAACACTTTTGGAAAGTCTCCTCCACAAACCTCCTTAAACCTCCTGTTTAAGTCCCGAGCCACTAGTGGCATCAAATGGAATTGCAATCTGTTTGTTGGAGCCCACACAACAACAATAACATTAACAAATAGCATACTGTGCGTCTGGGGCAGGACTTCCTTTTTTGTCTGAATAATGGCAGATGGAGGGAGTGTCTCAAACTTGGTGCTGATAGTGGCACAGAACTTCACCTTAAATTCACAATCAGGTTTCACAGATTCACGCTACTAAACCTACACTTTTGCTAAATGATTTTACGTGGCTCTTTATACGTATCAAGGCAGTTTCCTGTGGAAATGAACAGTGGAGGTGCTACAACAACAATTACTTGTGTTCCGTTTTACACAAATCACAAGTAAAATGGCAGATTATCAGTTCATAAACACTGTTATCTTAAAGTTATCTTATGACATCTAAACACTTTTACTATAGCGCATGACTAAGGTGTTACATTTGAACATTTACATTATGTTAAAACTACATGTACAAGCTTGTTCAAGGTCAATCAAATATGCGGTAGCTCAACTGATAGAGCATTGCACTTGCGATGCAAAGGACCAGAGTACAGAGGACCAAGTCCTGAAGAGCATGTGAGTTGACACTTGAGCCAAAAGTATCATAGAAACACCACAAAATGATGTGGTTGCTTCAGCAATTATGTTTTTCATCTCACATTTGCTTTTGAGACTCAATCAGTTAGGTTTAGGTTTAAGGTTTAGGGTAGGGACCTTAATGGACATTAACCTTAAAAACCTCATCTGGTTGGGAGAACATTCAACTCTACTGAAAGCTGAAAGCTCCTCATCACACTTTACTTGGAGCTGGCGTACTTGGTGATGGCCTTTGTGCCCTCAGACACACCGTGTTTGGCCATTTCACCGGGCAGAAGTAGACGCACGGTGGTCTGGATCGCTCTCGATGTGATGGTGGAGCGCTTGTTGAATAGTGAGCGAGATGAGACGACTCACCGGCGATGCGTCGAATATGTCGTTGACTAAGGCATTCATGATGCCCATCACCTCGGAGGAAATACCGATGTCAGGATGGATCTACTTTAGGACTGAACACATAGGTAGTGTATTTCTCCTTCCTGGACCTCTTACGCTTCTTTCCTACCTTACCGGAGGTCTTAGTGACGGCCTTCTTGGATCCTTTCTTCGGGGTGGACTTCGTTGGTTCAGGCACGATAATGCGATGAGTCTATTTTTAAGCACAACCAAACTGGGAGATGGCCTCCTTAAAAGACAGGAAAGTTGCATCTCCTCCACTTCATACCAGGTATGGGCGGTGCACAGGAGATCCCCTGGATTGTGATTCGCCTGTGCTACACAGTTGAGATTTCACCTCGGATGTGCTGCAAAAAGTATCATGAACCACGTAATGTCATTTTGCTAAAATGTCACCACAGTCACGTAATTTTCATGAGATCAGGCTGCAGATCAAGTCTATTTTACTCTATACAAATGGGAATTATTAATCAATGTAAATTTTGTTTTGCATGGCACAGGTAAGGGGATGACGTCACTTAATGCGCACTGTGGACCTGTGGATTTCTTAGTTGCCCTGTCCAGCACTCTGTCACCTGATCTCTTAAAGCGAGACTCTGTGGTGGAAGGGCATGATTCGGCCTGTGGTGTGGAGGACCATAGTGACTCTTCTTCACAGGAATCTCTACAGCAGCCCAGTATTTCCGTCCATGGGGATGGCAAAGGGAAGGGACGGGGAGTGTTGCTACAATACCGCCTCCGCTCCACCATAGGGTTACCTGGGCAACCATTAACTGCACGAGGAGGCGAAGCCTCAGAGTCCTCTTTAGAATCTTTGGAACACAGCATGGAGGACGGCTCTATTTACGAACTCAGCGATGACCCAGACATGTGGGTCAAGGGGCGGCCCTGTGAGCGGGAGGGGGCGAGAAGGGACAGGGTTACCTCAGTAGCAGTTATCTCGGGAGGGAAGGGCTTTCGACGACTGAGGGAGGGCTCGATGGGGGCCATCACAGAAACCACCCTTATGATCTGGCAGCTTCCACTTACGGTTTGAGCTGGAATAATGTTAGGGTTGGGCAAAATTCAGAATTAAGTTCTTGAGTTGGAATTTGCACAGGATGTTGAAAGGGAATGACAGGAAGAAAAATCAACTGAATTGCTATTCAAAGAAATTCAGCAGTCATACGACATTTTTTGTGACAAAATGATTTAACCAGTTATGACCATTTATTATGGAGAGCCAAATTTCTCACAACAACATCATTAAATAAATATTTAAATCAATTAATAAATACATCATGAAACTGCTGAATCTGTAATTAGACATTAGCTGGTAAATGTTCAGATTTCACTCACCAGTGATTCAGTAGTATAATTGCAAAGAAGTTCAGCACCGAGATACTTTCACTGCATGTTGCGAGTAAGAGTTTGAATTTGGTTAATTCTATGTAATGTGTGTCCAAAGAAGAGATCCACGCAATCCATTTGTCATTGAATAATGACTCTTTTATTATTCTCTTTGTTCTATACAGTCAATTTTTGATCAAAAATCAACAAAAAACAAACTTAATTGTAATCATGCATAGCACGAATGCTGTAAAAAAACTTTAATGTGGTTGATGTCATTAATGTGCGCAACCAAACACTTCTGTGAGACGCTCGCTGACAGTACTGTTTTGGCATGTGTTCTACAGTACAATTAATGTAAATGCTAATAAATATTACAAATTATGCTTGTAAACAACAAATATGCACTCATTATTTAAAGTATTTTATTTTTGTAACAAAATTCATCAAATAATTGATTTGAGTAATCATTAACAAAATAAAATAAATATTCGAAAATATGTACATTTTTATTCATGTAATTTTGTTAAAGATTACACAGTTCAATTTGATGTAGTTTTGTTATGAAATTAAAGTGAGTAAATCTTAAAATATTTTGAGTGTGTAACAAATATATGTGCAATTTCAAGACATTAAATTTATTTATGGAATACATGGAATTTTAAATTTTTAAAAAGCTAAGATGTTACCAAAATTAAGAAAAACTGATGATAAATATATAATTAATATCTTCGTAATGCATTAGCTGAGAGAACATTTCTTCAAAATTGGCATTAAAACTTCAATGTACTCATACTGTATAAATCAGATATAAATCAAATCAGAATCAAATCAGAGCTTGCGAATCAGAATTGACTCAAATTCGGAAATCTGTATCATTATGCAGCCCAGCTCAAAGTTTTGTCCATTTTTTGTTAATTTAATGACTTAATTTTGAATAATTCAGCCCTCTATAATTTATTCACTGATATGTTTTTTTGATGATTAATGATTAGAGATTTCTCTAGTTATGCTTGAGCAAAACAATTAACACAGCCATCAAAACAGATTCTAATTTGCCACACAGCACCATTAAATGTCAACCACAACTCATTTAAAAATAAATATTGGCATAAAAAATTTGGATAAATTATTTTTTTTTGCCCCACAGTCTATAAAATGAAAGGTAATTTATTTAGTATAATAAAATAGATTTTTATAAATTAAAAACAAAATGATGGAAGTGGCATTTTAAATATGAATGAATAATATCAGCTAATCTCTCTGGCAACGTCACATATTTTGCATGTGCAAGAAAATTTGAACATGTAAATCATACTGGAAAATGAAATGTATTTGTAAACCACTCATAGCAGTTTCTTTGAATTTCTACTTCCTTAAAGTTACAATTATGCATCCTGTTTGCTACCTCAGTTCAAATTCAGGAATTGATTTGGAATTTAAAAGGTATTCTGTATTCAGTTCTAAATGGTGCACAACCCTGGATAACTGGGCACATGTGGTACAAAATGTGATGCTCAGGACTCCTCAGTTATTTAAAAAAAAAAATTCCTCAGAAGAAGTTATATGAGTTGTGTGTTAATGTTGGGATCTCGAGAAATCAATGTCCTCCGGTCATCAGAATGCAAACATTGAGAATATTCTGTGGCCAAAATGCTTCCAGTGATAAACCCACCTTTAATTCTGCCGCATCCTCTCTATTACTTGTACCTGTACCCGGACAGTGTTTCCTACCAGTCGAGAATCCTTATTCATGTATTTAACGTCTCAGACACCAGACTTCACCGTAATCAGTGGCTAAACTATTCATACAGAACGTTTCTTTAAGGGCCTGTGTCAGGTCAACCTTTAGTGAATAATTTACTTTCGAATTTACTATGCCACAGAGCTGCTGAGAGGTCTTTTTATTCCCCGGTGTCTGAAGAAATCAAATCAATGGAAAGTGAAAAGCAAAGTGAAAGGGGTTTCCACGCATCTGTGCAGTCGCTCAGAGATCTCTCTCACCCCTGAACTCTTGATAATGTGAACACACAATTCTGTGTTGAAAATCAAGTCTGTGCAGGTCAGTGCACAGTGTGTGTTAAAAGCTTGTCTAAAAGATTTCAAAATGCTTGACAGGGCCCAAATTTCTAGGATGGAGTAAAGCCCAATTAAAACACTTTTTAGTGGACACAATTTTTCTTTATAAACATGAACTGAAATTGTTTTCACCATATGGCAGTCATTTGAAACGTCTGCTTAAATCACTATTACTTAACAGGCAGATTCATCAGCATCTGGTACTGTAGGGGAAAGAGACAAGCACCACTAATTGCAGAAAAGTTGTGGATCTTGTTGTTCATTTGGTCTCATTGAAGAGGTATTCACTGCTGATATGTGTGTAATATTGAAATCCCTACTGCAGTCTACTGTTGCTTTTCCAGAATGGATTAACTTGCATTACAGATTTGCTGTTTGTAAACAGTTTTGTAGGCAGCGCTAAATATCAGAAATGTAAATTCAGGTATAGCTACTGAATAATTTAGTTAAGTGTTTTAGTTTTCTTATTCCATTTTTCACACCATGCAACATTATGAATATACGAAATGTATAATTTGCCCTGGTACTGTTTTTTTGCATTATAAAAGATACTGTATAAAACATTTATGAAGGCCATAATATCCCACTTAATTTAATAACTGTAGTGTTTACAATATTGTCAATGTTTGAATGTGAAATTGTAAGATGAAAATGAATTCAGTTTAACATGAATAATAAATATGTAGCATTATCTATCTATAGAAAGTAACAAATTGAAGTTTCAATTTATGCCCAGAATGCACTGGTTATTTTAGTTTTTTTTGTGTGTGTGTTTGCTAATAAAACATACATTTTGTTAATTCACTGTTACTAGAATAAATCCATTTTACGTAAGTTTACCTCTGTGTTTGACTTTTAACTATTGTTCTTATGAACTTTTGTAAACTGCAGCGTTATCAGTGCATGCGTTACTCTAAGGGCACGTTTACACGACAACGGTGCACTGAAAACAGCAGTTTTTTCCTTTGCGTTTTTGTAAAGTTTCATGTACAGACGACAACGTTGTCAAAACGATCCCGTTCACACGGATCCGCGAAAACGACTAAAAACACTGTATTACAATGCTTTTTATTGAGAATGAAGAAAATCAAATAAGTTGAAATCCGCATTAACATTCTGCATATTTACAATTAAGGTAAATTATTTAATAAATATTTCAAGATGTTAGTGTATTGTAGTGTAGTGTTGTACTCTAAAAACTATTGCAGCTTGTATGTGATTTTCAAAAATGTCAAAACTGGTGACTTTCAGACAACCTAACCCTGACCGAACCTAACCTTTTCAGCCAGTCGTACCCTTAACTATAACCCAGCATACCATTTTAGCCAAACTAACCTTAACCCAACCTACCCCTATCAGCCAATCTAACCCTAACCCAGCATACCATTTTAGCCAAACTAACCTTAACCCAATCTAAACCTATCAGCCAAACTAACCCAGCATACCATTTTAGCCAAACTAACAATAACTCAATCTAACCCTATCAGCCAATCTAACCCTAACCCAGCATACCATTTTAGCCAAACTAACCTTAACCCAATCTAACCCTATCAGCAAATCTAACCCAGCATACCATTTTAGCCAAACTAACAATAACTCAATCTAACCCTATCAGACAATCTAACCCTAACCCAGCATACCATTTTAGCCAAACTAACCTTAACCCAATCTAAACCTATCAGCCAAACTAACCCAGCATACCATTTTAGCCAAACTAACAATAACTCAATCTAACCCTATCAGCCAATCTAACCCTAACCCAGCATACCATTTTAGCCAAACTAACCTTAACCCAATCTAACCCTATCAGCAAATCTAACCCAGCATACCATTTTAGCCAAACTAACAATAACTCAATCTAACCCTATCAGACAATCTAACCCTAACCCAGCATACCATTTTAGCCAAACTAACCTTAACCCAATCTAAACCTATCAGCCAAACTAACCCAGCATACCATTTTAGCCAAACTAACAATAACTCAATCTAACCCTATCAGCCAATCTAACCCTAACCCAGCATACCATTTTAGCCAAACTAACCTTAACCCAATCTAACCCTATCAGCAAATCTAACCCAGCATACCATTTTAGCCAAACTAACAATAACTCAATCTAACCCTATCAGACAATCTAACCCTAACCCAGCATACCATTTTAGCCAAACTAACCTTAACCCAATCTAACCCTATCAGCAAATCTAACCCAGCATACCATTTTAGCTAAACTAACCTTAACCCAATCTAAACCTATCAGCCAAACTAAACCTAACCCAGCATACCATTTTAGCCAAACTAACCTTAACCCAATCTAACCCTATCAGCAAATCTAACCCAGCATACCATTTTAGCCAAACTAACCTTAACCCAATCTAACCCTATCAGACAATCTAAACCTAACCCAGCATACCATTTTAGCCAAACTAACCTTAACCCAATCTAACCCTTAACCCGTAACATGTAAACAAGGCATTTTAAAGTAATTATGCATAAAATACATTTTACATCCCCATATGATTACACAAGATATTCCAAAATAATCCAAAATTGATTTATATAATATTTTATTTATATTAATATTTAAGTGCACCACCTTCAATTTTGTGAAACATTTACACATGGTTCAATTGCTTTGGAATTGACCTTGAAGGTTAGTCTTTGAAACATGAATTAACTTGAAGTTTGTGTTAGTCTATCATTTTATTTTGGAATAGCCAAACGTGACCTGTAGTATCAAAACTTTGGCTACATATCATTATAAACACATTCATCTTTATAGAAAACGCAAGTCGCAGTGATGACTATGTGGTTATTTCAAATGCTTTTCAATTCACAAGTAATTTTCTCATTTCCTGCTAACTCTTAGTAGAATATTCCAGTGGGGACAGTCAAAGTACAGACAACTGAGATCGCATGGTGACACATGCTGAGTCAGTTGTGCTGTGCTGTCCCGAGTGCAGCAATGAAAAAAACATTTTATTCATCCAACATAAGCCAGCAATTGTGCTGCATTGCTGAATTGTATTTTAGAACAGTTTTGCAATAGAATACCCCGTTCACCAACCACGCTTTTGCCTCAAAGAAGACAGCAAAGGCAGCCAGGTTGCAGTGCATGCAATTTTGCTTGACAAATAGACACAAACAGCATATACATGTACATCAGTAGTGTAGTCTAGGGCATGGTCTTTTGCCACAGAGCTTTTTCGATCTACTGACGTGATGCCGTTTATTTCGTTATGAATTTGTTTTAATAGAGTAATAATAAAAGTATTAGCAATTGTCATGGTAGCCTAATAAAAGAATGTTTTCACTCAATGATCATGTGTTTCACGGATGGGATTAGAGGTTGCGCACCCCCTCTATGTTTACGCGTTTACATACGCCCTCCCAAAAACGTTGATGGGAAAATACCACGACTGGGTCCACCTAGGAGTTCGGGGTCCCCCCTGCTGCCGTGGGCCTCTGGGCTTAAGCCCAAGAAAGGTGGGTCTTTCATAAATTCACAGTATGCCCACCTCTTCAAACACTACTCCACCACTGATGTACATGTGCATATTTTGCCATTAAAGGAGTCCATTAACCCTGCCCTGGGTGAGTTTTACATTCACACAACACCGCTGTGAGCAAAATGCACATTCCTTCTCAATCCTCAGGCATCATTTGCAGAACCAATGTGTGCATGCAGATAAATATATGTTTAGAATTCTGTGTCCATGTCCAGCTGCAGCTAAATACAGGGTTGTTTCCACTCTCGTCCATTCTCAAGCCTGTGACCAAGAAACCGATCAAAATCCACCATTATGAAGGACATATCAATTATCTTAATGCACCGCAAGGAAGCGAGGATGGAGGACAGGTGAGGCATCCTGAGGAAGCTTGAGTGAGGTATTTTTTGTCTAAGCACCTGACGCACACATAAATTATCCTTCCTCTTCACATCTGGCACAACAAATCTGCATTTTTAATATCAGGATTTATTTGGAATATATTAATTAATGAAGTTTCTACAACATAACGGCAAGCGCTCCAAGCGAGGTAATGCAGCTGCAAAAAGATGACGCTCTGAAGTGTCACTCGAGTGAGCAAGGACATTTCATTTTACGAATACATCTTGCTTCAATTCCTCTGTCCTCATTTCCATTCCTTGCATCCTTTCTTGGTTTCCTAAAAGGGTGGAGCTAGGACGCAAGGAAAGGAAACAAGGTTGCACAATTTCAGAAATGAGGAATACCCTAGTTGTCGTTTCTCTTCTGAGTACACACAGACTTTAGGCATTTACGGCAGGGGTTCTTAAAATGTCTAGGCCCAGGACCCAAATTAGAAATGTGTTTATTTGTTATTCACAATTAGAAAACCGTACAATACGTTGTATTTGTTATATCAGTTCAGGTTTTAACCTGTTGATACGCACCCCCTTTTTGAGCACAAACTATGAAAATGACATGCCTGAACGTAAATGGTTGTATTTACGGGACCCTTTGTAGTATGGACACAGTTGCAGTATCTTATGAAAGAAGACACTTTGGGATTCATTTCCCAAGTTTGAGAATTAATATATGTTGTTATTTTTTAAAGTTAGAGAAGCTGAAGTTTATAGTAATGGAAATATTTTGTGCTGAACATGTTTTTATAATCTAAAAAAACAATAATAAAAGTACCAAGACAACCCAGAAATACAATGTTCACAAAGCCACAAGTCTAAAGAAGTTACGTTTCAAATGTGAAGATGATCTAAGAAAAAATGAGTTTCCTGCAAGCTTTTATCTCTGGCAATCACTGCCGGTATACAGGGTAAAATTAATGCTCTGCCTTTCAAGACGGCAATAAAATATGACCGCACTTCCTGGCTATTATGAATAAAACTACGCCGTGTTTTAAAAAATAGACTTTGGAGACAGGCTAATTTTTTTTACATGACTCTAATATATAAGATAAAATACAGTTTTACAACATGAATGCTGCTCAGATTGCAGTTTGATGAAGAACGATGACGAAGGCGAGATCTCATGTAAACAATGGAGAATATATCAATATTTCTCAGATTTATCACTTTTATGGACAAAAAGTGCTATTGGATGTTTTTAAATGATTGCTTGACATGGACAGTTGACCCAAGTGTGGCGAACTGGATTCATCTGGCGATCGTGTTTTCGTAATAAAAGTCCCGTTTTGATATAATGCATATTTTCATTTGTACTCCTGGCAAAAATAACTAAATTGCTGTTTCTGGAGCATTGCTATCGTGAAACAGAGATCGGATGTCAATGTTGAACCCTTAGACCTTTGAAAAGATGTATCATTTGTTAACATTAATTACATTTATAGACAGTAAATTATATATTAAATGTAAACAGAGTGACATCACTCCCGAGTGCGAGCGATTGCGTATCAACAGGTTAAATTTTTATGACTTAAACAATTGTAAGACAGACAGACTCTTACAGAAACCATCATTATTATGTAACAAACTACAAAAAAAAAAAAACTTTTGAGCATGCACACTAACGTGCACACTTTCAAATTGTAGAAATAAAGGGGGGCAAACCCCTACAAAAATGTACTACGGCAACCCTAGTTTCTGCCAAAAAATACCAGTTGCTACAGTTATTGTTTATAAAATTACAAAGATAGACATAGATAAAACTGGAGTGAACCTTTTTGTCAGGAAAAGGAAGAAAGATTCTACAAGCTTTTTACACAATTGGAAGTTTTATTGTAGGCCAGGTAAGAAAAATTGCAGTAACAATAGTATTTTGGCAGAAACTATGGTTACCATTATAAATGGTGCATTCATTTTTAAATAATAGTTTTAACAGAACACAAAAAAATCAATGAATTAGTATCAAGCTATTATTTATTCTACTGATGCCTTTCTATTGAGTATCGAATTATGATTGTAGACAGAGCGACTGTTCTGCTTATCTTTACTGTTACATCAGTTCTTAGCTATTATGCTATTCTGAAACTTTATATAAAACCAAGACAAGCAAATGAATCAAGGATTTTTTTCTGTTCAGTTAGTGTACACGGTAACTGCGGTGTCATGAAAATGTCGAGCTGAGTAATGACAACATAATCTGAGCACCTAACAGTACTTCCAACTCCCTTGATATCGTAGAGAGAGAGAGAGCCTATCAAACGATATTGTGGTAAAACCCCTGGCTAGCATAACAGGCAATTTCAGTTAGACCTACTAAGAAAATAATTACACATTGAAACAGGTCTTGACCCAACATGAATTGCCAAATTGGGTCGCAACCCATGTACAACCACAATGCACAACTGAATACGTCTAAATTTATGACAACCATCAATGATGAACGTGAGTCAGAGGTTGCATTTTCACTCTCAAATTAACATTTGTAATCAAGTAGTATTCAGCTGGTCATGTGATCTCAACATGGTGGCCCCCATGAGGCAGTCCAGCTCCATGTAAAATTAAGGAGTTTAAAATACTATTTGTCATAGTACTTTTTGTGTCTTTGGACATCAAAATTCATTTTTTAATGAGGAAAAAATACAGAGCGCACTTTGAATGCCAATGGTTTGCAAGATACTGGAACAGAAGGGGAATGCTAATGCTCAATAATATGTTCAGTTCAGCTCCTGTGCATCCTTGGTCTTGAAATTTGGATGCATTCCATGCACAAGCAATAATCGTCCTATTTGACAAGAATCTTAACAGATTTTTCAAGACAACAAACAAAAATATGATGCATCCTGTAAACAATAACCAAGGGGCCAAAGCAATCTTTACCATTTTCCCCTGGCATTCATCGTGAGAGGCAGTTGTTCTACTGTGTGACTATGGCCTGATCTGAATCGGGCATTGCATCTCTCACATCTGACAAATAGACGGCATTCCCATGCCATTTGTTTTCAGCGAACTTTTGTGACAAAGGCACCGTGAGTCAAGACGCCTGTGAGTGAATGTTAATGGAGGGGCTCTTTTTCACCTGGTCTGTTCTTTCCCATGTGAAAGCTTGGCTGCATGTAGAGTATAATACACATTCATAATCACTCGTTCAAGAGGAAGCAATGATTTCTGAATGAAATTGGAGTGTTGGAATTTAAACATGGAAGTAGTGTTTATTTTTCTTGGTCTATGAAATACTAAAGATGCCTTTTTCTAATTCTTAAATTATGCTTTTTTATCCAATGTAAATCACAGTAGAATAATTGTAGACAGGGTCAAAAAATTAATAGCATTTTGGGGGTGGTGGGGGTGTTCCCTGTGTTTTCTGCATATCGCGTCGCCATTTTGTGGTCCCTTCTGCATAACACGGCGGCTCATTTTAGCTTACCGTGGCCCATTCGGCCCGTTTTGTGCTGAACGATCGGCCTGCTCGGTCCGCCCCTGATCGGCCCCGAAGGGCGTCGGTCCACCGGGAAAATGCCCAGATTGCCAGTCCAGCCCAGGTCACTATTTGACAAATTTTAGTCAAAATTGACTTTGGTGAGTAACCAATTGGCCAGTAACGTTTTTAGGTAGAACAACATATACTGTACAGTATATAAGGGTTTGCACCACCTAGTCGAATGATTAACAAATAATTCTGTCCAGGTATTATAGACTTCTTTGGGCTTATACTTCAGCTATTCAGCTAGAAAGTTGACTGAACTATATAATGTCGAAAAAAGTGAGTTTACTTGAAACAATTAAGTAAACTTTTATGCCATTTAAGTCAGAGCAATTTACATTTTTAAACAGTGAGCACATACAATATCATGTTTGGTGGTGAAGGTAGGATATACAGGCTTTTGAGCATGCTCAACACCCCACTATTTGAAACTATGTCCACCCTTGTGAAATAGACGTTTAAATTTAACTGATGTAAGTCTATAAAGCCAAGCTCTACTATGGAAAATCAGGAACTATGTGGGAATTTAAATCTTTGATTTTGACTCGAACATTTTTCACAGTGTAAAGTACTTTGAATACCGCTAAGGTTAAAAAGGCGCTATATACTGTAAGTGCAGACCATTTACCATTTAATGAAAATATTTGCATTAATTTATAAGAGTTTAAATTTCTTCACTGCCTTGTGAAGAAGCATTTTCACTATAGTGAATCCCACTGTATATTTGCTAGAAAAAAAAGCACACAAAATAAAAATAAATGCTGAATCAATGAAAATGGAGTACACATCAATATACAAATAACAGTGAAACCTTTTACAGTGTGTTGGTCGAGTGGTCTTTTGTTCTCAAGTTGTAGGCCTATGATATGTTGATTTGATGTCACTTTGGATGTGATTTATTCCTGATTCAAAACACTTAAGCAAGAAAACAAAAGCATTTGCCTGAGGGGGAAGCAGCTGCCACCAGGGATACGAGCTGGCACACAGTCTTCTATCAATATTTTACTCTTTGCTGTTGAGATGTTTTATGCGTGTTTTTGAAACACGTGTTGTCTGTGTTGGTTAACTATATGGAAACTATATGGAAAGCTACAAATATGTAGGCTTGGGATTGATGCCTATCCGTAATTTGTTTAATTTATTTTTTTCAAATATAATAGGGCTAATCGTTGCACAATAGTCTGTCTCTCATAGGTATTTCTCAACAAAACCTTGTAAAGTGTGAGCAACAGGGTAACTTATAGGGGTCACACACATGATGCACCTGGCAGACAACATAGTGCATCTTAAAACAATAGTTTTCTGTAAAGGTACGCAGACTGCTGCCGTCTGAGGCTGCTTAAAATTCTGCTGCGCCACAGAGCGCAACTTAACCCAAATAATTGTCAAAGGACGTATTATTTACTCTAGCCATCACTGGATGATATATTGTTTCTATGCATGTACACAATGTATTTTTAATTACAGCTACGTCTTTAAATAGTTTGACAGTTTGAAAAAAATCCTATTCAAAGGTTACATACGAAACTGCACAATACATTTAACCATTTTGAATTGTTCAGTTTAAGCATATCTAAGTTTATTGGTTTCATAAACTAATCTGCAAACTTATCAATGTCACTGTTATCATACAGTCATACAGTATCTGAAGAAATACAAAAACCTTTGATACATTTGTATGTATGGTGACTAGGTTTAAAACTCAGTATTGCCACCTGCAGCGCTGTAAATGTCATATCGCCCCCTTGTGGTCTCCCAAAGTTATTACGCCAGACACATACATTAAATGGAAGGCCAACTCACAGTGATTTGGAAAGCACAAATTAGGCTTCTACTTTAAATGTCAGTTAATGTTAATATATCGCTGCTTAAAAAACTTATCAAGAATATAACATGCATCAATAATCACAATAATCAATGTAGTGATATTTTATGATATTCCTACAAATGCCACATCAGTAACTATGTTCCAGTGTAGGGGAGACTGGGGCTAGTTGTCACAAGTGCTCTATCACATACAGTAACTAAATGGTTTTAAGTTAAAAGCTGTTGTGTGTGTGTGTGTGGGGGGGGGGGGGGGGGGTAGCTCAGCGAGTATTGATGCAGACTACCACCCCTGGAGTCACTCTTTGGGCATGTGTGGTGTCATACACTACGAGCCACCTGCGGATTGACGGTCTCAGAAGCGGGGGCAACTGTGATTTGTCCTCCTCCACATGATTGAGGTGAGTAACTGCACCACCGTGAGGACCTGCTAAGTAGTGGGAATTGGGCTTTCCAAATTGGGAGAAAAGGGGGAGAAAAAAAAAAGTGCTGTTGTGTAAAAATGTGAATGTTTTTGGTAAAATATATACTCCAAATTAAAATTCCACTTTCATCATATTTATTGCTACACAGTCGCTATTGAGTTAACAAGTGAACACAATAAATAAAAAATAAAAAAACGCACTGGCATACATTTAGGCAAGGGTCAACTATACAATGTGGGTAGATTTTATCTAATAGGTTGAACTTCTTAGGACAAGCATATTTTTCACAAATAGTAAATGGTCTGCACTTATATAGTGCCTTTTTTTTAGGTTACCAAAGTGCTTTACACTGTGTCCCAATCACACATTCACACACACACTCATACACCAGAGCTGCCATGCAAGGTGCTAGCCTGCCATTGGGAGCAACTTGGGGTTCAGTGTCTTGCACTAGGACACTTCGGCATGTGGAGTCGTGTGGGGCAGGAATCGAACCGCCAATCCAGTGATTAGCAGCCGACCTGCTCTACCACCTGCACCACAGCCACCCCAAATCTGAGCTACGTGACTAATATTCACTGGAGTGTGACAACTAGCCCCTGCTGTCATTTCCCCTACTGTATATGTACTAACATAACATGAACTCTGTGAGGTACTGTAGCAGTTCTTTGACCAGAAAGTTCAGATGGACTAAAAGATAAATAAGCTCAGATTTCTAATCAAAAATATGCACAAAGTGCTTGAAACAATATTTATTCTGAACTCTGCTTTTCTTTTGATATCAGAAAGGCCTTAGCTAAGACGGAGCAGCACTAATGCAACTGCCTCTCAACAGGTGGACTTTTAAAGTAGTGCGCACAGGCTGTGTCTATTTTGTATCCCAGATCATCTATAACCATCATTACGCAATATGTTACCATCTTGTTCTCTTGTCACATGAACAGATGTGTTGAAATCAAATGGCTCTGAGCTATTTTGCACTACGTGCAATCTTGCAAAAGTTGCTTTCTAGAAAAGATTAAAACATGTTGAAACTAGGGTATACACCATTCAAAAAATCACTGCTGTTTTGTTTTCTAGATACTCAAGATTATCATCAACTCTCTGTAATTTCAGGATTAACCAATCCATTTTTGGGGACAATTTTGTTCATAATGCAGTCCAACAAATGTGCCATGACAGATGGGACATAAAGCCCTAAATCATCCAAGTTAAAAAAGAAGAGGGAAGATGAGGAAGATGTGTACATTTCAGAGAAAATGCTATTTCAGGATCATCCAAATTAACTATCAATCTGTCAGAAATCATGACTGCTAACTGGGCTTTCCAGTAGCAACCTCCTACAGAGTTTTGACACTAAATAAAAAATGTGTGTGATAATGTGACAGCCCAATGTTCTATGTAGATCTATAAAAGTGCTGCTAAGCCTGCTAATAATGTAAATATTTTCAGCCATATCAGCCTTAGAGAGCAAAAGTCAGGTTTCTGAAACAGCCTAAAATAATCTTAAAACATAAACAGTTGATACTTTTCACCTCAAAGTATCAGCAGTAATTGGTAAGTATTTACAAGCTGATGAATATAATGCAAATCCAGCATCAGGCCTTTCTCAGTGGCCTTCCATGTCAAAGTAACATGCTTTTGCCTCATGACCAAACCACGATGAGCCCTTGACTCTCAGCCTGGCTTTGAAACGCCCATGCTTTTAAAGTCATGCCTTTCACACGAGAAGCATGTGGTTCTGATAAGACAACAGACCCTTATGTTCATCATGCCCTTCCTTGGTTAAAAGCATTGTCATCCCTTAAAAGAAGGCTTCCGTGATGTCATAACAGCCATTTAATTAAGGGCATCATTCCAATTTAAAGCAGCCAATGGAATACTCAGCGCAGTGACACAAGCCTCTAGTAGTCCTCTGGAAAGATGTTATCCATTAAAGATAAAATAAGGAGCAAAGAAAAAATGGTACATACATGCTTGTCTTGTGCATATGCAAGGGTCTGGAGCTGCTCAAATATCCATAGTAGAAGAGTGGAGTAAACTGTGCCACTTTTTACTTAAAATGTCTAGGTTACGGATGTAACCTCCATTCCCTGATGGAGGGACCTGAGCAAGAACTGTTTAATGCCCTGAACACCAAACAGGGACGGAAAGAAACCATACAAGCCTACTACCGTAGACTATGGCAAAACTACTTCCAGTCTTGGAACAAACCTGAGATTGAAGAAGTATTCAACATCAAAACCATCTTCCTCTGAAACCTGCATCCCACTGGATGTCAACTCAACAACTGTGTGATTTAGCACCCAAGGCTTATGTTAAACAAAGAATGGCCTCGAGAAAGGCCCATAAGGCATCATTAGTCTCAAGCCTTACCTCTCAAAACCAAGGGATGGCATCAGAAGATATGTGACATCACAGCAAAGCCAGATTCTTCAGCATAGAGTGAAGTATTCACCGAACCTCACTGAAATTAACGGCCAGGTTGAACTGCGTTTCATATCCCTGATCTCTGCCTGCATCACCTCGGTCTATTGATGGACTACGATCTTGAAATGGAATGCATAGACTAACAATTGCCAACAAAAGCCTTCATCAGCCAACTAAAAAGGACAATTACATCTATGTGAACTTCTGCAGTTAATCCAGGATGGACTTCAAAGACATTCGTCATAAATCTTACAGTTCAAACAAAATCGGTGTTTAAACACTGACCCTTAACACTTAATTAGTTTAATGATTTTAAACCATGACTTTAACTATACATAAGTAATATTTACATTATATTCATGCTGTTTAGCCAGAGAGGAACTGGCCCCCACAGTGAGTCTGGTTTCTCCCAATGTTATTTTTCTCCATTAATCAACATCTTATGGAGTTTTGTGTTCTTTGCCAAAGTCACCTTCAGCTTGCTCACTGGGGTTACTAATACAATTATTTTTTAAACACAATTAACAATCGTATTTTATCTAATTACACAATGATGATTCATCAACATTATATACATTACAGTTTTATCGTCTGTTAATGCATTATTTTCGCTGCTTTGAAACGATGTGTGTTGTGAAAGGCGCTATACAAATAAAAATGACTTGACTTGAAGTAAACTACATGCCGTTCAAGCGCATGACCCCCACATTTTCATACCACTCCTCTCACTACCAATGACAGGAATACAGGTGCCAGACACAGCAGTGACCAACACGGCACTGGCTTATGGACCGAAAACTCAACCATTAGCCTCAACCACATCCTAAACCAACATGACAGAAACTCAGTCATACAACAGCTCACGAATAGATATATACAGACATCAAGAACTGTGTATAAGACTTCTATGAACTGTGGCTTCATCAGCACCCACAGTCACCTAGAGGTCCCACATTAGCCAAGACACAAAGCACCAATCTTCAAATGGCTCCACCAAACCAAGTCGACAGAAAAGTGCTCCAAGAAAAGGGGGGAGCTTGAAACAATCTGACACAGTTTACAACAGTCTAGCATACAGCTAAAACAGTTCGACATAGTAATTTGACAGTAATTTGACTGTGGTATATATTGATAAATAATATCATCCCTATTTTTAAAAGATTTCGCTTCAAAGTTATACCTAACATTTGTGATATTATTTTTAATTATCCATGAGAATAATATTACTCCAATCAGTTAATTAATCACAATTCCCTTATTAAAGCTAATTCCTTACAATAGAAATTGTGAGTGGATACACTGAGACGTTGTAATACGATTTTAATGGATTTCCTTGCTTATAATGGTTGTCGAATACATAATGATATAATGAAAAAGGACAGTGTAAATTAATTACTAGCTCACAAACTGTTTCCTACATATAATGGTGGGTATTGCGGCACTTTAATCTGTACCATGTACATCTACATCAACTGAAATTTTCTACAAACCGGAACATTCCTTTAAGGAGGTAACACATTTTATCCCACTCTCCTGCACTTTTTTTTATAGATAGTAGTAGAGGGCCTATGCTCAGTTTGTGGTTTATGGTAGCCTTGAGCAGCTTAGACTGAACAAATTAATTTCTTTATTTTGTGGTATCTTCCTCACTTTAATTTGTTTAATTTTCTTCCTAACAAATTCAGAACACTGTTGCTCCCAAATAAATTTAATGAGCTCACCACTGAAAATGCAAAGTGATGTTTTGAGCTACATGATATTCATCAGACTAAAATACTTATACAAATACATCCATATAAACCTGTGTGCATCAATCAAAAAATCACTTGACAGTATCACATGACCATATCAAAAAGAGAAGACAAAAATAAATGTAAGTACAGTGTAGGTCTAACGGGAAGACTAGCAGCTGTACATCATCGCTCCATTAGCTTGGTAATTCCCAGACAATCACATGTAAGCCATTGCTTTATAAGTCTGCTCACAATCTATCACATTGCTGTTTCAGTGTGCTAACACAACAACCTCCACCACCCCACCACCACCAGTTGAGTCCTGCACGTGGGTAGGCTCCTCGCCACTGCCTCCTATCTCCGGCAAGATATGATGGTTCCGAGTACTACAACTTTGGACCACCAGACGGGGCTTAAGCCAAAGAGAGACATTCATTTTCTGTTTTATATTCATCAAATAAATGCCATCTTCAATTTCACTCAAGTCTGCGAGTCTTCCTGACAGAAATGTATATACAACCATACATATGATATACATACACATTTACATAAATCTGATAAAAGAACAAAATCCACACAAATGAAAACTTATTGTACATATTTACACAAGTGACTCAAAATCACATTAGTTAACTAGATTTCTACACTTTATTTGCAATTATTTCTTAAAAATAGCAACAATGTAGAGTATAGATTTTTATGTAAATTTTTATGTATATGTTTTGTTCATGCACCTGGATTCAAAACTTTGTTTGGATGTGCATGCTTTCAAGGATTTTTTATTTCCTTCCTCTCTTTTATTACCTGAATGATCTAGACACGAGATCATACATAGACCAGACACCTGTGAAATGTGAGGCCTTGTTTTTTTAAATAGACAATGAGTAATTGTATGCATGTACTACAGCAGTATTCAGGAAATTCAATACAACTTTGCACTGTCTCATCTTTAATGAGGCAGCTGCAACACAACAGACCTGCACAAGCATGACTGGCCTTGACAGACAGAAACGTGTGGTTCACTCTTGCTAATTGAGAGAGTGAGTGAAATCTATACTTTATATTGATCTGAACCTCTGGGTCACAGCAGTTTAGCTCAAGATCAAAGGTCTGACACTACTGTAACAACACACCAGCAGTGTCATGTAATTGCTCCAGTCAGAATCAACTTGTTCCCACAATCAACCATTGTGGGTTTACCAATATAGACCATCTTTATTCACAGTTATGTTAAAGCATAGATGTTTTTCATGACCACAGATAGTGGAATTTGCATGATAATTCAAGAGGTGGTGGTACTGCACAAGATGATGTCATATTTGTAGAGATGTAAAGGAAAGATGTTAACATGTCTGATGACAGCAATGTACAACGAATTACCAGTAGGTTGTAGTCTTGCCTTTATTTATATATTTACCTTTTTAATATATATATATATATATATATATATATATATATATATATATATATAAATAAATAATAGATATAGATATATACTGTCTATAGTAAGGCTGTCAAGTGATACAACATTTTAAACAAATTATTTACATGTATGCTGATTAATTAATCAAATTAATCACATATATAAATATTTGCTAAGAAATCCTCTTAAAAAAATTACTTGAATATATAATGATCGAATAATTATAAATACAGTAGTTATATTTAAATAAATATAATTTATATTATTAAAATAATAATTTAGATAATTGAAATGCTTTACGTTATTACGGCAGACGACTAAAGCATTGACAAGACAAAAAGTGTTAAGTTATAATAACACTGTTATAAATTGTTTGTTTCATATTATTACATGGCACTTTGTAATACTCGATTCTGATTGGCCAATGGCACCATCCAGCGGTCAGATATTGCTCTGTAACTACTGCATATCTGGGGATTTAGACATATCAGACCACTCATCCGTGTTCTGCGAGCCATCTCTCCTGCTTTTTGGCTCACCGTGCGATCTCTAGGCTAAAAAAAATTATTTAAACTCAAATCAATGTTTCATGTGCATTAATTAATTTATTTATTTGGCAAGTAGTCTTGTTATAGTTTGAATACTGAGGAGTCAGACGGTCATTTTCACACCTATAGAAGATTTATTGTGCGATAACAACCGGCTGACTATACAGTATCCCTTACCTATTGAACATAAGCCTATCATTGGCCTACTGTCCACAGCAATTTACAGTATTTTTCAATTGAATTCATCAGTCAGTTAGAAATAGACATATTTTAAGGGCTTTATTAAGGAGGCATTAATGAACACATGCGTCAGACAGATACTTTAAGAGTGTTTTTGTTGCATCGCATCATAAATTACAAGACTTTTCGCCTACTGTTGCACTCGTGTACACAGTAGTGTGACAATAAAGTGATTTGATTTGAAATGCTGCATTAAACAGAGTATGAATCTTACAAAAACAATCAAGATTCCTGCATTTGGAATTGTGCTCTGTCCAGCTGTGTTTGAATGCAAGAACGCATTCTCATTTTGTGCTGTCATCGCTATTGTCAAGCAAGCTTGAGTGTGGTTTGTTGTCTGTACAGCTGCTTATTGCCAATACAGCTGGAGTTTTGCTTACTACCCCCTGCTGAAAACAGGTGGTACTTCAAACTTGAATTGCTCTGATGATAGGTAATGTTTATTATGGTCCAGGCACACGATTCATTTGTTTAAAAAGTGGTGTTATTTTTTTATATAATTAATCACACCAAATTAACACATTAAACCAACAGCCACTATATTATTTACTGTATAGAGAGCTTCCCTGAATCTTTATGTATAGAAAATACACGTACTGTATGTTCTCATTTGCTGCTAGTTTTAAACTCCCTAATGACCCAAATATATTGACAGGGAGAACGCTTGTCTCCTCGCCTCATTTGTGTTTACTGCCAAGTTCAGCACACTAATTCATTGACCTTATTTCTTGCTGCATTTGTTTATCTGATCATTTTAAGTTCAAATAATTACAGCCTTACTTGCATTTTCCAATGTTTAATATGTTAATTCCACCGAGACTCAAAGAAGCTCAGGTAGGTAGCCATGAGAAACAGTTACAATCTATATATATATGATATATGGTCTGACACCATCAGCATTCTGATGCTTTACTGTGTGTGTATCACTCCACTTGTGTTCATGCTAAACTTAAGTGTATGAGCAGTGCATATGTGTTAAGAGCTACTGTTTGTCTTTTGGCTACCGAGAAATAGGGGAGACATACCCCCCCTTGGACGCTATTTTTACACTGAGAAAGCTGATCTTCAGAAAGCTGACAGCACCTCTGCTTGGGAGTGGCAACAGGTGATCGCACACGCTCCTCTCTCTCTGTCTCTCTCTACTCACTCTATCTCTCTCCTCACACACACACAAACACACAGACACACACATCCAACCTTGTTTATAAAATAACTTGTTTGAAACAGCACATGATGATACTATTTCTGAAGTGACATTTTTGAATTACTAATAAAGGCTTGGACGCATCATTTATTTTTAACCAACAACGGCAAATTCTGATCCGTCACGTAAGAAAGTAGTTCCATGCACAAATGTGCTTTTATAACTGTTCTCAGTTTTTCCCAATTTTTTCTTTTTTCATTAAACTGTTGGAATATCAGACTAGCAATCGTGCTATATGGCCCTAAATCAGTACTGCTGTGATTACCTACTGCACTTCATTTTTGGAGACAACTATAAGTAAAATACCTGTTGGTTGATTCTCTCGAAAAATGTAAACAATGTGTATCTGTGGTGCTATCAGATCATTCCTCTGTTAGAGGTCGTGTGTCACCATTGAACTATTCCAGCAGTATAAACGTGAGTCTATGCATGAAATTTTACTTCTTATAGAAAGTATTAATTATCAGTATAGCAAACCATTTATATGTATAATCATAAACCCCTCCAGATAGAGTCCAGACATCAGAAAATGTTCAGTCTAGACAAGTTATTCTCCATTTTAAATTGGACATGGAAAGAGGAAAAAACATCCAAAATGCTTTGAAACCTGTGGGCTTTGACCTCTCAGACATAGGTATGGTATCCATTAAGGCTGCACGACTGACTGGATTAAGATTAAAATCGCAATATGACCTTGCATGATTAATAAACCACAAAAAAGCTAGGTTTTAAAATATAGTTTGTGAGAGTGGAGCGGCACTCTCTATTGGGAGTATGGGGCACACACTGAGCAAAAATTACATCAGATAAATGTTTATCATATTAGAATTCAAAAGTTTGTCAAAATGATCACTTCCCAAATGTTGCCTTTAGATGTAGTAAACTTGAAACAAGTCAAAGCAATGTTACATCTGCTCACAGGCAAGTAAGTAGTTTTTCTACTTCATGTGATGTTAATTGGCTGTTAGCAGTCCAGATTATGGTGCATTAGCACCACCAAAGTCTTTCTAGCAAGGCACTCCACTGGTGGCCATCTTTGGAATGTTCCCAGGAAGCTATTTTCAGTCATGACAGTGTAGCTCCTATCTACTTGAATGGGAAAAGAACAAAATCTCCAAAACTGTTGGTCAAGACTATGATCGAAGAACACATTTAAAATCAGGAGTAAAAGTTTTGGTTTGTGTAACATGAATACTGTGCATACCTGATGAAGCTGGGCTACAATCACATTATATAGATCTGGAAGAGTCGGACTTAAGCATTAACATGAAATATGACAAAGACAATTACAGTTAAAGTGCAAGGCAACATACTGCTTGACTCAACTTATGGTGAGAGTCTGAGGTGTGACTATCTTTGGGAATGACCAATAGCAGACTGGAGATCAGTGTTCAACAACCCTGTTTGAAAACAATCATTATTTTCGCCATTCCTGTATTCTTCCTCGCCATTATCGGCCCTGTCATGCCCATTGAGGATTTTATGGCGCTATTATTTGCAAAGCTGCTTTGGAACAATATATATTGTGAAAAGCACCATACTAATAAATTGAATTGAAAATGTAATATACTTGACCACAGGAGATCCTCCATGTTCAGGTCTATTTATTGTAATTGCCAAATAGACCTCATAGAAAACATACTGTAGTTTAACCTACTTTTAGTCTCTTGTACACTCACATGAATAAATATTTGCATCTTCGGAGTGCAGAGCCTGAGGGATTATCCTAGCAAGAGCAGTTCTGCATGTAAGAGTAGAAGTAACACTTGATGTTAAGTGCGTGTCCCAGATCACAGGTGAACGTGGTTTCATCAGGTCTCCGGTGAGACAAACAGGGAAAAAAGCAGCAGACGAGACTGAGGGGGTTAGGGGAGGGTGAGAGAACAAGAAGACAGGGAGTAAATAATGAGAGAGCAAGAGAGAGAGAGAGAGAGAGAGAGAGAGAGAGAGAGAGAGGGAGGGAGAGAAACAGTGAGTGTGAGCAAGCCAAACTGACAGCTGTTAGTTCCAGAGAGGCACAGTATGCAAATGTTACCCTTGGCTGAGAGAGAGTCTATCAGTGGTGAACTTCTGAAATGAGGAGGTAAAGTCGTCTCCCTGGGCTTGTTTAGTTGTAGTCCAATGTAATTACATGTTCTATTTTATGTTAACATCAACCTGGTCTCATATAATCACGTGACTATAAAACAAAGATAACTTTTATTCACTTCTACACACATATTAAGTAAAATGGCAGATTAATAGTTCGTAAACATGCAGTTTTCACTCTGTTGCTCACGCAATGCTGTCTTATGACATCAAAACACCTTTTATCTAGCACATGCCTTTTATTGATTTTACATTAATTTCAAACCCTTCACAAGACTTAATCAATATGCATTTTTGCATCATTTAAGTGTGATAAAATCACTTACGAACTGAACTGAAACGAGTAGCATCTCCAGTTTCGTTTGATAAGCCACTTTAAATAAAATTATCAGTTTGTCACGCATCAGTGTGCTAATAAACATGAGGTCCACATATGTGGAAAATGGGACAATTTTGCTTAAAAATGTGAAAAAACATGTTCGTTATTATGAATAATTTTCAATTGTAACACATCTGTGGGTGTTTTTGCTTAATTTAATATACATTATGTTATATTTTATTTTGTTATTGATGTTGAGGTGGTGGTGGTGTAGTGGCTAGAGCACAGGGCTGCTAATCAGAAGGTTGCTGATTCGACCCCTACAGCCACCACCATTGTGCCCTTGAGCAAGACACTTAACTCCAGGTTGCTCTGGGGGATTGTCCCTGTAATAAGGGCTCTGTAAGTTGCTTTGGATAAAAGCGTCTGCCAAATGCATAAATATAAATGTACAATACGGTTCTGTTCATTAACATTAGTAAATGTATTCCTAAATATTTACTATGCATTATTAATATATATAAATTGAGAATAAATGTAAACGCTGACAAATTTTGCTTTCTGAGGCTTTATATGGAGTTAAGGATGAAAATAAGGTGCATTTCGAACTGTTCTGAGACCAGTGCAGACAGACAGCACACTGGAGGTTAAGTCATTCACTAAATAGGGAGCAAGGGTGCATCTGATAGCTTTCCTATGCAGTTGGGACAATGGTAATCATTACATAGATTTAGAATTGTATAATGCGAGATTTCATTTGAACACGGTTGGCAGTGATTGTCACGTTTATGTGTTTTGTTCATGTCTTTTATTTTGAAAGTTTAATTCCTGTTTCATTGTCATGTCATGTGACCCTCATGTGATCCTCTCTTGTTCCATGTGTTTTGTTCTCATTGGTTTGTGTTTCATTGTCTTATTATTACAGTAGTTCAGACTTGTGATCGGTTGTCTTGTTTACTTGTTACCCATGTCTGTGCATTTAGCCCTGATGTTTGCCATTGTTCTGGGTCAGATATTATTTGTGTACAGCCAAGTCATGTTTATGTTTGTATTTTGTTATGTTTCATGTTTGAATGCCACTGTAAATAAACTGCACTTGGGTTCTTCACATCCTCATCGTCTTCATCTGCCTGTCATTGATACGCAACATTACAGATTTAATGATGCTGGCCATTATTATTAGTCAGAATTATTTATTCAGCTTTATAGAAAATCAGCTGTAATGTCTTTAACCTCTCAAAAACATGACTAACCAACACTGATGGACACATAATCAAACATTAGATGAAAACAAATCTTTCTTTATCTTAGCTAAATTAAGCTAAAATATGCTTGAAATTAACATATGTGTGCATAAATTATCATTATTGTTATTAGTAGTAGTATTTTTCTTTTTATTCTTTAAGTGCTAATAGTTACAAATCAAAACGAGAAATGGAAAATGCACACATCAGCCATACGGGGGTCTCATGTGGTTAAAAGCCTCAACTGTTTAGAACATTTAGCTCGCTTTTAGTGCCACCTAGTGGACATTTCACCCAAGAACTGCCGCAATTCGTGTAATGACATTTTGCAAAAAATGTCGCCACAGTCACAAAAATTTAATGTGATCAGGTTGGTTTACATGGTTACCGACAATTGTATTTTCACTACAAGGTCAGAGCAGTTCACTGCAAACTCTGTGCTGCGGTGGCGTCCTGTGATAAATACGAGCACATGTTATCATGTTAGATAAAAAACTGTGTTCTATTACTTTTATTTATGTTGCTTCCTTTGCGTAACCAATGTTCCTGCTATCTATCTACAACAGAATTCTTCCCATACAGGTTTAAGCTTGTAGAAGGCAGATAACTGTAACAACCAATTCTTTTAAGTGAGAGCTTTTACCCCCCTCGCTATGACACTATATTGATCATGTGTAAACAGCATGCATTATTAATTTTCTGCTCCACAATGGAGAAATCAATGAGAGCCTTCTAGCTGTAAACCAGAGTAAATTACCACAAAGCTTCGGTTTTGAGAATTGTTCTTTTCTTTGTAAATATTTCTAGGTGCAGGGAACATTTTTCCTTCTAGAAGAAAAAGAATTCCAGTATGCATCGAAGTCTGGATAAAAAAGAGCTGCTTTTTGCTCAAACTTTTTAAACAATGTTTGAGGAACAGTACATGCCAACGCGTGTATGATGGCTGTTTTACAATCAACAGCTCGTGACTCGATATTAAACACCATATGTCCACATCCTGATGTATAACATCCTGTCATTACATTCCACTTCAATCATATCCTCATTTGCATACAGTATCTATAAAACACTGAATAAATTGCTTACTTTTTTATCCATGTTACTCATTCTCCTGAATCAAATGATTGGACGCTTCGGGTTGTAAATTTGTTTGTAGGCTTATCTATCTTCAGAATAGCATACTAAAAAATTACACTCAGTATATAGGATGTAAACTGTGCACTGTATACACATTTTCAGAATTTTTTAATTTAATTAAAACATGGATGACCTACTACTAAACAGTATATTTTATGCCACAATGCAATGCCCTCAACTTAAACTTAAACTGCAATGAATGAACTGGACATAATTACAGCTGCAATTTTCATCTTTTTTGACTCAATATTTAATCAGACTGCTAAAAAATGTAAACACAATATTAAAATTTTAATTTCAATGCAAATAATCTGAAATATTTATGTCTGAGATGATAACTGGACACCACTGAAAATACAACATGTAAAAACCAACAAAGAAAAGTCATAGGCATCAAACAGTGTAGTCTATACTGTGGAGTGTTTAGTAAGTATTGTCATTAGCTGGAATTTAATACGGGACATAACCAAATACTTTGATTCATACAGACACTTGGGACACATTTGACAAAATATAGTTCCCTGGTTTATCTGCTTGGCAGGATGAAGCAGAGTTTAGAGCTGAAGCAGAGTGAAATGTGCCTGCGTCTAATGAAATAAAACACTAGCTGCTAGGGTAATTGTGAGCACTCTAGTGGCAATGAAAGTTAATTACTGCCTGAACTGATGAGTATATGTCATCGTTAGTGTGGAAAAAATTGAAGGGCTAACCAACTGGTCGACTGAGGGACAGCGTTTCACTTTGGGGAGGATGTGCTGTTGGGGAAGCTACATTAGCTTTGGTCATTAGAGAATGCTTTCAGCAGTTCAGATTTTCAAAAGTTGTAAATTTTACTGTGTGATTCTGCTTTTTTAGTCCAGAGAAAGTTGGCATGACTGGTTAAACTTCGGAGTAATAACATTGACAAAAGTTGTTGAGCGGGGTGGGGTAGCCTTTAGTTTATTGCCACAGCAGTTTACCATGATTGCTATTTCAGTAAATTTTACATTCCTAATGTTAATTTTGTCAACTTTTAGGAGTACACTATGGTAGATGATCTCAAAGTTAACAGTCATAGATCGCAAAACAATTAATTTCATTTTATGTGGTCTTTAATATACATTCAGATGGTTAGAAACGAAATTCCATGTAATTTTTGAGTCATATATTTTCACGGTCTCGGTCATCAGTTTCAGTAAATAATACATTAGATTACAGTTTGTTTCACACCAAACTCATTGTATGATTTTATAGCAATCATGAGTTTTGTGGAATAATATATTAAACTTCTGAATTATACATTTGCATCCTTTTGAAGCTTGAAGAGATAGTCACAATAAACTGCCATTGTATGATTCACAATTTCTCCCTTTGTATTACGTAAAAGTAAGAAAGTCAAATGGGGTTATAACAACACAGGGGTGAGTAAACAATGATGAATTTTTGTTTGGGGGTGAACTATCCCTTTAATTAAACAGAATTGATTCTAGGCAATTTAATTATTATCTTTAAAGAGGCTCTGTAATAGGATAGTTTTAATCTGTTGTTTTTATGTAATTTCCATATTTTAAATGTGATAGAGAAACGATATATATATATATATATATATCCGAAGTCGGGTCGCGGGGGCAGCAGCTCCAGCAGGGGGCCCCAAACTTCCCTATCCGAGCCACATTAACCAGCTCTGACTGGGGGACCCCGAGGTGTTCCCAGGCCAGTGTGGAGATGTAATCTCTCCACCTAGTCCTGGGTTTTCCCCAAGGCCTCCTCCCAGCTGGACGTGCCTGAAACACCTCCCTAGGGAGGCGCCCAGGGGGCATACTTACCAGATGCCCAAACCACCTCAACTGACTCCTTTCCACGCAAAGGAGCAGCGGCTCTACTCTGAGCTCCTCACGGATGACCCTCACTCTATCTCTAAGGGAGAAGCCCGCCACCCTTCTGAGGAAGCCCATTTCGGCCGCTTGTACTTGCGACCTAGTACTTTTGGTCATGACCCAACCTTCATGACCATAGGTGAGGGTAGGAACATAAATTGACCGGTAGATCGAGAGCTTTGCCTTCCGGCTCAGCTCTCTTTTCGTGACAACGGTACGATAGAGCGAGTGCAATACCGCCCCCGCTGCCCCGATTCTCCGGCCAACCTCCCGCTCCATTGCCCCCTCACTCGTGAACAAGACCCCGAGGTACTTGAACTCCTTCACTTGGGGCAATACCTCCTTCCCTACCCGGAGTACGCACTCCATCGGTTTCCTGGTGAGAACTATGGCCTCAGATTTAGAGGTGCTAATCCTCATCCCAGCCGCTTCACACTCGACTGCCAAGCGGTCCAGTTTGATTCATTAAAGCATACAACTCAATATAAGGAGCTCTCCACTTCAGTCCAGTTTTTTCAGGTATCTTGTCTTGTTCTCCGGTGTGAACTCATCATTATGTCTCTTCTTGATTTGCTGATGTGATGATAAGATGATTGATTCAGTCTTGATTCCAGTATGATGTATACCAAATGCACTAAACCACATAACCGATTGCTGCCACAGCACACTTTCGGCTTCTATATATGTCAGTTGAAAGGCAATAAAAAATATATGTTCCATTTTTTTGGTTTTGTCTGAAGTGCAAAATACTACATAATAGTTTTTGGCATGTTTTTCATTGTTAAAATAATGAAATCTGTTGGATATTTTATGCCCGTTTGTCTCATAGGAGTGAATGAGCACCTATGATACAGAGCTTTGATTTCCCCCACGCCCCTAGTGTAGAGAGTGGCCCCCAAAAAACAGAGCCACTATGTTTGATTTCTCATATCTTAAAAATGCATAAAGGCGTTTGTACGATTTTTGGCATTCAGTACTTCTACGACTTTTTGTAAACAAACAACTTTGACGACATCGTGAGCAGAAATTTATCAAGTACAATCAATCAATTTATCGAGTACAAATAAATCAATATTTATTTTTATAATATTTTATAATATTTTTATAATATAATATTTGTATAGCTAAGTTTTCAATGGCAGAAACGTAGGTGTTGTCTGTAGCCATGTGGCCCCTTTTTTGGGGGAAAACGATTTACTTGTAATTATTTGAAACAAGTTGTCGCTCACAATGTTTTGTTTTGTTGTTTACAAAAAGTCGTAGAAGTACACCAAAAATCGTGCAAAAGCCTTTATGCATTTTTAAGATACGAGGAATCAAACATAGTGGCACCATAGCACCCTATATGATGCGTTGCAGACTGGACTTTGGTTTAAATTCATCTGTTACTCAATAGAAGCTTGCTAATTATTGAGATGCCAACATGGAGAGGTTGCACAACAATTAAAAAAAAAGAAAACATAAACAAAACTACACCAGGTGAGAAACGGCAGCCTAGAATGCATGAAATGTGGGTTAAATTGAGAATAAGTTTGTGTTTTGGCCACCGAGAGCAACAAACCATTGAAACCATTGAAATTCAAGAGACTTGTCCATTTTATTTTCTTTTGTAAAATAATGATGATAATAATAATTATAACAAAAATTGTACAGTGATGGGTCACCACATCCAATATAAAATATCGGTCCTGAAACAAAACTTGATGAAGACACCCACTTAATTAAACCATTCTGTACTAAACAAAACTGCTTTTGTGCTTCTCTTCTAATCTAAAGGCCTACAAGGGTGTGCCAGATCAGAGTACAAATGAGTCACAACATTACTAATTGGAATTATAAAAAGGAAGATTTTTAAAAGGCATTCCAACTACTACAAAATATTCACAGCACACTCACACACACACACACGCACGCACACACAAGCACACACAAATAATGAGCTGAATCATATTGAGGCTATCAGAGCAGCTCTGTCATTACCAGATGAATGCACAACAGAAACATGGACCCGGCACAGAAGAGAATGCAGGGAACCATGGAAAGACTTCATTAATAACAAGAGTCACCTTTTGCTATTTAATTGATTTGTTTAATTAATTCAGATGCACATATCGAGTGAGCACCCAACAGTCACATTGCTCTTTAGGACTATTAAATGGCAAATGGTTTGTTTGCCTTCACAGAAGCGGATGGCGCTGTATGCTAATGTGCAAGGCAGATCATTTGTTTCAGCCTTTTAATGAAAAGAGCTCATCAAGAGGAGCCAAGGAGTCTGTTAATTATCCCCTGTCCATTTTTTATTCATCTCGGAGCTTGCAAATATATACCAGTGTGCTGGAGAAAATTATCTACATCATTATGATCGCTCTGGCTAGTTTATTAGATGCTGCTAGCTGTTTGTGCGGTGCAATGGTAAGTGTTGTACTACTAGCTAGTATGTTTTCATATTTAAATAGCCCTGTGAAATCAATATTAGCGTTTTGTGGCAGTTAGTCCATGTGTGTTTGCTTTAAGGTCATCTATATGCGGGTTTGGGGAGTAACGGAATACATGTAACGGGATTACGTATTTAAAATACAAAATATAAGTAACTATATTCCACTACAGTTACAATTTAAATCATTGGTAATTAGAAAACAGTTACATTTAAAAAGTATTTTGATTACCGAATAGATTACTTTACATTTTATGGTAATTTGTTTAATTTAATATTTAGTCCTTTCAGATGAAAACATTTATACATATAAATGATGCGATCCAAAGTGCATTTGAACAGCGGTGAAACACTTTGTGTTAAATTCATACGAGCAGACAGAGAAGTACGTTTGAAGTAAGTTTGAAGCAGAAGAAAAAAAAATAAACCTTGCTAACATAATAGCATTTTAGCTTAGCATAAAGCTAGCTTTACGCTAAGCTAAAATGCTATTATGTTAGCAGACACGATCATATTTTTTTATTAAGAAAATTCACATTAGATCATAATTTCTTTTTTTCTAGTAAGACCTTTGATATTAGGGCAAAAATCTAATTCTATTGTTTTTGTGTAAAAATATCTAAAAATCCTTAAAACAAGATTTGTTTGAATTATGTGCATCACTGACATGAAAATAATGTCACAATGTAAAAAAACATAATGGAATTAGCCTTATTTTCTTTATGTATACGTATAATGTCTTATTTGTTTAGTTTAGTTTTTTTTATTTGATTTTGGAGTAAAATTTTATGCGAATCGCCTAAATGTTCTCTAGAATGAAAAATTTCCTTCCTGCTACAAAGGACTAACAAGTAAGCAAATCTAGGTTCACAGTTGTTATGTAACTATATACAAAATGAATGGCTATTTGTTTAAAAAAGGTTCCAGCCCCTCCATGTCCTGCAAAAACTTCTTGTTTCAATGGGAAATTTATCAACATTGCACAGTAGACTACACCTGTCAATTGATTCCATGAGGTCTTTAAGAAGGAGAGAGCGATCTGTTGGGAGGAAACAGGAGGGAGAGGAAAATTATGCAGTGGGAGAACAGATGGGTGTATTCGCACATCCCACATAGAGTCCAAATCAAAGGAAAATAACACCGCCAACATCCCTTAGTACTGAATCATCATGCTTCAAGCTGTGGATGGAGAAGAGAACTCAAAAGCAGCATCCTCCGTTTGAAAACTCAATCTCATCCTCCATTCAGATCAAAATGCCCTTGTTGGACAGCCAGTAACGTGATCACAAAGACATTGAGGAAATTGGCATGTTGCTTCGTAAAGTTCACGTGCCCTGAAATCAACCCCATTCAGACGAGTTACTGACAAGCACAATCCCCCATCCCACATTTTTGCAACAGTTCAAACGAGCTTACCATTTTCTGTGGTGCTACTGAAGCATCCTCCTAGAGACAGGTTCTGGTCCCGTGGGACCCAGGAAGTAGACGCATTCACATAATAATAATAGTGAGCATGATTCAGAGGTTGCGTTTTCACTATAAAACTAGCAATGAACAAAACTTTTACAGCATTTATTCATCTTGGTTGATGTTTAGTTCAGCATATACTAATACATTTTTATGATCAAAAGTTGTATTTGTAAATATTATTTAATGTTTATGCTCTACGATCAAACATGTACTAAAAATGAACAATTGTATTTTTATTAACCAACATTAACAATGATTTATAAATGTTGTTATCAAATATATTACCATTGTTTTTTAATAACGAATGATGCAGTGACTAATTTTAAAGCAATATTCCGGGTTAAATTCTAGTTAAGCATAATCAACGGCATTTCTATCAGGAAGACACGCAGGCTTGAGTGAGGTTTAAGATGACATTTATTTGATGAATGTAAAACAGAAAAGTAATGTCTGTCTTTGTCGTAGGCCCCGTCCGGCGGTCCGAGGGAGTTGTACTCGGAACCATCATATCCTGCCGGAGATAGGAGGCAGGGGCGAGGAGCCTACCCCCGTGCGGGACGGGGCTCAACTGGTGGTGGTGGGGTGGTGGAGGTTGCCATCTTAGCGCACTGAAACAGCAATGTGATAGATTGAGAGCAGACTTATAAAGCAATGGCTTACCTGCGATTGGCTAGGAATTGGCCCAGCTAATGGTGCGATGTACAGCTGCTAGTCTTCCCGCTAGAACTACGCTGCGCTCACATTTATGGCATAATGCTGATTACCACATTTTTTTATTTCGACTTTTCTTTTTTTTTAAATAGCAAAAATCGAGGTTACAGTGAGGCACTTATAATGGAAGTGAATGGGCCAATTTTTGGAGGGTTTAAAGGCAGAAATGTGAAGCTTTTAATATTATAAAAGCTCTTACATACATTTTTCTGTTAAACTTGTGTATTATTTGTGCTGCAAAGTTGATTAAATTGGGTTGGTTGTGGCTCAGTTGGTAGAGCAGGTCGGCTGCTAATCACAGGGTTGGTGGTTCGATTCCTGGCCCAATGCCGTAGTGTCCTTGGGCAAGACACTGAATCCCAAGTTGCTCCCAATAGCAGGCTAACACCTTGCATGGCAGCTCTGCCGCCATTGGTGTGTGAATGGGTGAATGAGTCACAGTGTAAAGTGCTTTGAATACTGTTAAGGTTAAAAAGGCGCTATATAAGTGCAGACCATTAAATCTTCGTTTTTACAGTAATTTTAGGGTTTGTTGACAACATCGTCATGGCAACAAAGTTGTAAAATTGGCTATAACTTTACATAGAAAAGGTTAGAAAGTGATGTTTGCATGCATATTTTTTACGTCTTGTGGCTATACTTTTAAAATAATGAGTATTTTAATGTTCAAAAATTGGCCACCATTCACTTCCATTGTAAGTGCCTCACTGTAAGCCAGATTTTGGAGGGATGAGTTGTAATAAATGTTTGTGGTAATCAGCATAGTCACAAATGCTGTTGGTTGAGCTTAACTTGTACTGAACCCGGACTCTTCTTTAACGAATGGTACCTTATTGTGTTACCTAAGTTTCTTTCAAAGTTAAGTAAATAATTATCAGTGATATAAAACAAGGTAGTATACATATAGCAGAGCCACCAATCTGTCGGTATCAGCAAATGTTGCTCTAAATAATCAGGTGCATTTTAAACCCTGAAAGTTTATCTTTGAGTAAAGAACAGTTCAATGACAGTTCATTTTGTTCAAGTTAATTTTCTATGCCAGTTGAGTACCAAACAACATATCTGGAATATGACCAATTCATTCCCTTAATCACTTGAATCATGAATGGTATTCCCTCCCAAATCAATCATCAGTGGTTAATTAGGCAGTACTGTCTCCAACTGCCTCTCAGCCATATCAAACTTATTTTCCGACCTAATTGTCACATTGATGACATGTTTAAAGCTAAGAATTTTAGTGTTTGACATTTTATTAGCTGCATAATTGGAGCAGTTGATTAGAACAACTTTGATTCTCGGTGGATATGCTCTGATCTTGCTCTGCTAGTAGCACTGAGACACCTTTTCACCAGCTCCCCTGGCACTGGTTGGTACTTGTCATCTGCTGAAGCTGGAGTGTCAAAACACTGCCTTTTTAATTCATCAATGCTCTTTGTGCATTTTACGTAGTCACATTCACCAGGCCTGAAGCTGGAAGTGCATTATTCATGTTGCCCAAAAGCCCCTCAGAACTCTGACAAGCTCTTTCTCAGTCTAGGAGGTGTATGACAGGATTAAAAATGCATCTGCCTTGTTAAAAACAGGGCTTAGGGCTAATAGGAGAAAAGTGATCATTTTTATTGCTCATTGGATATCTCACGGAATCTGTAAAGTCTACTTTTATGAAAGACAAGGTCAGGTAACATTATGTACAATATGCACATGCTGCTGAATGTGCAGCATATCTTTAGAGCATCAAAACTGCTCTATGCCAATTTACTTGAAATGACAACGTCAGAGGATGATCATGAACGATTGGTGAATTGTGAATCAGCATTGGCATTTTCCTCAAACTGTTCTTCCATGGCTACAGAATTCATAAGGCTCTTTTGATGGACCTAAGGTGGATGGCAGGGAATGTATAGAGAAAAGGCCTATATACCCTATATACCTACAACCTTTCTTTGATCCTCTGCAAATGGCAAAAGATAAAATAGCATTGAATTGGAGTCAGGACACTCAGCAACAGCGCTGCAATTCCTTTCTAATTGTTAAGAGCAAGAACAGAGCCTCTGGAAGGAAACAGAAGAAAGGGTCTTGGATTGAATGGACCAAATGAGTAATGTGTTGAGCATTTTAACTTGCTAACATAAATCAATAAGCCATTTACCATACCTTTACCATGGGCAGGGCTGGACTGGGAAATAGGCCCTTCGCTGTCCTTTTCTGCATATTGCGGCACCGTTTTGTGGTCCGTTCCGCATAACAGCTTATCGCGGCCCATTTGGCACGTTTCGCGCTGCCCTACCGGCCCGCTCGTTTCTCCCAATGGCCAGTCCGCCCTTTCCCAAAATGCGTTGGCCTACTGGGAAAATGCCCGGTATGCCAGATTACCAGTCATGCCCTGACCATGTGTAAGAGGTGTGCTTAAACCAATTTTCAATAAACAGTATAACTTATTATTATACATAAAAATAAACAATTCTTCCAATAAGTAATCCCAATTATCATCATTCTATGATGTTTGCGATTGCCAAACAACATAGCAACTAGCCAACTTTTATAATGGCTTCTTAAGTGACTCATCCAAACAGAATTTAGAGCCTGAGGTACCCGTTATATAAAAGCATTTGTGTCAAAGTGCATTTTCTACATGGCAGGTAAAATGCTTAGAGGCATTTGCTGTGACTTAAAAAGTAGGGATGTCCTGATATCGATACTAGTATCAGAATCGTGTCCAATACTGCCCTCAAATTGTATTCGTGCTCGTAAAAATGCTGTAATACCAAAAACTGATACCATTTGATGTACCAATGTCATTGTATGTAAATGACATTCATGTCATGTAAACATTTAGCGCACAAATTAAAATCACGTTATGTCCTAATGTGATTATTAAACCACAAATGTAGGGATTTAATGAGATAAATATACACCGATCAGGAGATCCCAGGAGATCAGCAATTACAGAAATACTCAAACCAGCCAGTCTGGCACCAACAGTCATCCACGTGATTATCTAATCAGCCAATCATGTGGCAGCAGTGCAGTGCATACAATCATGCAGATACGGGTCAGGAGCTTTAGGTTAATGTTCACATCAACCATCAGCATGGGGGGAAAAAAATATCTCAGGGATTTGGAGTGTGGCATGATTGTTGGTGCCAAACGGGTTAGTTTGAGTATTTCTGTAACTGCTGAGCTCCTGGGATTTTCACACACAACAGTCTCTAGAATTTACTCAGAACGGTGCCAAAAAAAAAAATCATCCAGTGAGCGGCAGTTCTGTGGACGGAAATGCCTTGTTGATGAGAGAGGTCAACAGAAAATGGCCAGACTAGTTCAAACTGACAAAGTCTACAGTAACTCAGATAACCACTCTGTACAATTGTGGTGAGAAGAAAAGTATCTCAGAATGCTATTATAAGATGCACTTTGGTGCTGTTTTGGTGCACGAGGGGGAGCTAAAAAATATTAGGAAGGTGGTTTTAATGTTGTGGCTGATCGGTGTATAGTTTGCATGTGCTGCACACTTCAAAATGAATGTGGGAAGCCAGTGTTGAGTTGACGCTGGGTGCTCATCCCTTTTACAGCTCTTTGGCTAATACATGAAAAACACCATCAGTAACATTGCACACTATGTTTGTTAAATAAATCCAGTTTTGCATTTTGTATTGCGCCATGATTTTCTGTTTAAAAACTCTTCATTTTATAAAAATATGATTTCATTTATTTAGATATGATTTTGATTATACAATTTAAATAAACTGTTGTATTGTAAATCAGAAAAGTTAAAACAAAAAACAGGTATTGTATTGGCAAGTACCGAAAAGGACGTATCGGTGCACGTTCTGACATTTAATTTAATGGTATCGCAACATCCCTAATAAAAAGCTATAAGGTCTGTACATGTTGGTAAATTGTCAATGTACAAAACCATTAAAATTATATAATAAACAATAATATTATTTATTTATATTTTATATTTATATTATAATATATATTTTTTCTTAAAAATCCCAATCCCTTAAAACTCCATCAAAATATACTTTTAACATGGCAATATATATATATATATTAACAAGTATATATATATAAACCTCTTTTTCTCAGGTGTAAAACAACCTGTGAGGCAGGGCCAAAAGTCTCCATTTGCTCTCATCAATCTCATTACAGTTTAGGAGAAACAATTTCCTGTGGGATCAGTTTGTGATATAAAATGCATGTGATACTTGTTAATTTTGGTATATTGTACCTTAGAGCAGACATAGAACTGAGCCAAAGATCCCTGATAGTGTTTGCATGGAAAGAAACTCCAATTGATGTTCCATTGTGCACCTGGCATAGATTTCCTGTTGGCTTCAGTGTGGTTTGGAGCTTCAGAGGTGATCAATGCACACTGCAGCAGGATTGTAAGGCTTTCCACTGCTACACACTGACAAGAAGAATTCTTTCTGTTCAGCTGAGTGGACACTGACAAATACAGATGACAGACAGATCTGATATAAGAGAAAGAAAGACATGCTGTACATAACATAGCAACTCGGCGCATATAGAATGTGCAAGAATGTGTTTTTATTGTACTTTTGAAGCGGCTGCAAATGCAGATAATACAATCAGAATTTAAAGGAATATTCTGGGTTCAATACAAGTTAAGCTCAATCAATAGCATTTGTGGCATAATATTGATTACCACAAAAATACATTTTGACTCGTCCCTCCTTCAAAGTAAAGCAAAAATCTGGGTCAGTCAGGCACTTACAATGGAAGTGAATGGGGGCCAATTTTTAAACGTTTAAAAAGTCACTGTTTTAAAATTATAGCCACAAGACATAAACAATATGCGTGCTAACATGATTTAAGTAGGATAAAATCACATACTAACCTTTTCTGTGTAAAGTTATAGCCAATTTTTATTCATTGTTTATATTTTATTAACATTTTTGTACTTTTATCAGTGCTGTTGCCATTGTTTTATAAAAGCAAGGCCTTATTCATCAAATCTAGGCAGAACAATGTTGTGTGTTAATGCATTCTTACATCATTTTCTTGTTGAAATAAATGGGACAATTTACACAAAGACTTGGTCTGAATGACTGCATTACAGTGATTGTCAATTATGTACACCGCAGGGTATGTAATTGTTGTATTATTATTATAATCATATGCTGTATTATTATATTACCATCATAAAAAACTCTAAATTCTATACCAACAAGCAAAAGGCTTGTCTTACATGAGCATGTAAGAAAAAAGGTGATATTTACAATCTGAATGAAAAAAAAAAAAAAAAAAAAGATTTTAATTTCAATAACTGCATGACTTAACTCTAGGGTACAAAATGTTAAGAGAATAAAGTTACCGCTCCCAGGTTGGTGGTGCCAGAAAAAAGAGTGTAGGCCGGCAGCAAAAATGTGCTTAAGACAGAACAAAGTTGTTCATTAAAATGAGAACTTACGGCACTTGTTTGCTTTGAGCAGTAACTGGAGATAAAAGACCTAGGCTTGTCATATCCATGACCTAACAACTTGCTTTTCAATTTGCTTTTCTGTGCCAAGTGGAGACAGTTTCAACTCAGATGCTTGATGAATAACCCCCACGTTTTACCTGCAACTGCATGACCCTGAAGATTCATGAGTGATGTGGGTGAGCTGGATCACTCCATTTATAACGTAGTCACAATCTGACTTGCTTATTTATGAACAGTCGTGTTCTCACTGGAATCCATTAACTGCAAGGGTCACGGGGGCTTCGAGACAGATAAATACGCAAATAAAGGGAAGACCTGTTGTGGCCCAATGTATGGTCAGAGAGAGAATATGTCAAATAGTTTTTATGAGATCGCAACCTTACAAACTACGCTTTTAGTGGATGCACATTCCTACCAGAACATTCAAACGGTCTGCATCTAGCTGTCTGCAAGCTGACACTAGTGTATTGCTTGCCGACACACAGTGGTTGATCCTGAATTTTATTTGACATTTTTTGTTTATTATTAGTACAAGGCTCTTGGTGTGCAATGGGAAAACAGTGGAACTGTAGCACAATACAGTACACAATACCATTGGAGTAATTTAGACAAATAGTAAATTGTTCATAATTTATTGTTCCCCCTAATTCTTCTGTTTTTAAAATCTGTTATTATATTTATTATTCTAAATCAGCCTATTGCTTACATGTACATGACTATGCCTTCTCATGACAAATAATTATGCAAGTTACTAAACACCGCTGATGTTTGCCTGTCAAATATTGTGTACATCATATCCAGTGACCTTTACTTATAATTGATACTGGAAGTCTGGACTAAAAAAAAAAAAAAAAAGAATATTTCACATCATCTTTTTCTCCCATCTTGGCCAAAAATAGCAAGTAAAACACAAAATCATACCAGTTCTTATATTTTAAGCATTTAAGCAACTACATCAACATTGTATAGATTATCCTACTTAAATGCATGTGACATCAGGTAATCCAAAAAATAATAATAATCCAAAAGCTACTGATTGAAATGTTAGTCATGTAATTTGTAATCAGTACCGGATTACAATTCTGAATTTATCTATCAATTAACCACTTTTATGGTATTTGTTGCCCATTATAGAGCAATGGCCACTACAAACTGTTGTCATATGGAGAAAGTTGCATGAAAATTGTCCAAAATGTCTCTTTTTGTGTTCCACAGGTAAATTACATTATTTTTCACTATTATTTTCTGAGTGATTAATTCTTTTAAAGGCCTCAAAAACCAAAGTTGTCATGCAAACAATGCTAGTTATTTCTAGAGGATGTAAAATAGCACACTTTTCATGTCTATGTAAAAGTTTTTTTTTATGTACTGTACTGTCAGGGTTGGGGAATACATGTAACGGGATTACGTATTTAAAATACAATATATAAGTAACTGTATTCCACTACTGTACTAATGTACAGATACATTCAAAATGTATTTTGAGTTCTGAATAGATTACTTTGCATTTTATTGTCATTTGTTTCATTTAATATTTAGTCCTTTCAGATGGAAAACATTTATACATATAAATGATCCAAAGTGCATTTGAACAGCTGTGAAACACTTTCTTATGATGTGTTACATTCATACGAGCAGACAGAGAAGTACGTTTGAAGTAAATTTGGAGCAGAAGAAACAGAAATAAACCTTGTGTAAATGGTCAGCTTTACGCTAAGCTAAAATGCTATTTCTAGCCATTTTACATGCACATGTTACCAGCCACGATCATATTCTTTATCAAGAAAATTCATGTTAGATCATAATTTCTTTTTTTTTGTAGTTTTTTTTCTTCTTGTAAGACCTTTGTTGTCAGGGCAAACATTTTATTCTTGATATAAAATTTCTGTCACAGTCTGTCTCAATGTTTTCCCTAGGACTCTTATTTTGAAATTGTCTCCCAGACTACATTTCCCACAGTGCACTGCCCTCATCACTTCCATCTGTTCCACATCATCCTCACCTGTCTTCCATTCCATCATTAGTTCCGTTTGTGTATATATACCCTCCTGTTTTGTTCATTTTTGTTTTGTGTTAGTTTGTTTATTGGGTTTATGATACTCCATGTTTGTTTTATATTTCATCATCATTAAAGCTTACAAATACGTGACAGTTTTTGCATTGTTTTCCTTTGAAAATATCAAAAAATCCTTAAAACAAAAAATCAATTTGATTGATCTGGTTTTAGAAACGCAACACTGCATAAGAAGTAGTAATCCAAAGTATTGGTCACCTTGAGTAATCTAACGATATACATTACAAATTACATTTTACAGCATGTAATCTATAGTGCAATACATTTTAAAAATAACCCTCCTAACCCTGTGTACTGTATATAGATGCTTAAAAATGTGTATAGTACTAACAGAACTTTTACTCTTTGAATTTCGTTGTATCACACTCTTGTCTTGTTCTGCGATCATACTTGCCACAGAAGAACCGATTTGTGGTGTGGCCTGGCAGTGTACCACAAAGCCAATTATTTACAGCCCTCTACTAGAGCTAGTGTAAATATTCTTCATGAGAGAAGATGGTCAACGAAGCACCACAGTTCATCACAACAAGCCTTTCCTGTCAAGGGCTAATGTGACTGCGTATATCACAGCTCTTCCTATGAAAACTGGAAAGGATAGGGCTCGTCAAGGGATCAGAGAGGGTTCTCTTCAAAGTTCGATTTCTCAGTCGCCCTAATTTAAGTAAAAGAAAAAGAAGCATTGCTCTTGATTTCACTTCCCAGCCATGTAAAAGCTGAAACTTGAACCCAACTACCAGGTGTTCAGTTCCTCGTCTAATCAAATAATCCCATTCTCTTCCATTATCTATCATACATTTTCTCTGTCAGTGGTATGACTCATAATGAGCTGTTATGAATCATTTGTGGCTGCATATTTATCTGCCAGTCAGATATGGATAGTGCTACTGGAGACAGTGGAATCTAATTTGTTGCCATTATATTACTATTGAGCTGTAATGAAGACTTTTATTAATACTGTAAATGCAGTTGAATGGATCGAGAGAGCCTTCTAAACCCCATATTGATGGGGAGTGTTATCAGTGTGAGGTCATGAGCCTTACAATGTATTGTAAATCTTAACCTAATGAGCAAAATATGAAAGAATGTGTAATATACCCATCTGCCAGTGATTTCCGGGGTTTTATTTGATCTGAAATTAGTTATTTGCAGCAAATGTTTTTATATGGTAATGCTAGATGGGAAAATGAAGGCGGTGAAAGCAGGCAGGTCTAAAATGAATTCTGTGTTGACCTGTGCCCCCTTTCAAACAGCACAGCTTGAAATGAAACCTCATTAATGAATCATGTTTGTATTGCATTTAGATATTTTCTTTTCTCTCCAGTTTATCCATTTGAAATGTGAAGAAGTTGAATATTAAAACAGAATAGGTTATTCAATCGTTCCTGCTGTGCTGCTTTTTAGGCTACAGTACTTCCGCGATAAAAAAGCATCCTCTTTTGTTTACTCGGGTCATTCAAAATAAGTACTGTCCCTATGGGGAACGGAAAGGGTTCTCCTTTAGTAAGTAAATATCTTTGCTTTTAATTAGAGTCAAGTGTGGCTTTGGCCCCTGAGACCTGCTAAAAAGTTGTATAATTTTAAAGGAAATGGGATGTGAAAACCTCTTCTTGAAAAGCATTTTATAAAACCACTACCATTCATTTCTCTGTTATAGTTTGTGTGTAATTTGAGCTGTAATGGTGCATATATCATGATGTTTATGGTCATTTAGGGATTGAGGATTTATGGGGTTATGTCATCAAGGCAAAGAAATTGTAAAATTGGATACAACTTTGCACAGAAACGATCAGTAAGCGACTATATCACACTAAAATCATATTAACATGCATTTAGTTAATTTGCATCTTGTAGCTATATTTTGAAACAGTGAGTATTTTAAGGTTTACTAATTGGCCCCATTCACTACCATTGTTATACACTGTAACCCAGAACTGAGCTTTTTTGTAAAGAAAAGGAGAAACAAGCTGAAATTCATTTTTGTGGTAATCATCATTATGATGCAAATGCTGTTGATTGAGTTTATTTTGTATTGAACCCAGAACATTCCTTTAAGTCAGGGAGATTGCTTCAATTATATCGGATCATCTTAACGTGAAATGTGGTAAATGGTCTGCACTTATATAGCACCTTTTTAACCTTAACGGTATACAAAGTGCTTTACACTGTGACTCATTCACCCATTCATACACACATTCATACACCAATGGCGGCAGAGCTGCCATGCAAAGTGCCAGCCTGCCATTGGGAGCAACTTGGGGTTCAGTGTCTTGCCCAAGGACACTTCGGCATGTGGAGTCATGTGGGCCGGGATTCAAACCACCAGCCCTACGATTAGTGGCTGTACCAACTGAGCCACAGCCACCCCAAATCTGTTTCATTTCTGCATGTGCAAGTTTGGTGCGTGCACAGCGTTCGACAGATGCGGGCGGCTTTGTCTTATGGACAACAAGCTTCCAATCACAGAGATAAGGTGCAATTAACCCTCCGATCCGACAGGTCCCAGACATGCTCATTGGGATTGAGATCCAGGCTCTTCACTGGCCATGGCAGAACACTGACATTCCTGTCTTGCAGGAAATCACGCACAGAATGAGCCGTATGGCTGATGGCATTGTCATACTGGAGGGTCATGTCAGGATGAGCCTGCAGGAAGGGTACCACATGAGGGAGGAGGATGTATTCCCTGTAATGCACAGCATTGAAATTGCTGGCAATGGCAACAAACTGAGTCCGATGATGCTGTGACACACCGCCCCAGACCATGATGGACCCTCCACCTCCAAATCGATCCTGCTCCAGAGTACAGGCCTCGGTGTAGCGCTCATTCCTTCGATGATAAACGTGAGTCCGACCATCACCCTTGGTGAGACAAAACCACGACTCATCAGTGAAGAGCACTTTTTGCCAGACCTGTCTGGTCCAGCAACGGTGGGTTTGTGCCCATAGACGTTGTTGTTGCCGGTGATGTCTGATACGGACCTGCCTTACAACAGTCCTACAAGCCCACAGTCAAGCCTCTCTCAGCCTATTGCAGACAGTCTGAGCACTGATGGAGGGATTGTGCATTCCTGGTGTAACTCGGGCAGTTATTGTTGCCATCCTGTACCTGTCCCGCAGGTGTGATTTTCAGATGTACCGATCCTGTGCAGGTGTTGTTACATGTGGTCTACCACTGCGAGGACAATCAGCTGTACTTCTTGTCTTACTGTCTTACGCGTCTCACAGTACGGACATTGAAATGTATTGCCCTGGCCACATCTGCAGTCCTCATGCCTCCATGCAGCATGCCTAAGACACATCCACGCAGATGAGCAGGGACCCTGGGCATCTTTCTTTTGGTGTTTTTCAGAGTCAGTAGAAAGGTCTCTTTAGTGTCCAAAGTTTTTATAACTGTGACCTTAATTGCCTACCGTCTGTAAGCTGTTAGTGCCTTAATGACCGTTCCACAGGTGCATGTTCATTAATTGTTTATGGTTCATTGAACAAGCATGGAAAATATTGTTTAAACCCTTTACAATGGGTATTACCGCTGTGCATGCTTTTATGCTGTTCAGGCTCAATTACCTCTCCCCGAATGAATTACAAGACTTTTCTCTTTTATTCTGCACTGTCCATCTCTGTTATAAACTTCCACTCTTCCCACCCAGACGCTAACTCCAGTCACACAGGTCTACCTTATAAAGTTTTAACCATCTAACCAAGTTTGTTTGAGCAGATACAATGAGACCGATGAGTTTCCTGGCGTATTTTCAGGGGAGATGAAAAGGATTGTCTGTTATAGTAACAGGCAAAGCTGTCTTCTCTTAGTGCATGGAATGAATCACACACTCATTGTAATAGCCTTCCTCTGTCACAGATCGCTTGTACCTGTCAAAGCATTTAAATTGCAACACATTTCAGAGGGGAGTTGCGGCACCAGCCCTGCCATGCTCTTCTGACAAAAAGACCCCATAGCATTATTGCAGCTTATTTCCTTAAAAATGGGCCAGCGATAAATCTTGTATCCCTGGTGACATAAAAAAGCAGACAATTAAATGGGTAGTTCACCCAAAAATAAAAATGTGACTCTTCACTCATTTGTTACTTGTGTGGAACACTAAACAGTGTTTTTCATACTGTGCTTAACCCTGGGTTATCTTGGGAAAGCCTGCTTTGGAGCAGGGTTAGCATCAAATTTGTGGGGTTAAACTCATGTTGTGGTGCCAAAGTATACAGTGTGAAACGATGCGGAGTTAAAATGTTTCAGAAAGTTGTTTAGCAACACACCACCAATCATATAAAGTCTCATTGCTTACCTCATTATATTCATGCACTTTGTCAGTCGCTGAAATTTTCATGCTCCATTTACGTTCTCCATCTGAGGGAGATCAGTAAAGTGTTAAACATATGTTATGACATGCCATTGGATTTGATTTGAACTTGAAAGCACAGAAATCTGATATTTGGTCATGTATGCGCATACTGTGTATATATACTAACATTAGCAATGACTGTACAGGGTTTTGCATATTGTTTTACACATTTCCCCTTTTTATTTATTATTTTTTTTACATGAAATGATTTCTTACATATATGAAATGTAGATAACTCAGTTTTGTGAAAGTGCTTTCCTTAAAAAACAAGTTTCTACATTTTCCTGTTTCAGTTTAATTCTTGCTTTGACGTGATATAGCAATTACAATGTGATCTTTGCTCGTATTGATGTATGAATCTGTGGGGACTGGTCATTTTGTTATGCAAGTGGGGCCTCTTGTGTATCCATCTCTCCACGGCCAATCTCCTAGTCTCTATTTGCATCTCTCTGTGTCATGTATTAAATGTGTTTCTTTCTTCTGCACTTTTATCTCTCATCTAGTCAGAGATAGCATCGGTGAGTGTCAAGTAAAATAATGCTGAACAGCGAGTCCCTTCACGCATGATTACACACGCACAAGCGCTGATGAACACTGACACACACAAGCACAGAAAACACACACATGCAAACAAAGCCCATCAGGAGATCTCATTAAAAATACTTCAGTTATCAAAGGTCTGCTGTTGTTCAACATGCCACAGCACTGTCGATTCATTTGCAGAACATGGTCATTTAACACTGATGCTTATGATGTTTCCATTCAGTCTTCATATATGCATTGCTAAACTTCAGACCTTTAAAATTTCATCTTGACCCAGAGGATTTTTTTTATATTTTAAGGAATTTAAATAGTAAAATTATTTAATAAATAGTTTTTTTTTCAGGGCTCAAATGAGACTAGGACAAAAAAATTACAGATTATTATTATTATTATTATTATTATTATTAGGGCCCAAGCACTGAAAATGCGGAGACACTATTGTTCTTCTAAGGATTATTATTATTAGAGATAATGGAGTGGTGGTGGTGTAGTGGGATAAAGCACATAACTGTTAATCAGAAGGTTGCTGGTTTGATCCCCACAGCCACCACCATTGTGTCCTTGAGCAAGGCACTTAACTCCAGGTTGCTCCGGGGGGATTGTCCCTGTAATAAGTGCACTGTAAGTTGCTTTGGATAAAAGCATCTGCCAAATGCATAAATGTAAATGTATTAGGGCCCAATCACTGAAAGTGTGAAGCCCTATTGTTCTTCCAAGGATTTTTCTTTATTAGGTCCCAAGCAATGGATGTTCTAAGTATTATTATAATTTTTTTTAAAGGTTTCGGGGGCTTTTTGGGTACTTAAAATGATCAAAAGCTCTTTTTTTGCACATGTGTCAAGAGTCGACAGACATTAGGCTTGGCAAATTCATACATGGGCGTGTAGAGGGGGCTCATCCCTTTTGAGCAACCATCACCAATCTTTGTACACATATAAATTTCATCAAGCCGGACAATTTTTGTGCTTACAGTCATAAGCTCCGCCCATCAGAAAGTTGGCCAATTTGGATTGTTTGAAAAATGCATGCTCTGTAATTTGAAATACTCCTCTTAGGGATTTAATTGTACAGGCACCAAATGAAGGCGACATAATTCCAAGACATTGACGATGCTAAATTACGAACAGATTTTTGATATATTGAACAGAGCTGCCAAGTTGACGCGATAATTTTTTTTAAAAAGGAAGTGTCTCATATCATATCCGTGTATCGTGTGATTTACATAAAAATTGATCCAAACATTTGGCCTTGTGAGCTGATCATATTGATGTGGCTATTGTGGGTCATGTTTGTAGTGCCACCAACTGGCAGAAGGAAGTGTGGTACTTTTAACAGACTTTGAAGTATCCCTGTTAAGTTTAAAAGAATTAAATAAGAAATACTGTTAAAAACAATAAAAACAGTATAAAAAACAACATACTGTTGCCATTGCAATGCATTGAATGCCATGGTTCCATTTGATATATATTCACATGTTTTTGACATACTTGGCATGCTTGAATTTTCACTAGAATTTGCACACACATCAGAGTTGTTGTCTGTTAGGCCTGGGCAAAAGTTAACTCATGGTTCTGGCTGGGGAGCTCTGTAGCGCCACCTTTTGACAAAAGTCTAAGTACCAGAAATGAAGTGGTTTTTGGTGATGTCATGATTGTTTGAAAATGCATGTGCTAACTCAATGGCACAGACTAACTGTTATTGTATGTGTTTGCACTCATGTTGTCTTTGTTTGGTAAAATTGTCATTATTTATGTCTGGATAAATGTTTATGTCTGTCGATTTAATGTGTTAATTCAGTGTGATTAATTTTATAAAAAAATAACGTGTTAAATTTACGCAATTAATCTAAATGTCCCCGGACCGTAATAAGGACGATTCCTGAGAAATAAAAGCTTGTAGTACCACCTGTTTACTCCAGAGGGCAGTAATGGAAACTTCAGCTGTATTGGAAGTTTCCATTTATACGTTTATACAGTGAACAAAACAACCCTTCAACAGGCAGCACAACATAATCATGCATTACATTCTTGCATTAAAAACTCTTGATGGAGCGCATATTCGAACTAAGGGATATCAAGATGTGTTCAAAGTATTAAACTATATTTAGCTTGACACAGTGGCCTAAAAATGTTTATGACGCAATGCACTCGAGATGCTACACAAGCATGTCTGATGCAGGTGTACATTGATGGGTCCTTAAACAAGCCCTCATAATAAATCTCAAACTGATTGACAATTTCACTTACAAAATGGATTGCTGTGAACTGTATGCCAATGATTGGCTTATGTTCAATAATATGGTAGTAAACAATACATTGTATTCTAAAGCCGCTACTTGCATTGCCTTATTAATGATATACTCTTCTGCCACAAGAATGTAATGCATTTTAATTATCTGAATATATATAACATATAATATTTCAAACATTTGTATATGCAATTAATTTCGATTAATTAATTGGGACACCATGTAACCGGTGAGTCTAAAAGGGAATACATACCTCGGTGCAAGATGGGGCATTGGGCACGGATAAATGGATGAGGGTGCGGTGTGTGCATTGGGATATTCACATATATTTGCAAAAAAGCATAGAGTAGAGTCTGTGGTTAATTCCAGCCTCAGCCATCCACTGATTTTGGGAACTAATTGGCCTGATTTTAAGAATTTATTAAAGGAAATATTGGGTCCTATATTGGGTTGGGTCCTGTAAAATATTTCTCGGTGTGTGACATGCGATGCTATGGCTGGAGAGGCAGTGCCAGGGTGTCCATTGTGCCTCTATGTCAGGATGATGCAAGAGAGGGAGTTCCCATCCTCAGGGAGTTCCCTGAGTGGGATTTCCCTCTGGACCAGTCATGTGACATTTTGAACAAATGAGAGTCATCAATAGTCAACAGCTCTAGCCATGCATCGCACTCACGTACCCATATTTTTTGGTTATTTAATATCAGTTGTATCGAGTGATGCAGGACACTGAAACAAAAGAAAATACAACACCGTTATTAGTACCGAAGAGTCGTCGGGAAACCCTCTTCAGGAAAAATTCAACAGTTAATTTACGCCATCACGTAATGATGTCACTATATATAATGTTAATATGCCGGCGTCGTAGAATACATGCACAAACACATTCAATAAAGCTATATATAATGGCATATTGCTGATTATAACATTGTATTTAATTAAGTTATAATAGTAAGTGTGTTTATTGTCATCAGTGTTTCATTCTGTGATATTACAATACATTATACATTAAAGTTTTGCACCTAAAGCACCCAATACTGACACTGATATACAAACATGGATGTTTAAAGCATAAAAAGTGATTAAACTAGTCTTAATCCACTCACCCTTTTTTACAGAAACCATGACCTAGCACATCACAAATTCAGATATAATCTGCATGCACTCTCGACTGAAACGTTTCACCCCCTCATTCAAATTCTCGGTACTTAAACAGTAAACAGTTACTCACTGATCAGCAGTTCTCAGTATTATGTCACAAAGAGGCAATTCTCAGTCCAGTGTAATGGTGTGATCGACTCAATGTACTGTTGACTCGAGAGCTGCTGTGAATGACTCAATGTACTGTTGACTCGAGAGCTGCTGTGAATGACTCAATGTACTGTTGACTCGAGAGCTGCTGTGAATGACTCAATGTACTGTTGACTCGAGAGCTGCTGTGAATGACTCAATGTACTGTTGACTCGAGAGCTGCTGTGAATGACTCAATGTACTGTTGACTCGAGAGCTGTAGACTGGATTATCTTCATACATTTATAAAACGGTAATACAATCAAGTCATAAACATATTTCCAGTATGTTTTATTTGTTACACTCTGTTCAGCAAAATACACCCGAAACATACATTTCGCCCCTTAATCACACACGTGCTCAATGTCAGCAACTCATCGGTTCTCAATATGCCGGACACCTCCAAAAGAGGCGATTCTCAGTTTAGTGTACTGACTCAAGAACTGTTACGAACAAATCATTGTACTGTTGACTCGGGAGCTGTTGTGACCCGAGCATTCAGCCCGATTTGTGAACTAGTTGGAGCGGTTATTTGCGAAGAAGAGTTGGCAAAAGCAGATATCTAGGATCATATTACTCCCTCTTATGGGATATGGTTTGGAGTGTCAGGCACATCTGAGAGACAGGTTAAGATAGAGTAACTTGTAGATCAGTGTTGATTCGAGATGTGAACTGTTTTAAACAATTCAGTCCGATTTGGTGTACTAAAAAAAAGAACGATTCAGTCACGAACTTGACTTCACTATTAGGAATGCATTTATTAATGTTTATGAAGAGAACCGTATTGTACAGTGATAACAAAATAAAATATAGAACAATTAATACTCAAATGAATCTAAATGAAACACAGATGTGTTAATCTTGAAAGTTATTCAAAATAACTTTTCAACAAAATGTTTTTCAACTTTTGAGTGAATATTGTCCCAAAATCCACATATGAGGGCATCATGAAAATAGAGACGCTACCCTTTACAACAAAAAAGTTTCAATGAAAAAACCTAGGTTTCTTACTAGAAGCATTTTGTTAGCTTTTCAGAAATTAACTCTATGCTGTTGTGTTACGTGACTCGGTGTGCCATAATTTTAACCCTTAAATGATAGTCTAGAGTGTTGAGAACAGTAATCAATCGGTTTAAATTCATCTAAATTATGTGTTGCATATAGTGAAGCCAAAATACAATGTGCTAAGTGCGTTTCCATGCACAAATGAATTATGACTAATAAACCAACAACGTGTGTGGTTATGTACACTCACCTAAAGGATTATTAGGAACACCTGTTCAATTTCTCATTAATGCAATTATCTAATCAACCAATCACATGGCAGTTGCTTCAATGCATTTAGGGGTGTGGTCCTGGTCAAGACAATCTCCTGAACTCCAAACTGAATGTCAGAATGGGAAAGAAAGGTGATTTAAGCAATTTTGAGGGTGGCATGGTTGTTGGTGCCAGACGGGCCGGTCTGAGTATTTCACAATCTGCTCAGTTACTGGGATTTTCACGCACAACCATTTCTAGGGTTTACAAAGAATGGCGTGAAAAGGGAAAAACATCCAGTATGCGGCAGTCCTGTGGGCGAAAATGCCTTGTTGATGCTAGAGGTCAGAGGAGAATGGGCCGACTGATTCAAGCTGATTGAAGAGCAACTTTGACTGAAATAACCACTCGTTACAACCGAGGTATGCAGCAAAGCATTTGTGAAGCCACAACACACACAACCTTGAGGCGGATGGGCTACAACAGCAGAAGACCCCACCGGGTACCACTCATCTCCACCACAAATAGGAAAAAGAGGCTACAATTTGCAAGAGCTCACCAAAATTGGACAGTTGAAGACTGTACAAATGTTGCCTGGTCTGATGAGTGTCGATTTCTGTTGAGACATTCAGATGGTAGAGTCAGAATTTGGCGTAAACAGAATGAGAACATGGATCCATCATGCCTTGTTACCACTGTGCAGGCTGGTGGTGGTGGTGTAATGGTGTGGGGGATGTTTTCTTGGCACACTTTAGGCCCCTTAGTGCCAATTGGGCATCGTTTAAATGCCACGGCCTACCTGAGCATTGTTTCTGACCATGTCCATCCCTTTATGGCCACCATGTACCCATCCTCTGATGGCTACTTCCAGCAGGATAATGCACCATGTCACAAAGCTCGAATCATTTCAAATTGGTTTCTTGAACATGACAATGAGTTCACTGTACTAAAATGGCCCCAACAGTCACCAGATCTCAACCCAATAGAGCATCTTTGGGATGTGGTGGAACGGGAGCTTCGTGCCCTGGATGTGCATCCCACAAATCTCCATCAACTGCAAGATGCTATCCTATCAATATGGGCCAACATTTCTAAAGAACGCTTTCAGCACCTTGTTGAATCAATGCCACGTAGAATTAAGGCAGTTCTGAAGGCAAAAGGGGGTCAAACACAGTATTAGTATGGTGTTCCTAATAATCCTTTAGGTGAGTGTAAACTGCTTAAACGTTCTTTATTTTTCAGGGCCGAAGTCATAACAAGGAGGCTAAAGGCTACAGCCTCTAGCGTCAGTCGCTAGTGCACCTCTTGAGGTCAGGAGAGTGAGGTTTATACACTGCACAGCTATGTACCAGCTATAAACACAGAGAGGTTACACTCCTCAAATAATTTAAAATAATTTTGCTGAATGAATGATGTTGTCTTCATGTCAATGTATGTAAATTTATTTCATAATAAATCTTAAATTTAAAGTCACATTTTCATAACAGGGTAAAAAATAACTCTGCTATCAGTTATTGACACATTTGTCAAAATATAAATCCGCCAGTTTACCACTTCAAATGTCAAATATGATTGACATGCAGCGCTGAGGAAATGACAACAGTGCAATAATTGAAAATAATTTCTGTTATTTATATTTATAATTATTGTTTTTACCAAGCCTATTAAAATTGTAATCGATTGGAGAAAAGAGAATTGAATTCCCAATGTATTGGGAACTTAAAAAGGCACCAAATTGTACGAATGACACAGTTTATCAGCATATTGGTGTACATGTTACAGTGCTCACCATTTAGCACTATTTATGCCCGACTGCTGTGCCCACATTGTGCAATCTTCTTTACAAGATCCTCCAGTCCTCATCATGGATTGTCGCAGACCCATCCTCCCTAACCCCAGAAAATGAGCTTTGCCTCCAATTCAGCTCGTTTCTGCTGTCCTCACTGGGTTTCCCAGCATTCTTTTGAGGAACAAATGGGAAGGTTAATACCTGGGTTGTTTTCTGATGCTTCATATTACCTTATCACAGGCTGGCAATACCCAGGGCAAAGGGATTTTACTGTCCACTAGAATGAATGTAGGAGTCTGTGATGGTGGAAGGCTTATCTTGGTCTCAGCAGCCACATTGTGAAGCTAATGGTGTCCTCTTCTGATTTCACAAGCTTCAAACCCCTGGTGCCATCTTGGCTCCAATGCATGGGCATCATTACAATCACTATTACTGGTAATGTCATCGATGGTGGAAGACAATGAGGGGTATTTGCTGTTGTAGGGTTGTTGTTTTCCAGGGTGTTAGTGCAAGGTTTATTAGGTGCCAAGGGAGAGATTCAGCCTTCCATTGTAGTAGTTTATTTTTTTAATTTTTTTTGGGAGGCCACAAGAGAGAATAGTGAATAATGGCTTCAGACGTGTTTGATTCATGCCAACCTCTGCTTGCAGCCTCATGTAATGCCAAATATACAATGAAGCCTGTATAAATAATTTATTTCAAAGGCTATTTGACTAAACCAAACCGCCAAGTGCCAGACAGGCATGGTTGATTTAGAAAATTATGAACATCCTGTCTGTTTTTGCCTCTCTATCCAGAGGCCGACTCGTCCCAGCACGTCTTCTAATCTCTTTTCGCATGTTATTGCCTGAGAGATAAAACGTGGACAGAGGAATTTTCTATGTCAAATTGAATTTTCTTTGTTTCAAAAGCTGGACATTTTCTCTCTCAAATTATTTTAGGCCAAATGAGTGAGAATTGGAGATGTTGTTACTGTAACATTCCCTCTTGTTGAAGGTTTTACAGACTTAAGATCCATTGCAATATGCATTAGAAAGAAGTGTTGAAAGAGTGTTCCCGGTTCAAAATAAGTTCAACTCAATTGAAAGCATGTGTGGCATAATAGTGATTACCACAAAAATGCATTTAAACTTGTTCTTCCTTTTCTGAAAAATTAAGTAAAAATCTGGGCTCCACTGAGGCGCTTGCAATGGAAGTGAATGGGGAAAATGTGAAAATGTTAAAATATTCACTGTTTCAAAAGTATAGCAACAAGACGTAAACAATATGCATGCTAACATGATTTTAGTGTGATAAAATTTTTAACCTTTTCTGTGTATACAGTTTTACAGCTCCGTTAAAAATCCCTAAAATAACTGAAAAGCATTTCTCATTTGTGCCTTTAAACCTTCCAAAAATTGGCCACATTCACCTCCATTGTATGTGTCCCAGTATAACCTCGATTTTGGCATCTTTTTATTTAAATATTGTTCTTTTTTTTATTGTGGTAATCAACATTATGCCATAAATGCTGTCGATGAGCTTAACTTGTACTGAACCCAGAAAACTCTTACGAAGACCCATTCAGATTCTATTAAATGTTATTCTATAATGCACCTCAAGCATTTATTTATTTGAGAGTTTAACAGGTATCTTAAATGAATACACTTGACTTGTAATTATTCCTATAGTTAGTGAAGTTGGGAATGTTGCTGGAGTGCATTCCAACAGAAACTCAAGCCACTCTAAGGGATGAAAATCATTTAATTAAGTCCCCATAGTTGTCATTAACATTCAAGCTCACTAGGCCTCGGCCAAAGATTATGTACACAACACTGCAAAGCTGACAAGTTCTTTAATACATAAGTTATTAACATTTTAAGCACCCAATTACATAAAATGCATAACTTTAGCTATTCAAAATCCACCGGGCTTTGTCAATAAATGTGCGGTCAATTATAAGCCTCTTAGGCTGACAGTATAAATGTGAGAACTATGTTGTTGCAAATGATAATTTATCAAAGACAGACTGGCACAATTGCTGTGCCGCTGCAAGCTGGCAGAAAAGAACATTTGTAATTTTTGATTCTGATATGATTGCTGAGGCACTGTGGAATATATCCAGACCCTGAAATATGGAAATTCACTCCACAGACGTTCTGTTTGACTGTGTTTGTTGTATTGTGGTTTATTTTTAGGTCAATGGAAATGCTGGACAGTGTTTATTTTTCATGCACACATGGAGATATTTAACAGTGAAAAAAAGATGGAGAATGTTGAGCTGCGCCGGCTTTGACAGATACGACAACCTGACCATTTATGTTTCAAATCCATTATAATATGTATTTGATTACAAGTATAGCACATTGTTGCCATTATAATCCCTTTAATTTAGTCTTCCAAAGGCACTGAATGAACAGCCCATCCTTGACTCTAATGTTCAGATAACTATGAAAGAAATGTTGGCACAATATAACATAAGAAAAGAGTTGTCCCATAATAGGAAAATGTGTTTTTAAAATCATTACATATTTTTATGCAATTTAACTTATTCTATTCAGTTCAGTTTAATTTCTGTGCCGAACTAATCTCTTATATTTAGCACACTAATCTATATTTGCTGAGCAACAGTGTACAAGTTGAATCAGTAACATTGCAAAACTCTTTATAGCTTCACACTTAATTTTCATCAATGCCAAATTAACTTTACATCCCTTAAAGGAACAGTTCACCCAAAAATGAGAATTCTCTCATCATTTAGTCACCCTCATGCCATCTCAGATGTGTATGACTTTCTTTCTTCTGTGGCACACAAACATAGATTTTTAGAAGAATATCTCAGCTCTGTAGGTATTTGCATACAATGCAAGTGAATGGTGACCAGAATTTTAAAGCTCAAACATATCACATGAAGGCAGCATTAAAGTAATCCAGACTCTAGTTGTTTAATCCATGTCTTCAGAAGCAAAACAATAGGTGCGGGTGAGAAACACATTAATATTGAATAATTTTTCCAATAAATGATCCTCCTGCCCAGTAGGTGGCGATATAAAAAAATGAATGAGAATCATCAAAAATTCAAAGTTCTGGCAACCATTCACTTGCATTGTATGGACATACAGAGCTGTCATATTCTTCTAAAAATCTTCATTTGTATTCAGCAGAAGAAAGAAAGGCTTACACGTCTGTGATGGCATGAAGGTGAGTAAATCATGAGAAAATTGTCATTTTTGGGTGAACTATCCCTTTAAAACAGGTAACTGCAGCACTGTGAATTCACCAGCTTTCCAGTTTTCCATGTAATGTTCAATCCACACGCATTTACAGCACATCAAATTAAGTCTTAAAGATGTCACCTGCCGTTCTGCTTTGATCTGCTAATTTGCACCAAACTTGCCTGATGTGTCTTAATTTCCTCTCTTTCATGTTTGCAGGTTTTGTCAGTGACGTGCATCCCCAAGCATTCCCTAGACGTGTGAAGAGTGAAGACACTCTGTTTGTTATTCGAAGCCCTTTCTCTGTTCGCCCACAGTTAGTAATGTGCAGTTATGTGATAAAAGACAGTGAGGCACGCTGGCATTTCAAATGCAATGCATCTCACACGTTGCAGTAGGGCACTTGAAGAAGTGATTCCTTTTAACAATGTCTCCTAGAGAGAGGGGTACAGAGTTAAAATGAAGCTTTAAAACTATTATCCACAAAATATATTTTATTATATGGATGAGATTTAAAATGTAAGGTGACAGAAGAGGAAACAATCAAATAATACGTGTAATTTCTGCATCACCAAACAGAACTGCAAAAATAATGACGGTTTTCAAACAGGTTTCCTGAACACTCACCCTGTCTTCCATTGGTTGGACATACAGATAGTCCCGTCCCAAACTCAAGCCATTGATTGAACCAATGTTGCTGTGTCGAGCTAGTCAGGATGCTCAAACACACAAAGGAATATTTTGATGGCCCCACAGATCAACAGCTTTTAAACTTTCTAGGTGAATAAGCCTGTAAATGGCTTACTAACAACTGTCTCTGCATTTTAAGCTGGGATTTTAAAATAAATAATTTTAACACCAAAAAGATGCAACATGGAGACTTAGATGATACAGACATTCCTCATATTGTCACCTTCACAAACATGAAAGGTGTATTAGTTTGGTATGTCTGCATTAAAGCGCTTTCCAGTCCTGAACACCCTGTGTGGGTGTTACTTTCAGCCACAGTTCTCTGTCAGATTTAAAGTGATTCTGTATTAGGACAGTGGTAAGATGCAGCAAGAGAGACTTAAATCCCACACTAAGCCTCAGCCCAGCCCCAACACAAGTCCAGAGTCCTAGACTTAAATCTGACGTGCCAGTGAATGGCCATCAGCCTCGCTCCTATTTTGGCACAAATGTCTTTGCTTTTAATCCTCTTGCAGAGTCCGAAAACTGGCATTTTTCAAAGACTGCCGAAAAGAATTTAAATTGCATACAAATGAGGCCTAATTCAAATTTTGCACACTATTTGTCCCTCACTGACCACATCCATTTATTTAAATTTTTTTGCCATAATTTTATCAATTTGGGTGAATGAACCACAGATTGAAAGACTAATCCTTGGAAGACCAGCCACTCAGCCAAGCCAATAGGAGGACATTCTTATTACTGATATAAAATAAAACATCATGCATCAGTCTTACGTCTAGCAAATGAGGCTAATTGAGCATGCAGACAGGGTTTATAATCAAGAAAATCATTGGTGGGATATGTCGTAATCCGTTGTTTCTTCAACTTTGGACTCATGTGAACTTCTAGAAAGTAAAGTCTCGTTAAAATGTTTTTCACACTCTCTGTTGCATATTCTCTACAAACAATATGCAACAGTGTTTATTCATGCATCATATTTATGTCCTTTTTTTATGGGAGTTATGGTGTCATTTCCAGTGTATTCTCAATTAATGTGTTTAATAGGATTCTTTTTTAGAAACAGTTTTGATGGAAATTACATTTGAATGTTTTTGTAAATAATCTTCATTGTCTTGCTCAGGATAATTTCATAGCTAACATTATATGTGACCTAAATAAGCATTTAAACAGTATTTTCACACTTCAACATTTGCCAACGTTACAGATATCAAATGATGCCCAAAAATAATAAAAAAAATATAATAATAATAATTAAAAAAAAAAAAAGATTCTGCTCACGAGTGATATTTCTCTTGAATTTTCTTTGCTTTCTTCAAACAACACTTAATCTCAAGCATGCTCTTCACTTACACATTTGTTGACTTGGTTAACAAGTACAATCATTTTTAAAAAACAAACACACACACACACAGATACATACAAACACACAAACAAACACACACACACACACACACACACACCATATATATATATATATATATACACATATACACACACACACACACACACACACACACACATATTTATACATATATATGTGTGTGTGTGTATGTGTGTGTATATGTGTATATATATATATATATACTTTTTACACAATAAATATTGAAATGGTTTGTTTATTTCACTATATGTTTAGATAATCATAGTTTGAAAACACATAATAATGTATGCATCTATTATTGATTTTCATAGTTTAATATTGAAAGTCTGGGTCTAAGAAAAAGGCATTATTTATAAAAGGCATTTGAAAAATAAAAATAATACATGATTATAGCCTGGTTAAAGTTTCCAGTTCAGTTTCAAGAAAAAAAGAAAAAAAAAAATGGTGAAATCTGTTTGTTTCAATAAATATCAACTCCTGGGACATTGAAGTGCCAAAGCTGAAGAAACACCCAATTGGAAAGCTCCCCGAAGGAGGTTTATAATACTTATACGTGATACTATATATCATGTCTGCCTCTGTCTGCCATATATTACCAATAGCATTAGATCCTATTGCACTGGTTTGGAGATAAGGACCAACGACCTATTTAAAAAAAAAAAAAAGAAATGAAAAAAGAAACAGATCATGCCACATTCTGGCCAAAACAATCTATCTCATTCAGTGACTTTATTAAAGCCAGTGAATTCTAAATGAAACATTGTGTGACCTTTCCATTCTCACTGAATGTACATCCCTGCCGAGACACAGCCACGGAAATTAAATACTGAATTATTAGACACGAATAACCCATAACTTCAAGTAGGTAATTTCTCTTTGGGAGACTTATTGAAAGAAATTATGATACATTTGTGCACACAGGCTTGCTTACTTGAGATTGTAATTTGGTTACCTCCAGCGAGGAGCTGTTTTAGGTAACTGATAAATGCCCTGTCCATTCCAAAGAGTAAACTTAAGTAAAAAGAAGTAGTAGCCTGCCTTGAGCTCCCTTGAAAAGGGAGAAATAAAGTGAAGTACATTATTTTCGATTACAAAAAGAATAGTGTTCAACAAAATTGGTGGTAATAGTAAGTTTGACAGGCCTAACGCATCAAAAGATCCGCGATCCTGTATGGCATCCTGTCAGCCATTATCACAAACAGCATTATCTCAGCTGGGTGGCACTTCTTGTCCTAGCAACCATTCTCACATCTAAATGACCTGCCAGTCCCTTGTCATATTTAAGTTAAACTGATTCTCCATTAATCTGCTTAGCTCAGTATCCCAAAGGACAGGGAGATAAAGGGAATGTTCTGGATTCATAATGACTTTTGGAATCCACAACATTTGTTAGAGGTTGTTTGACTACCAGAAGTTAATAAAAAAGGTGCTGACTCTTGAGTGATGGCTAATTCCTCGTAATATGTCTCCTAGGGAGCAACAGAGTGTGCTTTGCATCCATTCAGCATATACAAAATGTATGGAGGGCCGATACATATTGGATATTATGTGGGCGAAAGCCTGTGGGCAGTAAACGATTGACAGTTCTGAGGAAAGTTTAAATATGTAATTACACAGATGGATGGGTATTGAGACTTGCTCAGGCTAATCTTAAGTCTGGGTAATTAACGGCTTCTTTTCCATCTCATGCGTTTTTAATATGACATTCTGATGTAAACAAGTGTGACATGTTTAGCAGAATTTGCACCATGTACATTTGCTTCTGTTTATTTCCAAAAAATAGCTTTTCAGGCAATAGATTTTGATGGATGGTCCTGCTGATAAAATAACAGTTTAAACCAGCCTAAGCTGGTTTGCTGATCTTTGCTGGTCTCCCAGTCTGACCATGCTGGTCTGTTGGTTGGTTGTAGAGGGGTTTTGGACACTTTCAGGCTAAAAGTCCAGCTTGGGTAGACTAGGAAACCAGATTAAACAAGATAAAACCAGCAAACCATTTTATGCTGGTTTATGCTGGCTTTTGACCGTTTGGTTGTGTTTCTGGCAAGCTGCGCCTCAGTACACCTATGTGTGTGCGTCATATTTCACCATGCTATGGACTGTGTGTGTGTGAATTTCAGCATGGACTGCTTGTGAACCACAGTCATAATAAAATTCAGGCTTTGCAACAGAACTGTTATTGAAGTACTTGACCACAAAACCATGAGTAAACAGTTTCATTCATGAATATGTCATGACATGACTGTTTGATAGGGTATGTTGCTGCTTCAGTGAGCTGTTTGATATATTCAGATGCAATGTGCTTTATGTGTAAACCCTGAAATGTAGTTTTATAATGTTGTGGAGAGCTTGATTATTCTCTGTCGATTGAGACTGCTGATTTTGAGGGGCTGCACAGTGTTAGCCAATCATTTGCATTGAAGTTTAAAGGAGACACTGAGGCCAAAGTCCTGAGCATTTGAGACCGAGGGCCAGAGACAGGGTGGAAAATGATCATTTATTACTAAACTATGACCGTTTTGGTGCAAAAAACTTGAATGACATTTTCAGTGGACCTCAGGGAAGATAATAAAATGATAAAAAATAGTATTTCATGACCCATTTAATATGCAGAGACAACTATAAGGAAGTCATTCTTAGGTTTTCTCAAACTGTAAGCATTCTTTCTCACTGGCACTTTGAAAATACCTGTTTGTTTAGAGCGACCCATTTAGACCCACCCGAACAACATTACTCAACCAGTGGCATCAGTTGTGTGCGGTACTAACTCTTTGTTTGACCAATGGCAGACGGGTGGTATATTCAGAAAGCAATCATTTTAAAGGTTCTCTCAGTCATTTTTTTTCCTTGTTTAAAAAGTTTTACTTCTTAAGAAATGAATAGTAACTTTGAAACATATGTATAAAATCATGACCACTCATGTGAGATGAAGAGTTCAATCATATCAGTAACCTTATAAAAGCTGTTTTATTTGACATGGGGCAGGAGCGCCTCATAGGGGCTGCCATGTTAGAATCACATAAACAGTTGAATACTGCTCTCATATTAATCCTGGGTTACTGTGCATTGTGAGTTTCTACGACAGCATTGGTAACTGAAAACTACTGTGTAGAATGATGCTGCATACAGGCCATTAGGTGTCAGTGTAAGCCAATGTTACCCACTTCGACATACTAGAACAAATTACTGAGTGCACCTTTAAGTGTTAGTTAGAGTAAACTATTGTTAGGCATCAGCTTGAGCAGCTTTATGTCATCTACCCACTCCTTAAACTTTCACAGCACTGCCAAAAGACAGACATCGTAACTCTGTGTAGTGTTAACAAATGTTTTTTTAATTTGGAAATTTTTACAAATTTAATACACTAAACATCACTGTAAAGGGGGTTAAAGGGAAAGGAGGAGGCGAGTACCGGCTTGACGCACTGCCATCTTCGGTCGGCCTTTATCCCTCTCAAGGGCTAATTAGCCCGATTAGGGTCTGGCTGTGTGGAATCACGACCCGGCCCCGCCCTCCGCCCTGCCACATTCCTACCTCGTTCTCTCAGGCCGGGGTGCCCCCAGCATGACGTACACCCCCCCCTCCCCTTTTTCCCTGGGGAGGGGCGTGCCTTCCGCCCCGTCTACCGGCAGGTCATCCCTGTCTACCTGGATGAGGGTGGGGACAAGGGGAGGAAAACAAATAAAAGTGTGGTACCTACACGCCGTAACGGCGATCATGCCAAATTAACAAAAAAACAGAGGGAAAGGCCAACACAGAGTGGCAGTGGGAGAGAGAGAGAGGAGAGAGAGAAAAAAAAAAAGACACTTACTCGCCGGTTCTCCGATACAACATAACTTGGTCATCGGCCACTCCTCCACACTCTAATGGATGACAGCCGGCCTCTGGCCCCTGGTGGACAGAATGCCCTGCTGCCTTCTTGGTGGACGGTAGGATTCTCCCCCGCCCCTTGCAACTGTAAACACTCCAGGCGGTTGGTTGGGCGCCCCTCCTCCCCTCGCGGTCGGAGGCCGTTCCTCCGCTTCCAGGCGGCCGGGCTCCTCCATCCCCCGGCAGATGTTCACGGCTGCTCCGTTGTGGTGGATGTTAGCGGCGAGAACTCCACTACGGCGCATCCCTCCTCCTTCCCGGATTTCGGCACCAGTGTAAAGGGATTCATGGAAAGGAGGAGGCGAGAACTGGCTTGACGATGTAAATAATATTTTAATTATAAACTACTATAAGACAAATAAACACACAGGTGTCTGACAGCTGTCCGTAAATCTCTCTCTCTGTCGCACTGCCGTCTTTGGTCGGCCTTAATCCCTCTCAAGGGCTAATTAGCCCGATTAGGGTCTGGCTGTGTGGAATCACAACCCGGCCCCGCCCTCCGCCCTGCCACAATCACAATTATCCACTAAAAATATACATTGATGTGATTAAAGAAACACTGGACACCAGAAAACAAACAAAAAAGGACTTCCGTTATAAATGGTGGAACACTTTGCATTCAGGAAAAAGGTGGATAGTACAAAATGTTGAATTTGTACTAGTTAGCACATACAAAAATGCACGACATTTACAGCCATAGAGAAAAATAAATGAACGCAAGAGCGATTCATTTAAACCTAGCCATGATTTTAATAGGAAAACAACTTTTGCGTACCACAGAAGAAAGGAAACATCAGCATTTGGAATGAGATGAGGGAAGCGTATTATCGGTTATTGACATACATTAGACAGTTCTTAAAATACTGCATAGTGTTGGATAAGAGTTGATTGTCAATTTGAAATGCTGTTTGTTTATTGGTTGGTCTCAATGAGAATAAACATCATAACTTTTCATAGGGGCCAAGTCGTATAAATCTAGTATGAATTATTATGTGTTATCATGAAACTATTCTGACCAGCACTAAACCAGCAATAATTTACTTAAACCAGCTTGGACCAGAGCGAAAATCTGGTTTGGACAAGAACATCCTGCTATGTTCTCTGTAAAAGTGCTTTACATTTGTTTCACCAACCACAGACCACATACGCTAGTAACGGTCTTTTGGTAATAAAAACAGAGAAGACTGAATAAATCTGAAAAGGGATGACAATTTGCACACAGTTGGTGATTTTTCTCTAGAAGTATCACTTCATCTTCTGAGCCGGGACTTCAGAATAATTCTAAGAAAATGTTCTTGCGCAAGATCTTACAGGCAACAGAACCATTCAAGTGTTTCATCAATTTCACTCTTGTAATGTTTAGTGTCATGGCCTGCTAGAAAGCTCTTTGTCACAGCATTTATCTGTTCCAGTTTGACTGATGTCCATGTTTGATGACAGCTTGAAAAATACGTCCATCACAGTTTCGCTCCGTCACTTGTTGATGGTTTGCATGCTCAGGCAGCCTCCTTCTGTTTCGCTTGTATGCGGCTGTCACTGAGCAGCCGGCATGCCGTGATGGCTTTGTAAATCACATTTCTGGCGACAGGAACGGCCTTGGCCTTCAAAGTCACACTCTTCTGTGCTACTTTCTTTTGTTTTGTTTTATTCTTCTCTTCTGGCCTTGAGATTTTAGTCATTTTGAATGATTATAACTGAATGAAAATGTTTTTGTATGTGGGTCAATGATGTGAAGCTCTTTTTTGATCTTTTTTCTTTTTTGTCCTGATCTATTAAGTCATTTAAAAAAAATATACAAAATCGTGATTTTAATTTCTAAGTTCAAAGTCATTTTGATACTTTTTTTCTTGGGCTTAAAGGAAAAAATATCTAAGCAACCATGCAGAGACAATTCAAGATATTCCCATCAAAAGCTACAATTCTTGAAATAAAGAAATATTGGAAAAATTATGCCAAAAAATACAAAAACTAAGCAGTGAAACCAGTTTATTTTAAAACAGTAATATTTGAAAAACTTGGGGCATGGGTATCTCAGCGGGTATTGATGCTGACTATCACCTCTGGAGTCACAAGTTTGAATCCAAGGTGTTCTGAGTGACTCCAGCCAGGTCTCCTAAGCAACCAAATTGACCCGGTTGCTAGGGAGGTTAGAGTCACATGAGGTAACCTCCTTGTGGTCGTGATTAGTGGTTCTCGCTCTCAATGGGGCGCGTGGTAATTTGTGCGTGGATCGTGGAGAGTAGCATGAGCCTCCAAATGCTGTGAGTCTCTACGGTGTCATGCACAACGAGTCACGTGATAAGATGCGCGGATTGACGGTGGCAACTGAGACTTTTCCTCCACCACCCGGATTGAGGTGAGTAACCGCGCCATCACGAGGACCTACTAAGTAGTGGGAATTTGGAGAAAAGTGGATACAATCAAATAAAAAAAATGGAAAAAAAAATATTATTTGAAAAACTTTTGTCTCCAAATCAAAGTACAAAAAGAAAAAACACTCATGCTATTACAAAAAAATATATTTTAATACCTTTTATTTAATGGTTACGGTTAAACCACTTTTTTAAAGACATTACATCATAATTTATAGTATGTAGAAAATAAAAAAATAATTTTGACATTTTTGGAACCAACATGGACACAAATATTACATTTCTACAAACTTGACACTTGTTTTAAACTGGATTTCTCATTATATCATCGTGCACAAACTTGTTTGTCAATGACCCTTGTGTTTTTCAAATTTTTAAACATACATGCATGAACAAGATGACGGAAATTCCTTCAATTATCTTCTTTTATCTGCTGCTTACCTAGATTTAGCTCTGCATGTAAGCACTTTTACTGCTATTATATTAGGCTTATTCCATGTGCACATGTCTGATTATATTTTGACATTATAACCGGAGAAAAAACATTTAAAGATTTCAAAATCTCAAGTAAGCAATGTTGTCTTTTGTTTTCGTGTTTTCACAGCACAGAGCTTGTTCATGTATCAAAGAATGGAAAAAAACATGTTTATGATCTATGTTTATGAGTTAATAGATAATGCTTGTGTTTCAGAATTGTAATGTCTAATGATATTTAGTTCAATGTAATTTTCTGGATTAAAAGACCCTGTTTTATTATTTGGAGTCATGATCCTTGGCCTGTTTTGTTATTCTAGAGCAAACAGTAGGAGAAATTCAATCTGGCAGTTCAAACACTATACCTCTAAAAGTCTGATATCTGTGAAGACTGTTTACTTGGGACCTACACTGGATTGATTGCAGACTGTGAAGGGTTGTAATTTAAAAAAATTAAGTCTGTATTTTTCTCATGCAAATTTGTTCTATTGTCAACAAATCCTTGTTATGTGATTATTTTAAATAGAGAATACCATTGTGAAAAGAATCATAGAGTTGTTTGAATTATTTCAACAAGGACACATTTGGGGAACATTTTAAATGTTGGCATATTAAATCTTTTTTTATGTCTTAGATGTGCTTTAGATTTGTTTAGGGGGAATTATTCTTGAAGACATGAGGCACGTTCTATGTGCGGTCTAATTCAATGCAAAACATAAGCTGTGTGATCATAAGTGCCGTAATTATCAAATTCCTTTTAAATGTTAGACTCAGTTGGCACATTGTGTCTTCTGTGAATCAACAGGCACAAAAAGAAGTTCATTTGCATAAACTACATTCATTTCAAAGGGACTCGAGTTTCAAAATGCTCTCAGCAACAACACATTTAGCAAGAGAAAGTGTTTAAATACTTTATTGTATTCATTTATTTCATTTAAATGTGGGGTTGATGCTCTTTGTATCGTAAAGTATTTGATTAACCCAACTGAAAGTAAAATACAATTTTCATGCCTGTATTACACATACTTATCAAACATTCGCAGTTGGTAACACTTTAACATTTACGTTTATGCATTTGGGAGACGCTTTTATCCAAAGCAACTTACAGTGCAATTATTTATTAAAGGGACAATCCCCCCGGAGAAACCTGGAGTTAAGTGCCTTGCTCAAGGACACAATGGTGGTGGCTGTGGGGATCGAACCAGCAACCTTCTGATTAACAGTTATGTGCTTTAGACCACTACACCACCACCACGAACTAACAATTATCAATACTTTTACAGTATTCAAAATCAAATCAAAAGTTGTATATGTAATCATTAGTTAATGCACTATGAACTAACACAGAACTATTGTATTTCTATTAACTAACATTAACAAGGATGGATACTTCCTGTAAAATATATGGTTCATTGTTAGTTCATGCCTAATGCATTAACAAATGTAAATTAAAAAATGAAACCTTACTATTAAGTGCTACCGTAAACTTTAAGATTTAGAAAATTAGGACATTTCTGGAAAATGCAACATATACAGCATATTGCTTTTCTTCATTCAGTCAGTTTTGAATTACATATGAATTGACATTGTCCAATCAAATTGGATGAATTCAGAATTTTTATTTTTTTGCTGTAATTGGAAGAATACATTTTTCCTGATGAGGCTTTCAACTCACACAATAACAAAAATGTAACGAAAACCTCTTTGATTTTGGTAGACTGGTTCCTTGTTTTTTCTTTTGCTTGAAACCATTCCACCTATATACTGGTTTGAAGCATGTGTGAAAAAACCTTTTCAAATTTGAGGATCTGTGACGCAAGATTAGCTCTTGGAAACTGATCTAACGGGGCCCTTGGCTAGGTTTGCCCGTGCACAATAAAAGCATTTATACAAATATGTCAACAGAAGTATAATGAATATACATTGCCTGACATTCAAGTAATGTTATCTGCTCTTGCTTTGCACTTGTGAAGTGGGCACAACCACATATGTCAGCATTACAGTACACAGCAGAAACGCCTTCCTCTGTGCCTCATTAGTTTACATCCACGAGTTGCTCATTTAAAGCTCTCATTAAACCCTGTTGACTAGTCTTTTACTCCCTAGGGAGAATGCCAAAACTCATTAAAATCCCCAGTTGGGATGAAGTCAAACCTTGTGTAGTGTCACATTACATAACAGTTATCTATATTGGAGGAGGACAGTGATGTCGGGGATGAATGCTGTGACACTTCAGACACACACACACACACACACACACACACACACCAGTCCAGCAGGTAGTGATTATTTTCCAGCCATCAGGATTTAATAGTGTTTGGCTCGCTCCGAGCAGGATGGGTTTCGGAACCCCTCTGACCTTTCCTGGTAGACACATCACGCAAAACAAATGGCAAGCATCTGCTTCTGTGTCAGTTTACTGCTGATAGAGATGTTCCGTTAAGGGAACCCGTATTAGCTACGAACTTGTCCCTCAGGTCATGCTGTTTGGATGGTTTCTCATTGGCCCTATCTAGTGGGTGCAGTTCCTCACCTGCAGAACCTGACCTTGGGAACTAGAACAGATGTACGTTGCTAGCCACATACCGCAGGCAATTCAGCCACTGACGTTTGGTGGCTTCATATATGAGCATTTCTTAAGATTTCGAGTAGAAATGTCTTAGAACTGTCCTGGAATGTTATATAAAAGTGCAAAGAAGCTTGACACTATAATGAATATGCAGTCTGAAAAATAGATGGATTCACAAGTGTTATGAATGAGTCGATTTACAGATGTTCTGTTTGCTGACATTTGCCGAGGCGACATGCAAACTCGTTCTTAGTGTTTCCAACTGTCATGCCTCATGAATTTAAATGTTGATGCTCAATAAATCACGTTAAATTGATCTGCGTCAAGACAGCCAAATACACTTTTTTTTAGTTGGGGGTAAAGTCAGCAGTTTTTAAAACACTTTCTGAGTTGAAACCAAAAATATCTATAATATTTCCTTTCGTCTTAATGGCAGTTGCTCAGCTGGTGCAACACAATTTGAAATCTGCCATCTTTGCAGATGGGAATTTATGGGGAATTCACGTCGTGTTGAAATTACCGTAATTAAGAGATTCCGACATAAAACGTTCACATATTCGTAAAAATCATAATTTCAAGTTTTGTAAACTTTGAGACCCTCAAAAATTGTACCTGTCAGTACAAGTACTGAGTACTTGTTTGTGTCCACTTTGTAATAGGGACCACATTTTTATAATGGTTTAATGGTATAATGGTTTATAATGTTTTTTTTTGTTTTTTTTTTTAACCCAATTATGGGTTATTATTAAGTTAAGAATTATTATTTATTTATTTTACAGAAGAAGATTGCTTTAAAACAATAAAAATTATAATAATAATAATAATGTATTATTATTATTATTAATATGCAACAATGCAGTCTAGTTAAACACGTAAGCTTTTATTATGGCAGAAAATTGGACCTTTCAGTTTCAGTTTGAGTTGTTGAGTTGACAATGACCTTTTAATGCAGGCAAATTCCCTCTTCCACTCTTCTGTCCACAAAAACCTGGTGTTATGGGGTTATTAGATTTGGGTAGTAACTTTTAGTGGCCAAGTTATTCAGAATTACGCAAATTAATACAATTATTGAATCTTGAGTGCTGTAATTGCTCTCTGCCCACATTAATACACCGAACAGAACTCCAGCACATTTGCTAACTCAGAGCACGAGATAATCGTAGGTCCTATTGCAATTTTGTTTTTATTGCGGTTAATTGGTCAGCCCACCAATTAACAGCCTTTCAAAAGTTAATTTACCCTAAAATCAACCCCATTCTGCCTAGTTAGTGGCATTCCCCACAAGAGATTTTTCATCAATTCCAACATTTCTCTCTAGAGTTAATCTAGCAAACTCAGAAGACATGTTTTGGTCCCGTGGGAACCAGGAAGTCATTGTGGTCACATAAACAATGGTGAACGTGATTCAAAGGTTGCATTTTCACTCTAAAATTACATCTTTACTCCACTGATGTTTTAGGGTTGATGTATGGGTTAGGTCATATAGGTAATAGAATATGTATTTCTGTTGAGTATATTACATAATTTACATCTAAAAATACAACTTGCTTTTGGCACCACTTGGTGGACATTTTCTCCGGAAACGGGAGCTCACACATTCAATGAGACTTTCAACTACAGCCACTAGGGGCAGTGTATATTTTCAGTAAGCACAGCCTGATCTCAGTTGCAAATTTTACAGAATTCACAGTATGATCAGTCTGAAGACCCAAACCCTGACTTCCTGGATGAAATGTCCTGCTAAGATTGCCAGACTACTCTTCCCTTTTACAAATTCCTATCTCGTGTTACCCTACCCACATGGTGAGAATCTCATTTCAATTATGTAGTCACCTAGAGAATGATAATGTCCTACAGTCTTCGTTTCGAGCCTGACACTTCTACTTTGAGACCTTTCTGTCTTTCTACTGTACCCCCAAAGGTATTGATAATTACGGTGCTTGTAATTGCAGCATGTGACAATGCATTGCTTCCCTGTAGAGGTGTCATGCCTAAAAAGGTAATTTGTCATAATGAGGTGGTATATACTGTGCTTTGAAAGTGCATGCTGGAATTCCCAACAATTACAGGCCTAATGTGGGTTATTCCTTTCAAATGTATCTTTTGGAATTAATGTTAGTTTTGGAAACAATTAATTGGTGCTATAGGGCGTTATGCTTATCATAATTGCTTCGCCACATATGAATGACTGACTGTATTAGACAGATACAAGTTTGTCCAGACACAAATTCTATTTGGTAATTGTAACCGCAGCTGTATCTTGTAATTAATCACTAGACGAATACAAAGAGGAGGGATATTAATTCATGGTTTGAGGAGGGCAGTGAAGGGGCTGCTGCAATTAAACATGCATGCACAGTTTTGTGGCAGCACCACATTTTTATATAAACGAGTAATTGTGTGGCAAGTAGCACTGAATTTGTTTCAAAAGGACCTCGATTTACATGACCTTACACAGAGGATGGAAAGCAGATGAAGAAATGAAAGCTCACAGAAAGCCTGGCTTTTGACTTCCCATTCTCTAATGGCTTTTTGTATTTTACCAATTTGCTTCCCCTTGGAAAATGAAGACGCTAATTAGTTCCAATTGCTTGTAATGCCAGAGGAAGCGACATTAGAAGGATTATCAGATGGCGCAGAACATGCTTCGCCTCATGGAATCATAGCCACGGAAATTCCAAATGATTTGCATTAATTTAGATCATCTACTCACCTAAAGCAAGTTCTCTGGAAGATTACAGTCATTACAATGGTCTACTAATGAACAAACCTTGCCATGGGGTCTTATTTGAGAAGATGAGACATTTTTCTGATACTTGATTATCACGAATGGTCACCCACCCAGAGCCAACATCATGAGCTTGTTCTTCACAGACCTTATCGGAGAAGGACTATTTGTTCAAGTGTAATGAGTCACATGGAAGTAAAGCAATGATTGAGTGCCACTGTACACATACATTGCTAAACATGGAGTGGCCCCAAATGTATTTGGACACTGTTCATATTATTAACTTGATAAATAACAAAATATACATTTTACAAATTTTCTTTTATAATTAGTTTTTCTTCATTTTGGCCACATTTTAGCTTTTTATCAATTAAAAATGTAAATGACATTGTTCTTTGTAAGTTCATGACATCTAATGCATTACGGTTAACAAATGGAACCTTATTGGAAAGTCTTACTAGATATTCAGATGAAGTTTCATCCTATAATTTCTGTAGCACTTCCCAAAGATATTATTGGTTGTAGGACATTTTTCACAGACCTAATGATCAGACTCTTCTAACAGCAGCTGAACACCTCAAATTTAGACACATCCTTTCATAATGCAAATTTTTGTAATACTTAACCATACAATCTTTAAGTTGTATTGCCCATTATACCCATATCTTCTTATTTGCCAGTTTCCAAAGTGGCTTTTTCTTTTAAATTCTTGCTAAAATGCCAACATCCCAGCTCTTCAATGTAGCGGAATGAAACTGGTTTTGTCATGTACTGGTCATTGTAGCTGCCCGTTTAGGACCTACATTCTTTGTAGGACCTACAAAGTGGCTTAAGATTGCAAATATTTTTGGAGACACTGTACATTTTTTCATTCAAATGCCTGCTTTATTCAAGCTCTACATCTGATTCAGGCAGTCAAAGTCATTGCTAACAGAACTTCAACTAGGCTGCATCTGACAGTATACGTATCCCTTTCCAGACCTCATTTTTTGTTATAAAAGACGGCAGTCTGGGGACATACTGAGTTGTGTTTAATAGGCATAATTTTCTATATACATCCCTCTTCAATCAATTGTTAAACTACTACTTGGTGGCATAGTCACTCTCTTTTTTAAAAGTACCATCAGCATTTGACTCTACTCTTGAAAGGCATGTACTATAGCAAAATGTGCAAATGACTTTCCATAGACATTACATTAATATGTTATTCAAATCAAAATCAAGTGTTGTCTGTCACTTAGTGATGCTCAGTTACAGCTTGGAATACGAACTTTTTGATGGACACAAAATGCAAGGAATACAACCTCTTAGATCACCTACAATGAATTACTGTAGTCTTTATTTCGCCTTTCTGTATTACACTGACATCTAAAAATTATTAATGAATTCTTTGATTTTGCTCAATCGTGGCATTCTGTGGTCAGATATTGTTTTAGAGAGTGCAGCAGTGCCAACCAACTTTTTCATTTTTTTCATAGGGAATTCATAAAATCCTATAAAAAAAGCCGTTTAAGTCATGAACCAAACCAACCAGCTCCGAGGTAGATCACAAGATTACAAACTTTGATTTGAAGCAAACAAATATTTGAAAATCGTACAAAAAGAAAAAGGTGCAAGAATGTGTACATAATGTCTTTCGTAAAGGAAAGAACAACAATCCCATGAAGCATTGCAAATGACGTAATTGAATAAAAATTATAGAAAAATATAAAATGATTGATTTCAAGTTTTTATTTATAAGTTTAGAAACAATATATCTAAAATATAGTGCAAAATCATTTTTGCAGATTTATGATTTGACAGAAGCAATTGCCATCAATTAACAACCTCAATGCTCACGGTATAAGTTTTATAAGTTATTATTAATAATCAATTCCCCTGATTTTTATTTCAGGAATCAGACTGTTGTGCTCTATACTGACCACAAAACTGTGAAATTCACAGTTGTCCCTGGCAACCAATCTAATATACTGCTAGTTTCATGTCTCTTGTATTAGTCTGCAGCCTCTTTCTTCTTATATATTATAATAATATACAAATATAATGAATATCATAAAATAATCAATATTTAATGTTGATTTATTTACTAATTTGGTAAGAAGCTGTGTAATAATTTTCTGTAAAGCTGCTTTGAAATGATTGTGTATTGTGAAAAGTGCTATACACAAAAAAACTAAAACATTCTTGACTTAATAAGCGGTATTATGTACAGCAAGTATTTTTTGTGATAATGACCAAAAGACTGCATTTTATTCCTTACAGTATATACTGAAGTATGTTGCTAATTCATCCCAAAAAAAGTCTCACTGTGAAGCACATCTCAGATGTCTGAGATTATTCTCTTTAAATTATTCATCATATAACTGACAGAGTCAGAGGATACATTGTTAAATCTCATTTTTTAAGCTCCACCAAAATGCCAGCAAATTCCTCAAACCATAATATTTCTGTTTTTTATCTGACGGGCCTCAATGCATTTAAATAGGATGTTTAACTTTGCTGTATCAGGCTCTGGTCTCCGCTGTGGTGGAATGTGTCATTCAAGGTCATCATAGTAACATTTTCACTCAATCTCTCAAATATTTCTATTGACTTTTCCCTGTGTGCTGCCTACAAGGTAAAACACTCAAATTACCCAGTGTACTTCTGCATTTACTCTAAAAAGGTTCCATTACAATGAAAATAAATAAACAAACACATAAATAAATAAAAAACCTAGAACAACATGAACTCTATACCTAAGTTCATGAGTGGGCCTTATGAATAGCTACGGGTACAACACCACAAAAACACTACAAGTTTGCCAAAATAAATTAATTTAATAAAATATTAATAAATAAATTAAGAATCTCTGTCTCTTCCACTGTGTACAAAGGCTACAAAGGCAAAATAAGCCATAAAAATGTATTTTGCTACCTATAATCTTTTGTTGTTCTCCAAACTTAGATTTGAATTCCAGCAACCTCTTTCAGCACACACTGTAAAAAGACAAATGTGGCCTTTATATCGATGCATATATAACTAGTTATCTATAACACCACAATCTAAATATATTGTAATAATATGTTATAATATCACTATAGACACTTATAATAAACACATGAGTTTGTTTAATGCAAACACATTGTCATGAGCGCAAATCGCAGCGAATGTGCACTACGTCTGATCCAATTTTCGTGAGTGTGTTGTTCCTAAGCGCAATTTTCGAGCCAGCACAAAGCGCTTATGAAGTGGTGCTAAGCGCAATTTGCTATTTACTTGAAAAATACATAATTGCGCTAAAAGCAGGCCTGTTTCAGCAGAAAGTCTGAAATCACATCCTACATATGCAGTGTGGAAATTCCATCAGTAGGTGGTAATAAAGTTCATGTCCAAACTCTGATAATATTGTGGAACATCAAATTATGTCTGTGACTATCTTCGTTTTATGAAATGAATGAGATTTGTGCTAAACTATCTATAGGTCATGGCTTATTTTTGTATTATTATCAAATTTATATTGGTATTTTTCCACCTGTTGTCGTAGAGTGATTTTGAAGTTACTTTACAAGGGGCAAGAAGGGGAAAGAATTTGCAGAGGCTTAAATGTTTCGATTAGATATTATTTTTTTGACCACTTAATTATTTTGCTTATATTTTCGCTTCTTTTGAAGTGTAATTTGAATTAAGAAATATTTTCGTTACATTTTTTGGTGTTTCAAATAATGAAATTTCATTTATTGAAATTAAATGAATGAAATAAAGTGTGTGCCGATACAATCGCCGTTAATAACACTTGCTATGATTTGTGTGTGTCAGTAGATTAAAATGATCAATAATACTTATTCTCTATAATTTAACGGAATGTGCATCCAAATCCTGATTAGAATCGCATTTTCTATTCTTATAAATAGAGTGCCACTGTCACGTCACTGTCATATAAATATTTCTATACTTCTAATTCAATACATTCAGTAAATTTACAATACCAACCTCTTATGAATGTGCTGTCTTTGTTTATATCGCTGGTGTTTGACAGGGAATGGACTATATAATAGGACTCTTCTGGTGCAATAACCGGAGAAGAACCTCCAAATCAAATTGCACTTGACTCAGCCCATTAGCGCTTTGCACGCATAATTTCACCAAGCCCATTTGCGCCTAGACTTAGCATATGCCTGCACAAAAATACCAAAACTTCATAGCCATGCCCATTGACTTTGTGCTTATGACTTAAAAGCATAGCGACACGCTTAGTGCTGGCGCTCTTAAAATAGGGCCCTTAGACTATAACTCATGTTAATTTTATTTATTAATTTATTTTTATAAAGCTTGTATTATTAAAATGTATTATTAAAGTGTGTATTACAGATGTTATTAGCTTCTGCGGTACCTCAACTTTTGGACTTGAAAGACGAGTGATTTGTACACGAAATGACATGATTACTTCAGAAAATATGCTTTTCATGTCACATTTGCTTTTAAGGCACTATCGATTAGGTTTAGGTTTTGGGTAAGTATGATGTTCATTTTGTTCACCTCTCATTTGCTTTAATAGTAATAAAAAAACTGGAAAATCTTGTCTGATTACACCTCCATTTCACTCACTTTTGGTGCCCCTGCTGGACATTTCGATGGGAAACTGCAGCCAAACATGTAATGAAGCACACAATTTCGTTTTGCAAAAACATTGACATGGTCATGCAATATTCATGACACCAGGCTGAAAAACACACCAAAAATGTGTTTGAAGCAAAACAGGAAATTAAAATCTCAGACATAATGGTAACATGGAATGAGCAACATGTAATGAGTAATGTAGAAATTATAACTATAAATCCATTACGCTAAGAAGCCCAGAAAGACTTAAAATACCATCAGGGCAAATGATAGTCATTACAGAAAATCAGTTTAGAAAAAAAATATCCTTTCAGAGCATGATCACCACAATGCAAAACATTGAGACATATCCAGTGGAAAGAGATGAAAATAAATACATTTATTATAATGTAAAATGACACAATAAATTGTTTCCACACCCTCATGTTGAGTGGCCAGAGTTACAATGCGACAAAATGACCCTTAATAAGAAAACACTGGCTGTGGGCCATTCAGGTAATAGGTTTTAAAGGACTGCAGTTTGTCACTGTTATGTGCGCAAAGTAATAGACACTCTGAATTCACTTTCACGCAACAAGCCAGGCAATATTGACCAGAAATATACAGTACCGCTATTACAAGCCCAAAAGGAAGTTTTCATCTGTCACAGCAAACAAACCTCCTGCAACATTGACAAAAGAGATTAAATAGATGAGCTAGGTGTTACAGCGCTAGTCCAACACTGCACCCCCTCCCTCCCCATTGCTGTCAGCTAATGGCCTTGTGGGGATGTAGCCATCTCACGCTGCCACGGACAATAATGTTCCCACTTCTTCTTTAGCCTCCAAAAGGGACTCAGCTAGTGAAGTTTCTAAACCTCTCTGGTCATCTACACATAGTGCCATCCATCACAAATTGTCCCTCTGATGCAACACATCCTGTTGCACTGCAGCCATCTAGAGAGCTATTGTAAAGAGATGGTCTTTCCAAAGTAAAGTGAGTTTCAAAGTCTACTTTGTAAATCTGGGAGTCCAAATCGAATTTAAACCAGCCTGATCTCATTAATATTATGTCGCTGTGGTGATAAGTTAGCAAAATAACATTAAATGGCTTATTACATGTATTGCAGCCGTTCCGAAGTGTAATGTCCACTGTTCGGTATGTTAGTGACAATTTTAAGGTTAATGCTCCATCGAGTTTTAAATAAACAAGACCTACCTCCCTAGCCTTAATCTTAAACCTAAACCTAACCGAGAGTGTTATGAAAAATGCAATTACTGAAGCAGCCACGTAATTTTGTAGCGCTTCTAGGACACTTTCGGGTCAGGAGTCGACTCACGTGTTCTTTAGGACTCATACTCGCGTAGCTTTGGTTCGCCGGTGGGATGCTCTATCAGTTGAGCTACTGTACCATTTGATCGTGCTCGAACAAGCTTGTAAATGTACAGAAGTTGGACATGTAATGCAAATTTAAAATGTATCATGCACAGAATAATGTTTAGATAGCATTGTGTAAGGAAACAGAAAGAAAATTAAGGGTTTATGAACCAATAATCTGCCATTTTACTTGTGATTTTTGTCAAAGTCAATAAAACTGCCACTTTGCATAAACGAGCGACGTAAAAACGTATCTTGCAAAAAGTTTGAGCAAAGTTTTTGTAGTTTGAATAATAATAATAACAAATAAATGTTATGATGTAAAATGAAAAGGAAATCTTTAAGAGTCCGCAGGAGATTAGAAGTGAATGGGGCCATATTTTTTTTAGGGCTTAAAGGCAGAAAAGTGAAGCTTATAGTTTTATAAAAGCACTTACATTAATTATTCTTTGAACTAGTGTATAATTTGAGCTGTAAACTTTTTCTGATTGTTTTAGGGTTTAGGGTGTTACATTGCCATGGCAACAAAGTTGTAAATTGGATATAACTTTTCACAGAAAAGGTTAGTAAGTTATTTTATCAAACTAAAATCATTTTAACACATTGTTTAGGTCTTGTGGCTATACTTTTGCCACAAACAGTGAGTATTTTAACGTTTACAGATTGGCCCCATTCACTTCCATTGTAAGTGCCCTCGATTTTTTTATTTTTTTAAAATAAATGAGGAATGAGTCAAAATACATTTTTGTGGTGATCAACTTTATGCCACAGATGCTGTCGATTGAGCTTAACTTCAGCTCTTTTGTGCACACGGTCAGATTTCCCCTGCTGGATAACATGAATCATCAGGTGTTGTTCATGTCAGGTTGTGTGCAAGCTGTCTTTAAAGCTAAAGATGGAAATACAAAATACTAAGAAATTCTATTTAATTTGATTTTTGTCTTTTTTTCACACAAATTATCATGCTGATAATAGAATTTGCAAATAAAACCGTTTCAAATTAGAACAATGCAAAATGGAAACATTTTAGGCAATTGGTCTCTTGAATCCCAGATTCATCTCTAAAACTGGTAAAATCAAAACCTGTATGCTGTGAATACAACTCTATGTTGGAGACAAAAAACAGTCCATTATGTATGGTAATGCAGATGATTTATGAACACATTTATTTAAAAGGAAGAATGTCCAGGACCTGTGTGTACACCTATTTGTTTTTCATTTATTTTTCCATCTCCCTCTCTTGTGCACATTACTTATACCTTTCAAATTCTATACAATTGCAGTCATGAATGTTGAAAGGAAACCGAGAAGTCATCCCTGACGCATTTTTTCACTTACTACCTGACATGGAATTAGTAATTGCAGGGCAATTATTTTGTTCTGTTTCCCTGTACTTTCCGGAATTTAATTTTACTTAGCATTTTCCTTTTACAACCTGTATCAATGAAGAAGATGACAGTCTCTTGGAAGATAGCCTAAAAGTATTTTTGAAATTGAGTACATAATGAAAATGAATATATAATGAAATATGTTGAGGAACATGATTCCTTGTAAAACTGCGGCAGTAAGATTAGCTCCAAATATGTCAGAGTTGTACCAAGAGTCCAGAGACACTGCACGAGTCAAAGAAGAGATATTGAGTTTTCTTTCTTAGTCACATGATAAAACGTTTTTACTTTGTAACAATGGTGTAGATTTGGTTTGAACATTGAGGGGGACTGAATGTGGGTCCAGCGGTTGGGCAGGGGGAGGGGGTAAATGTGATAAATACACAAAGTACATTCAATGTAGCGATGGTTTTACAATTATTTGCACATTTGCTTATTATGCACTGATGCACAAAATGCATATCACATAACAATTGTCTAAACATCTAAGTGGATGAATTTCTGGGGGATATGTGGATGCTAAGGGAAGCCCTATAATAAGAAAACTGATAAATACACACACACACACACAAAAATATAAAAAAAATAAAATGAGGCAATAAGAGACACTCCAATCTAGGGCACAACACCGCTTACGCGCATCCCAAGATCAGTGATGTACTAAAGTGTAAACAGAGTGCTTCAATAGTGTGTAAATGTAAGATTATTGTGGGAGCGCAACATGTAGTTTGCAGCATTAAACAGTTTTTACTTTTGCATCGGTGTATTAAAGCACCACACGGCCATTAAAGCACCACACGGCCACTGTCCGTAACCATAGCTACAGCTCCAGTACTCACACAGGCACAAGAACTTTCACATTTAGGCTTACAAAATCTTCCGAAAAACTATTTTATATTATATATTTATACATTATATATAACAATTCGTATTGTATCTTGTCTTTTATTTTCAAGTTTAGTTCCTGTTCCTTTCAGGTCCTGCAGTGTTTCCCCTGTTCATGTGTCTTGTTATCACTGGTTGATTACTTTGTTAGTAGTCTTGTCTTTTCATTGGTTTAAGATCATTTAGTCTTGTTATCTTGTTTATAGTTTAGTCTTGTGATTGGTTGCCTAGTTTACTTGTTAACCATGTCCTTGTATTCAAGCCCTCATGTTTGCCATTGTCTTTTGTCAGGTATTGTGAATGTCTCTTTGTTGTTTTGGTCAAGCCGTGTCACGCCAAGTCAAGTTTTGTTTATGTCAAGTCATGTCAAGTCTAGTCAAGTCAAGTCATTTATGTTTTTTTTTATTTTCAATTTTAGGATTATTGGATTCCACGTTTGTAAAATAAAACTGCACTTGGGTTCATCACGTCATCTTCGTCTTCCTGTCACTGCCTGTCTCCAGCATTGTTACACTTACCATGAAAACCAACTGATCATTTTTATGAACACCTATAAAATCTCCACTGACTCCACATATGACTCATGTGATGTATTTCATGTTTTCTATATACATATAAAAGGTTTGTGTGGGTAACGGGCATAGAGACCGAAATTGCAGGTTGTCAGCCACAGACTGTCTTGGGTGTTTTATTCCTGCAGGAATAAACATGTAGTTTGCAGCATTAAACAGTTTTTTCTTCTGCATCAGTGTATAAAAGCAGTACGTTGCTCTATCAGACACCCCAACATAAAGAATAGGCAACATACTCTAAATACTGTCCGCAACCCCTTACAAATAAACCTTTGGACTATGCATAATAACGGGAACATTGCGTACAGCAGGAAATGTATTGTCCGATCATGACTTAAATTGACATTTATTATTGAAAGCGGTGAATTTGTACAGAAGCAATGTTTTAAATAATGAGGACGATTTAAGACACGACTTTTTACATTTTCTTGCTGATAGAAACTACGTGCAAATGCACCGATGCGAGACGAGTGGTACACCCAGCCAGCTGACCCGGAACACACGGGACGAGACCGGCTATGCCCCGGTCGAGATCTGGGATGAGACCGCAGGCCTGTTCAGGGTGAGTTTGCGGTTTCATTCGGGACTTGTGAAGAGGATGAGTTGTTGATAGCATCATTGTAGTGCGGGCACATCCTGTCTGATGCGGAAGACTCAGCTGGCCTCTCCGCTCTCACTATCCTCGATGATGGGGCGGCCAGGGGGTACTCGTTGATTCCTCAGGTGGAACAGGCAGTCGCGGTGCACCTGTGCCCGCAGAGAGCCGCCACCTGGCGGAGTCGTCCGAGGCTCCCATCCAGGGCCTGTAGGCTTACGTCATCTGCTCGTCACCACTGGGATCCACCTGCAGGAAACAGATGACACTCGTCTCAAGGCCGGCTGCCAAGAACCTGAGAAAGGCTTCAAAACAGCCCTGAGACGGGCAGCCCAGGATGTCAGGAATCTGTGTTTCGGGAGCTGGTAAGCAGACCACTCCTTCACCTGGTGGAGAATCCTTGTTTTCCTTTTCTTTTGATTTTTGGCCGCATGCCCAACAGGCTGCGGTACCCACATTCTCATGAAAAGAGCAGTTTCCTCACCTCCTGGGCCATACAGTCAGTGTCCCCGACCGTCATTATCACAACCACCGGGCACGTTTCCTTTTGGCAGGTACGGCACCCCGGAGGTGTATCTGCCCCAGCAGTGGCAAAAATGTGGCTGATGTGATGGTCTCCACAGGTCGTGAGGACGGACTCCCTTTCAAGATGCTGACGGAAAAAAATGCATTTTAGCGAGCGTCCGGCATCAAGATTGGTTTGCGGCGGTAGACCTGAAGGACACGTACTTCCATGTCTTGGTTTTACCTCGACACTGACCCTTCCTGCGGTTTGCTTTTGAGGAACAGGCATACCAGTACAAGGTCCTCCCCTTCGGTCTGTCCTTGTCACCTCAAGCCTTTACGAAGGTCGCAGAGGCAGCAGCCCTTGCCCCATTAAGGGAATTGGGCATCTGCATCCTCAACTATCTTGACGACTAGCTGATTCTAGCTCACTCGTGGGACCTGTTGTTTGCGCACAGGGACCTTGTGCTCAGTCACCTCAGCCAGCTGGGGTTCTTGTCAACTGGGAAAAGAGCAAGCTCTCCCAAGTTCAGAGCATCTCTTTTCTCAAATACGACTCACCTTTTCTCAAAGATCAGGGGTGTCTGGGGCTCCCAAGGGACCCCTAGTATCACTATATCGACACAATGTCTCGTTCCCTCCATCAGGGAATGGAGGTTTTGACATTAACCAATAAATTTTCTTTTTCAAGTCAAGTACTGTCATGGAGGAGCGACTATATATATATATATATAGCAACTTTCCAGAATAAAAACATCCAGTTTAATGGTATAGACTGTGAAGGTAACTCTGTTGCCCCATTGAAGGTGCTGTAAGCGATTTTAGCTGTGAGCTTTATTTAGCTGTAAAAATCAAAGATGGCACTAGCGTGAATAAGGTCTATTCCGGTGAAATACTACTAATGTGGTGCAACTGTTCTTTTAAAAATTCACCCAAGAAGCTTGCAAATTTCTCTGATCTTCCAATGTGGTAACTTATGATATGCTATCACATTGCAATTCTTCAGTGATGTCCATAATCTTTAAGCATAACAGAAGCAAGTATTATATTGCTGTATTTGCTTTTTTATTTATTCTATAATTATTATAATTTTTTAAATGAATTGTCGGCATGGCCTCTGGTAGAACCTGCTATTTACTGACAAAATCAGCTTGATTATACCATATGTAGGGACGATATTACCCAACAAAACAAAAAAACTATAATTTCCATGATGTCTAACGATCACGTTCCTTCATGCTAAATTTAGATTACATTGTGGAGATAGGACGCAAGGGGATTGGATTGACTTGTGCTTTATGCATCCTCAATTTTCTCATTTGAGAGCTGATTGCTGAAACATACAGTATGCTGGCGATCAAGCTGTCAGTAATTTTCTTTTTGCTTTGTATATTGCATAACACAGTTGATAATGGCAGGTTTATCAATCTTAATCCTATTCATATCATGACAACCCATCTGTGTCATTATAGTGAATGTGAGGTAGACTCAAACAACATAATCAGTATGTTAGCTGTGGGAACATTGCATAGAAGTGAATGTGACCAATTTTGGATGGTTTAAAGGCAGAAATGTGAAGATTCTAATTCCATAGAAGCATTTATATTCACTCTACTGTTAAAACTCATGTAATATTTGAGCTGTAAAGTTGTTTAAATTGTAATTTTTTACAGTGATTTTAGTGCTTGTTGTAGGGTTATCAAGTTTATTCAGTTTAGTTTGATTACTCTATTAAAAAAATTCCTCAATTACAAAATTACAGAATCGACAAATCTAAAATAAGTTGGAAGTGACGCAGTACACAGACGAGGGTGCAAACACATAACGACAAGAGGTGTCAGCTGTGACAGCGCTTCCCTTTAGATTTGAAATGCAGTGCCGGACATAAAAAACATCACTTCAGCAATGCAACAGCACTTCAAAAGATGACATTCAGTTATCACAAACCCGCCGGACACACTCACATGGCAGTCTCATCTGCATGTCCAAATGTGCAAGAGAATTTGAGCCCTTCATCACTGCACGAGACACACTGAACTCAGCAAAAAACACACTGGAATGCAATCTAAACCTATACAGTATTTCTATAACATTGTTTGCAATCCAGGCTTTTGTGAAGCAACATAAAATGTCATGAAAAAGATGTCTGTTGGACTTCATTAAAGTTACACACGCAGTTATGGATGCACATGTGCATTCTGTTCAATTAATCTGACTGAATCCAGATGATCTTAGAATGTTATTTTAAGCAAATTATCATTCAAGTTCTGTTCTGTGTAAATGAATTACCATTTGAATGTAATGCGATCTTTCATGCAAATTAAAGGAAATTTCCTGATTATTGTTTAAAAAATAGATTGCAATGCCCCACTTCCAAAAAAATATTTTATAATTTATGGCAATTGTTACAGGTAAAGCTCAATGTGGGAATCCAGAGAAACTGATTTACTGAATAAAACCGCAGGTTTGTCTGTATGCTGTCAGTCAAAGCTCAACGTTAGTCTGCTGTTAAAGACACAGCTGCGCATCTCATGCCGCACAGATGCAATATAACACTTTGGCTTACCTGAGGGAGAAATGGGTGAAATTATTATGTTTCTATTCAGTTAGGAATTGAATGTCCAGATGCTTAAGGGCATTTACATGGTGCATGGCAAGTAACAAGCTTTTGCTATCTGCATGTAGCACACACGCAACAATGACCGCAACTGCTGCAGCTCAACACAAGAGTGAAAAAAATGTATCTCAACAACTACATATTTTTTTTTCATGGACTGTTTTCCCATATTTGAGAACTAAAATGGGTATATCATGTTAAACAAAAAAAAGACCTTGCAATTAAAATGCAGGGCACACCTGGAGAAGACAATCTCTGTCAGCTTGAATATACACCTTTTTACATGATAGATCTGTGTGTCAGGGTGGAGGGTGGGGCCGTGATTCTACACACCCGGTCCCTTATAAGGCTAATCAAGCCTCCGAGAGGTATAAAGGTCAACTGAGCTTAACTTGTATTGTTTTAAGCCAAAATCAGTCTGTGCTTACTGAAATGCAAAACACTACCACCAGTGTTTCAATGCAGCCAGGATCTGAACCCGGGTCTCCCAGATTACTGATGCAACACACTTCCGGTCGCGTCACAGCGGAAGATAAATATGCTGAAGCCGATGCAAAAAATGTCAGATAGGAGATGGAGCTTGTCTTTGAGTCGGCAGAATGTGGCTGATCCAAGGCCACCGGAACTCTCTGAAACAAAATGCTGACTTCGTGTGATCATCTTGTATTTAAAAGCTTCCTAACATCATCATGACTACACTCCTGTATTCAGGTGAAACCAGCCATATGTGTTGGCACCAGATGTGTTGTGTTTTAATGAAGGTTCTCTCTCATTGGTCTAATAGACTGGGTGTGTTTCTTGGTAGTGTAACGATCCACACTGTCTTTGGTTTGTTTACCTTTTTACTTTTAGTTTTTGGCACTTTTTATGTTCCACACTGTTCTTTGTTTATGCACTCTTTGAGTTTTGGCACCTTTTATGTTCCGTATTGCTTTCTGTTTTATGCACTCTTATTTTGAAGTTTTGTCATGTCATGTTTTCCCTCCTTTGTCCGTGTCTGGTTTTCATTGGTTTATTGTTTAATTACTTTACTATCAGTTCTAGTCTTGTCATTGGTTTTAGTTCATTACCTTGTTATCTTGTTTTGAGTTCTGTTTGTCTATTGGTTTATGTTTTCCCTTGTTTTGTATTTTAGGTCCTGATGTTCACCTTGTCCTTTGTCGGTCGTTGTTGATGTTTGATGTTCACCGTTTGATGCTCCGTCCCGTATCCTGCCTAAGCCCACCTTGTTAAACCCCTGTGTTGTTTTCTTGTTTTCTTTCCCTTATTTTTCCCCTCGTGGAGGTTTCATTTGTTCCTGCCTTGGAGTTTGCTTTACCCAATTAAACTGCATTTGGATCCTTACTCCCTCGTCTGACCTCTTCATTACAGGTAGCGCCCTGCCGCGCACACTCTGTTCATGCAGTGGAACACAAGCCCCCCACTCAGCACCGATCAATAGCGCCAACTGAGATTATTGCTAAAGTGGGTATTCTGTAATGTGTAAAACACGTTGCAATTATACTTCACACAGACATATCAACTGTAGAGGTGCTGTCTCTATCAGTTGTTTGCTGAAATCTGACACTTAACAAGACACTTAAAAGGATAGTTCACCTAAAAAGTGAAAATTCGGACATAATTTCCTCACCTTCATGTTGTATCTAAACCTGCATGACTTTGTTTCTTCCAGAGGACACAAAAAGAGATGTCAGGCATTTTATTTTCCATGCAGTGAAAATGAATGGTACCTAAGAATGTCATTCTGCCTTACTTCTATTGTGTTCCACAGAAAGAAGAAAGTCATATAGATTTGGGGAAACATGGGGGTGAGGAAACAATGACTGAAGTTTCTTTTTTTGGGTGAACTATCCCTTAAATGCATATTCAGTAAAATGTCAAATGTATTTTCTGCACGTTTGAAATGGACACCAAAACGCAAGCACCATTGTGTATGTACAATATAAAGGGATATTTCACTCAAAAAATTGAATTTCTCTCATGATTTACTCACCCCCCCCCCCCCTGGCATCCCAGATGTGTATGACTTTCTTTATGTTGCAGAACTCAAACAAATATTTTTAGAAGAATGTTTCAGCTCTGTGGGTCCATACAATGCGAGTTGAATAGGTGCCATGACTTTCTTTCTTCACCAGCTCACGTTTGAAGAAAAATAGAAAAAAAAAATCTTAGCTCAGCAGGTCCTTAAAATTCAAGTGAATGGAGATTTCTCTTTCAAAGCTACAAAAATCACAGATAGTCAGAATAAACGTAATTGATACGACTGTTAAATGAATGTCTTCTAAAGCAATGCGATTGCTTTTGGTGAGAAAAGTATCTCATGTGCTTTGTTGTATAAAGCTCATTTGGGCAATACTACACTGAGCTCAGTTTACATACTATATACTGCAGCAATAGTAAAGACACAAAATTCGAGGTGCTCAAGCTCGGTACCTATGGATTCCATCAGTTTGACAGCCCAGCTGTACTTGCAGTAATTGCAATAGTCCACATACATTCCCCTCATGTTTGTAATATCAAGAAATTCCATTTGATTGACATCCAATAGGTTCATGTGAGACTGCATGCTAGCAGGGGATGAGGAGGCAGCTGTCATGCTGCTCAGTGGCAAATCTGTCAACACAGCCTTATATACCGTTTCAGTCTCTGCAAAAGTTCTGTTATTTTGAATGCGAATGTTTCCCAACTGTTTCCATTCCAACATGCGAGAATATGCCACTTCTGAACGTATTAGTTGAATTGGTCTGTGACCAATTTGAATACAATTTGCACTCAACATTTTTGAAAACAAGATTTGAGCCTGGTCAGACTAAAGCCTTTCAAAGTAATCTTCAAGGAGCTATTGGGGAACATTTTTGTAAGCACATGTGAGTATCATGATGTACTAAAAAAATTCACATAAAAAAATATACATTTAAAATAATTTCAGGTAAAAGTACGATTTAAATAAAATGGTTTAAAAATATTATTATTGTGATTGCTTTGCTTTTCAAAATATAACATTTGTTCAATTAATACCAAAGCAAAATATTGTTTATATTAAGTTTATTGATTTTAAATATTTGACAATTTGATAAATCCTCCTATGGTATTGACAAATGGCACCTCCCTTTGGTATTTGCTGTTATTTATTTATTTTTATAGATGATTATGATACAATTTTTTATTCCCTGAAGAACAATAAAATTAATTTATTATTAAACAAATCAGCTAATTTAGGAAGAAAATAAATAAATCTGAACCTGCACTTTAAGTTGAAACCTGAAGAAAATATTAGAATGTGACATCAATTGGAGGAAGATTGCTTCCATCTGTTGAACAAAAATATAAATAACATTACTTGAAAAACATGTCATGCCAGTAATAGCCAGTAGATGGTTGTAGCCACCTATTGTGTAGTCTGATGGACTGTAGTAAATTAATTTTATATTTTAGCATAATATATGCATTTGTATATACATATATATATATATATATATATATATATATATATATACAAATTATTATTTGTCACACTTTAGCATTTAAAATTTGATTTGAAGTGTCAATTTTTGCAGATAATGTCATAATGCTTGCAATCAAACCTGATCATGGTGTTACAAAGAGAAGACAGAGAATAGGCATTTTCTACCAATAATTTATGTAAAACATAAACAGATGACTTGGAATGCCAACAATGACCAAAAGATGGCTGTAGAGCATTACTTGGTCGTGTGTGTGTGTGTGTGTGTGTGTGTGTGTGCGCGCATGCGTGTGTGTCTCAAATCAAATCAAATCACTTTATTGTCACACTACCATGTACACAAGTGCAACAGTAGGTGAAAGTCTTGTGTGCAGTTCTGAGCAACATAGCAGTCATGACAGTGACGAGACATATACCAATCACAATAAACAACATATTTACACAACACAATTTACATATCAAATATACATATACTCGCGCAACACAATACTAATATGCAATGTACAGTAAACAATACACACAATATAGAATAAACATACAATAAAATAAATAAATAAATAAAAAAAGTATATAAAAATATATATGCAGTTGTTATATTGTGGGGATTATATTGACAGTCCAGTGTGAGATAATAAGATTAATAAAGTGCAGTGCTGATTGTTGATCGTGAGAAATCAAGTGTTCAAAAGTCTTATTGCTTGGGGGAAGAAGCTGTCATGTAGTCGGCTGGTGCGGGTCCTGATGCTGCGATACCGCCTGCCTGATGGTAGCAGTGAGAGCAGACCATGACACGGGTGGCTGGAGTCTCTGATGATCCTCCGAGCTTTTTTCACACACCGCCTGTTATATATGTCCTGGAGGGAGGGAAGCTCACCTCTGATGATGTTTCTGGCAGTTCGCACCACCCTTTGTAGGTCTTTGCGATTGTGGGCGGTGCTATTGCCGTACCAGGCGGTGATGCAGCCAGTCAGGATGCCCTCTACAGTACTGGTGTAGAACCGTGTGAGGATGTGGTGGTTCATTCCAAACTTCCTCAGCCGTCTCAGGAAGAAGAGGCGCTAGTGAGCCTTCTTCACAACGGCCTCAGTGTGGACGGACCATGTGAGTTCCTCTGTAATGTGGACACCGAGGAACTTGAAACTGCTGACTCTCTCCACCGGTGCTCCATTAATGGTGATGGGGCTGTGTTCTCTGTCTTTCTTCCTGAAGTCCACTAATAGCTCCTTGGTTTTACTGACGTTGAGGGAGAGGTTGTGCTCCTGACACCAGCGTGTCAGAGTGTGCACCTCCTCTCTGTAGGCTGTTTCATCATTGTCAGTGATCAGACCTACCACCGTCGTATCGTCAGCAAACTTAATGATGGCATTGGAGCTATGTGTCGCCACACAGTCATGTGTGTACAGGGAATACAGGAGTGGGCTGAGAACACAGCCCTGCGGGGCTCCAGTGTTGAGGGTCAGTGATGAGGAGATGTTGCTGCCCATTCTAACCACCTGACGTCTGCCCGACAGGAAATCCAGGATCCAGCTGCACAGCGAGCTGTTTAAGCCCAGAGCCCGGAGTTTCTCATCCAGCTTGGAGGGCATTATGGTGTTGAATTCTGAGCTGTAGTCTACAAACAGCATTCTCACATATGTGTTCCTTTTTTCCAGGTGGGAGAGAGCAGTGTGTATTGTAGATGCAATGCCAGCATCAGTGGAGCGGTTGTTGCGGTAGGCAAACTGCAATGGGTCCAAAGAGGTGGGCAGAACAGAGCAGATATGATCTCTGATTAACCTCTTAAAGTATTTGCTAATGATGGGGGTCAGAGCAACAGGACGCCAGTCATTTAGGCAAGTGATTTTGGCTTGCTTTGGTACAGGCACAATGGTTGATGTTTTGAAGCATGTGGGGAATACAGACAGGGAGATGGAAAGGTTGAAAATGTCCATAAAAACACCAGCCAGTTGGTTCACGGATGCTCTGATGAATGCCGTCCGGAATGTGTGTGTGTGTGTGTGTGTGTGTGTGTGTGTGTGTGTGTGTATGTGTGTCTGTGTGAGTGTGTGTTCTGCATTGTGTGTGTTATCATCTTACCGCTTCATTTTTGTGTGTTTGTGCTTAACATTGTGAGTGATTTATTTTTATTTTAAAAGTGTTTGACAAATGAAAAAAAATACAATAAATCTGTGTTACAGTCTCACCAGTTTGTGTGGGTGTGTAAGTGTGTTTATGTGTGAGTGGGTGTGTATGTTTTGCACTAGAGAGGTTTTAGAGTCTCACCCTGTGATTTCTGCATTTATTGATTTTATTTGACAATCAAATGTTCATATTGCAAATGGAGGAAAACTCACCAAGTCTTGTACTGCTCAGATAAAGGAAACCATTTTTATTAAACAAGGGAAATTTATTTTGATAAAAAATGACCATATATCATAGGAGGGTTAAGATTTCTCAATCAATATAAAAAAACAGACTGAGTTAATGATGATTAGACATCACATTCTTTAACAGTTTGTGTTAGAGAGGGAGCCCTTGATCACAGCTGTTGATTTTGTCCTGGCAGTGATCTGATTGTTTCTAATCAGGGATACTAACTGATGAGGCAACCACAAGAAGACAGAATGTCTTCCCATCTACAACAACCCCTAACCTAACCCTAAACAAAAAATTGTAATTGTAGCCACATTGCTTTTACACGCTATGCCATTGCAGCGACACTTGGGGGCACAGTTTGTCTTTAATTTATGTTTTTTTCCAGAATATTTGAGTGCAAGTAACTACCCTATGTGGCAGGTGCTATTTACACCTACTGCAAATAGTCACTCTGAACAATTTTACTATAGAGCATGACTTGTAGTGTGATACATTATAACGTTTGCATTACATAAACAACACATTTTTTTAAGCGTATTCATGCACGCACAATCAAGTTTTTTGGTAGCTCAGCTGATAGAGTGTTGGACCGTGATATGAGACTAGAAGACACAGGAGTTGAGAAATGAGCGAAAAGTGTCATGGAAGCAACAAAAATGACATGGTTGCTTCAGCAATTGCGTTTTCATCTCACATTCCAGTTATCATAACCAGAGTTTACATTCCCCCCAGCGCTAATGCTAAGGAAGCGCTCTGTGAACTGTGTGGGGCTATGAGCGAACTGCAGAACACTCACCCTGACGGACTGTTTATTGTCACCGGAAATTTTAACCATGCGAATCTCAGGAAAGTGCTCCCTAAATTCCATCAATATGTGGACTTTGCAACGAGAGGGGCGAACACGTTTGATCTTGTTTCCACAAACATCCCAGGTGCGTACCAGGCGGAGCCCTGCCCCCGCCTCGGCTACACAGACCACATCTCTTTAATGCTAACTGACTGCTCATCAGATGCACAAAAATTACTTCTACGCTCGGTTTGAAGTGCAGAACGACGTGGTGGTGAGGAAGACCACCCCTCCTCCCAACGACCGGGTGCTCTGTCTTACCATGGCTGATGTGAGGAAAACTCTATGTAGAGTCACCCCATGGAAGGCTGCTGGACCAGACAACATTCCTGGCAGATTGCTCAGAGGATGTGCAGACCAGCTGGCAGATGTTCTTACTGACATCTTCAACATCTCAAGGCCACCACCATCGTCCCCATGCCAAAGAAGTCTTCATTGTCTTGCCTCAACGACTACCATCCCGTCACACTCACACCCATCATCATGAAGTGCTTCGAGAGGCTCGTCATGAGGCACATTAAGACCCAGCTGCCCCCCTCACTAGACCCACTGCAGTTTGCATATCGTCCAAACTGTTCAACAGACGATGCCATCGCCACCACCCTCCATCTGGCCCTCACCCACCTAGATAAAAAGAACTCATACGTTCAAATGCTGGAGCAGTGGCTAACGGACTGGTGTAGAGCCAACAACCTGTCTCTGAATGTGGAAAAAACAAAGAGATGGAGAGCACAGAGTGACCACTCTCCGCTGAATATCGACGGTTCCTCTGTGGGGATCGTCAAGAGAACCAAATTCCTTGGTGTTCACCTGGCAGAGAACCTCACCTGGTCCCTCAACACCAGCTCTATTACCAAGAAAGCCCAGCAGCGTCTCTACTTTCTTCGAAGGTTGAGGAAAGCACATCTCCCACCCCCAATCCTCACTATATTCTATAGAGGGACTATTGAGAGCATCCTGAGCAGCTGCATCACTGCCTGGTTTGGGACTTGCACCGTTTCGGACCGCAAAGCCCTGCAGAGGATTATGAGGACAGCTAAGAAGATCATTGTGGTCTCTCTTCCCTCCATCAAAGACATTTACAAAAAAACACTGAATCCGCAAAGCCACCAGCATTGAGGATGACCCCACACACCCCTCACAAACTCTTCACCTTCCTGCTGTCTGGCAAGAGGTAACGAAACATTCGGGCCCTCACGGCCAGACTGTGTTACAGCTTCTACCCCCAAGCCATCAGACTCCTCAATACTCAGAGACCTGGTTTGACACACACACACACACACACGTGTCCTGAGTTGCACTTTAATTATTGTCACTTTATAACTGGCTGCTACCTCAATAACTGCTATGTCCATAGAACACTATCTCATAGTATGTTATGTTTACATTTGGCATTTTTAGAAACTGTCATCTTTTGCACTACTGTGTACTGGTCGGTGCTGCACTGTCTCTTACTGTGTCTATTGTCCTGTTCATTGTCAGTAATTTATTGTACTGTCCCGTACTTTTTGCACACGTTGGCACGTGCATTTTATATAGGTATTTTATTTAGTCTGTGTAGTCTCATGTGGTTCTGGGTTTGTCCTATGTTGTTTTATGTAGCACCATGGTCCAGGAGGAACTTTGTCTCGTTTCACTGTGTACTGTACTAACTGTATATGGTTGAAACGACAATAAAAACCACTTGTCTTGACTTCATTTTCTTTTTTTATGACACCACTGGTCAGGGCCGATACTAGACTGCAATCTTTGGGGGCATCAGAATGACCTGGGGGTGGCTTGAGGCAAATATTGGGGGGAAATCCCTCTCATTAGACCCGGCCATGTTATTGGTTAAGTTTAGGTTTAAGGTTTAGGATAGGGAGGTTTTGTTGATTTAAAACTCGACAGAGCATTAACCTTAAAAACCTCATCTGTTTGGGAGAACATTGGCTTTTAGGGCCACACAGTGGACATATCACCTCAAGAACTGCCAGGATACATGAAATTAAACATATACTGTAATCAATCATAGTTGTACTATTTGCATTATCATTTCTGCATTGGGATATTTAACCTATGTCCTTGGCGTTGCTAGTGCCATGCTCTACCAGTTGAGCTAGATATACTCACTGACTATAAATTCAACAGTCAACATCTGTTGCATCTATTTTTTGGTTTGTAATAGAAAGCACCTCTAAACTGAAAGTTTCACAAAGTCACGGCCTGGAAACTGCCAGTGGCTACTAATATGCAGTCTTTGAATTAGCAGGGTAACTTGAGGTTTGTATCTCTGACCTGTGTGCTGAGAGGTCACTTCCCTGGTTAAAATGCTCTGCTCTGTGATTCTGAACTTGACTTACTGTAAATGAGCCATATTTTTATCCATATTTTGCATGCTAAAGGGCATCAGCTTACATTTCAAATGAATGCAGATCATCATGCTACATGTCTGAGAATGAATCTTGTACACACAAACATTCGTCACATAAAGAGTTTTGCCAGATGACACAATTAAGTAAATGCTGAGTAGGTCTACCAGAACATTGTTCTTGTTTGGTTTTTGAATATCAAATCTTGATGGAAGAGAGCTCCATGAATAGAAGAACAAAGGAAATATTTAATGTTCACCGTGAGTTGAATGCAAAACCTCTCTGTCTCGGTAACACTTTACAATAAGGTTCATTTTATTAACATTAGTTAACTACATTTGCTAACATGAACTAGCATTTGTTAATCTTGGTTAATGTTAATTTCAACATTTACTAATACACTAATACATTAATTAAAAATATTGTTCATTGTAAATTCATAATCCCTAATGCATTTCCTACTGTTAACAAATGGAAGCTTATTGTAAAGTGTTACTAGATTCTTTTTAAAATTGCTCCTCTTTTCTACACTTTTATTGAATTAAAAAACTTCCATCTAAGCATTTCAGACACTGAGAATAATGAAAAATATTATTTAATTTCTTGTAGTAAAAAACATCATATAGACTGAATCACCTAATCTAGCCTGCAGCTGGCAAATGAGACAAGATATCTAAAACAAAACTGTGAAAACATCACGATCATCACAGGAATGTGATGCAACAATGTGAAGACCTACAGGAACAAATACCTTAAAAGCAAATTATATAAGCCAGTCAATCAGCAACTTCCTCAATAGACTGAAACAGTGACCACTCAATGTTTCAGCCATCTTGGTTTCAGAAAGTATTTTTCCCATATTCTTTTTCCATGGGGATTTCATAAAATACTTATAAGAGTTATAAGTAATGAACCAAACCAACCAGCTCAGAGGTCTATCACAACATTACTAACTTAAAAAGAGTATTAGAAAATCATACAAAAAGACAAAGGTACAAGACTGTGCACTTGACATCTTTAATGAGGGAATTAACTACAATCCCATTATGCATTGTGAATGACATTATTATGATAGACAAACATAAAACTATTGATTTAAATTTATTGATTATAAAGTTTAGAGCGGTTGGTTCAGTGTTGTGGTAGGAGGGACACAACGTCTCGTTCCTTCCATCAGGGAACGGAGGTCACATCAGTAACCGAGACATTCCCTATCTGTCACTCACTCGATGTTGTGTCGATGAGTTGACACTAGGGGTCCCAATGGAAAATGCCACAAAAGCTTGCCTGGGCAAGCATGGCCGTCAGCTCTGCGTCAGCCTGAGACTGAGCCGCCACACACGAAAGTGGAAGTCCAGCCGAGGCCTCAGCGTCAGACATGACGAAACCGCTCTCTGATGCGTGACCCCGCCTCATACCCGTAGGTAGAAGGACCGAGTTGGAGAGCCACTGGGATGGCTTGCGCTCATACGAGGGCGAGCCACGACCGCAAAGAAGCCAGTGAGGACATAAACCATCCATGAACAATAACTCTGCGTGGGTGGCACCCAGACACGAAGGGAGCGATCGTGGCCATCAGACGAGGAGAGACATCGACCGCAACCAGGAAATAAACACAAACGGAAAGACATCTTGAAAAAGACGTTTTCCATTTGCGCCACTCTTTTAGAGAAATATGACTCTTTTTTTACTCTGTTTATATATATATATATATATATATATATATATATATATATATATATATAAAAACGAAGTTAATCACTCCGTGAACTTTTAAAAAAAAAATTCTGCTGAAGCACCCAGGGGTGTGTGCTCAGCACAACGTAGTGCGTGAGGGGGAGAACCGCTGGAAAGCGCCATAGATCCAAGAGCGTGTAGAGATGAATGGAGGCGGCAGAGGAATTCAGCTCTGTGACTTGCTCGCTCGGCTCCGAAGAAGATATCTGATGTGTGTTTGCAGCGTCACTCCTTTATACCCGTATGTACGGTGGAGTGGCATGCAAATTCCACACGCCAATTTCCATTGGCCTTTTCTCAAGATCAGAGATGTGCTCTGCAGGAGTGACCCCTAGGGTCAAATCATCGACACAACGTCAAGTGAGTGACAGATAGGGTACCAGAATGTTCTATTAGAAGAGAAATAATAATCAGTTGTGCTCATCCAACCATGAAAAAAGCTGATGGTAATAAAAGTAATAAAACAAAAAATCACAAAAAATTACATCCTCTCACACAGTTCACTAAATTTTATTTTTTATTTATTAAATTAGTTTTAATGTATCCTTGATATAACAATTTCTTACAGTGTATATAATGGAAGCCATCATAAAGGAATAGTTCACCCAAAAGTGAATATTCTGTCATAATTTACTCTCATGTTGTTCGAAACCTGTATGACTTTCTTTCTTCTGTGGAAGTTAGTGCTTAATCGCTCCTATTGGGTTCCATAGAAAAACTGTCATTTAGGTTTGAAACAACATGAAGGTGAATAAATAATAACAAATTTAATTCTGGGAGAACTGAACTACTGTATCTCTTAAACATAATGGCTAGTTTATTGATTCTGCACTTAGATCACTGTATAAGTAGGTCCCATATATCCAGTATCACAGCAAACAACAACCCAACTCTTATGTCAAGAGAGATTCCAATTCATGTGTCAAATTCATATGTCATACACAATAAACTACTCTGTGAGTAGCCCAAGACAAGCCTAAATTTCAAAGCCCAGGGCCTGCGACAGTCCAGTAAACATGAGATGATGCTTGACTGAGCTGCAGGCCTCAGAGAACAAATAAGATCCGCATGCCTGCAACAGGTCATGAGTACAGGGTTTACATAAAAGCCCACACAAATGGCTGGCATGTACCATTAGATCAAGAGTGGAATGTGGATAGGTTTTAGATTTTGTTAAAATTACTCATATATCATGGTATGTTTTCCTCCGCTCTTTTTGACAGCAAGAGTGCAGTGTCCATTTTACAACCTTATAGGTCACATCTGTTGTTGTCTTGAAGTTGTGTAGACTTAAAATGGATTTCTGAGAACTGTGAGGGAATACAGAGTGGACATTGTGGCAGTTTAATGGCTTTTTATGATTTGTATTTTTTTTTTTTCATCCTGACCAAACAATTACCACATTTTAAAGCTGGTGAGATCAATTTTAAAACACTTTCTCGTATCCTAGCTAAACAGTTTTGTAATTTAGTCATAATTTTTGTCTTGTGATGAAAATGTCCTTTAAATTTAGTCAATATTTCATCATGTCATTTTTATTAATTTTAGTCAATTTGACTGAAATGGCATACAATTTTAGTTGACAAAAATATAATTGTAATTGACAAAAATGTTTAAAATGACAAAGAAAAATTATTAAAACTTCACAGACCACACTTTATCAAAATATTCAAATATTTAGAAAATTGTTTAAACTATTTAAATTTAAACATGTATCAAACATAATAAAGATTGCTATGTTTAATATGTAAGATCCAACAACATGAGAAAACTGTCCTGGAAACCTGAGTTCCTAACATAGTTAAATCATTTTCATAATGACTATGTCATGTGTATTTTGTCTTTTATTTTGAAATTCTAGTTCCTGTGTCATGTCATGTCCCTTGTCATGTTATGTCATGTTCAAGTCCCTCCATGTTCATGTGTTTTGTTTTGATTGGTTGGTCTTGTTATCTTGATTAGAGTTTGTGTTTATTGGTTATCTTTATCACGTGTTCTCCCATGTTATGTACATGTTATGAATACATTTTCACTTGGGTTCTTTACAATTCATCGTCATCATCTTTGTCATTGCCAGCACCATCGTTACAGAATGTAACAGAGAGAATTTTACAGGATACATGACCTACCAAAATTAACCCAGTAATCCAACTCCTATACCTTTGCCAGGGGATTCGTTCCCTGGCGGATTACGTGGAGGACTTTTGAGCTCTGGCATGCCAGGTGGACTTTAATGAGGTTGCCCACAAAGACATTTTCATTTTGGACTAACTGAGTCTAACTCTTTGCTGATGCCAGATGGTCAGGGTACCCACAGCCTGGCTCAATATATCGACCTCGCCCTGCAGATTATTGGTTCTCACTGTGGGAGAGGCCAGGGTTTCAAATCATGGCCGCCAAGCCAGAGTTCCACACCATGGCTGCCAAGCCAGAGTTCCACGTCATTGCCACCGAGCCAGGGTTCCACTACATTGCCGCCAATCCAGAGTTCCACAACATGGCCGCCGAGCCAAAGTTCCTCGTCATGGCCTTTGAGCTAGCGCCATCCTTTGCACAGGATCCTCAGCCTGATCATGCCACATCACAGCCACGCCTCAGCCTGCTCCATGCCACGTCTCAGCCATGCCTCAGCCTGCTCCATGCCATGTCACAGCCACCTTTGAGCCTGCTCCATGCCACGTCACAGCCACGCCTAAGCCTGCTCCACACCATGTCATAGCCACATCTGAGCTAATGGACCTGGAGATGGTTCTGGACCTTGTACTAACCCTATGGATGCTTCCTCAGGATCAGACAAGGGGAACATCAGACCCTCCAAATTTGCCTAGACCCTCCAGCCTTGGTTCTCTGAGCCCTCACCTAGGCTCTATGTCCCATAGGCTCCACCATGGTCCTTCAAGTTGTTGGCTACTCTCCGGGCACCAAGTTCCATGGTGTTACCCTTCAAGTCTCTTACGGCTCTGCCTTCCATGGCTCCGCCCCTCAATTCTCCGCCCCCTCAATCCTCTCATGGCTCCATATATATATATATATATATATATATGCAATTGTTTTAGTAGAAAAAAAAAACATTGTTTTCCTTGATATTAAATGGTAGGACTTTTTGATGCATTTTCACATATATATACTGATGAACTAAAAAAATCTGACATTAGAGATGAAGAGCAATATCAATTGATTTTCTATACTTCTATAGCATTGGTTGAGGAATATTACATGTTCTCATTGCATTTAAATAATTAGCTATCAAAGGCAGAGATGAAGTACCTTTTTACATTGAACTTCACTGAAAAAATATTCCTTTTTAATATATTTCTTTAACTTTCAGTCCTTTTTGAAATGCATCAGGTATTCATCTTGTACATTTTCAGTCTTTGAAAGTTCACAGAGCTCATGAACAAAATGCTGGTCAGCCAGTCTCTAAATAGTTTGACATCCTGGGTGACCCTAATTGCAGTATTTCTGTGTATTTGCTAAAAGCACTGAATCATAAAATGCTGTGAATATAAAGATGCAGAAGAATCTGTGGTCATGGCTGGGAAAAAGAGAGTGCATTTGAAGATCACGTTAACACTTTCCGCAAAGTAATTTATAATATGCAGCATTGCTGCTAATCAAATATTTAGCGTTATTTGCATAAAAGTGCTAGCTTAGTTAGTGTGTGTTAGGGCTCCAACTAGCAGCATGCAATTTGTAAAAACACCTCCCTCAGAGTCAATTTTTCATAGTTTAACAAAACGTGCCTCATTTTTGAATCTCTGTGGGCTTCTACTAATGGCAGACAGATGTGAGATGAATCATTTTCATCAAGTATACATGAGAATCCAAACAGATTTCAAAAGATGGTAAAAACAAAAATAATAATAAACTGGGCTACCATTATATATGATCAAGCCAAGGTTGTGGATCAAGGAACACTGAACCATCCTTCATGTTTGCAGACTACCTGTGTCTTGTTGTCTTAACCGGTTATAACCATTTACCAGCATTTAATAATAAAGTTTTCACTCCGGAACAAATGAAAATTAATTTGTTCCTGTTAAAGGTTACGTTTTACAAAATGTTTTGTTCGTTTTCGGTTTTAATTGTTATTCCTTGAACCGTTTTAGTCCCTGGTTGAGAATGAAACAATTGCTGAGAATTTTATTTTTATTATTATTATTTTTTTACAGCTAAGAATTGGACAATGTTTGTTGGAAGTGAAAATCCAAGATGGCAGGCACTCTAATGGGCTGGGATTTAATGTAAAATGTCCATTACAATGGGTAGCTAAATTAGACACAAAAATGTTTAGCTTCTAGGCCAAACTGTCTAAAAGCTATGTCCATAGGACAACTGATTTTATTTGTACTGGTGGTGGCACTATAGAGTTTGGCTGAGAGACCCCAAACTCAGTCTGAGGGGTATTCATATCCACCCCAATAAGTGTGCCAAATTTCACAATTTTTCTATGTTTGGTGGCTCATAGGGCTGCCACATACTCCCACTGGGAAGGAAGAATAACTTGAAAACTATCAAATACGATATGTCCCACAGCACCTTCATTGCTTGGTCACAATGAGTAATACATTTAGTGTAAAAAGTGAATTAGTGTTACGTTCCATATCCTCTTTTGTTTATGCACTCTTATTTTTAAGTTCTGGCACCTGTTACGTTCCATATTGTCTTTTGTTTATGCACTCTTATTTTGAAATGTTCCTGTTTCCCAGTCTTGTCATGTCCTATTTTCCCTCCATGTTCATGTGTCTGATTTTCATTGGTTCATTGTTTGATTACTTTATTATCAGTTCTAGTTTTGTCATTGGTTTTAGTTAATTGCCTTTATTATCTTGTTTTGAGTTCTGTTTGCCCATTGGCTTTTGTTTCCCCTTTGGTTTTGTATTTAAGCCCTCATGTTCACCTTGTCCTTTGTTGGTTATTGTTTGTTTGGTATGTTCTATCTGAATCCTGCCTTCGACCGTGTTCCTGCTTGTGCCCTCTTTGGAAGATTCCCTGTGTTTATATCTTGTGTTTATACCTTTATTTTCCCCTCGTGGATGTTTTATTTGTCCCTGTATTCATCATTCGCTTGACTTGAGTTATTTTTCAATAAAACTGCTTTTGGATCCTCACTCCTCGTCTGCCCGTTTCGTAACAATTAGTAAGCATTTAGCAGAGGTGGAGCACCTCACCTTTGCCTTCTTTCAAAGCCGAGACTAACACTTAACTTAAACTTTAAATGTTCAAAGAAGGTCATTTTATGATGCATTAGTATTATATATATTTGGTTATAGCAATTTTAAATATCAATCAGTTTTTGTCAGTATTTGTGCACAGGACACCAGGTTTAAGAATGTGTTATGGTAGTGACATCTTTTCTGTTAGAGGGGGATTTCTCTACTTGTTCATGCTTTTTTGAGATAAAATAATGACTCTAAATGCGTACATGTGGTGGCAGACAGGCTTTCAAAAGTCCAACACTGGAGTGCCTTTTCACAGCCTCAGTGCAAGACTGCTTTTACTGCCAAGCAGTAATATCCACTCCTGTCATAGTGATGTCTCTCAAGTATGTGTGCTTTCATCTATCCATGTTGCATAGTTAGAGGCATACAATCTCAATCTCCACGTGGGTAAAAAGACATCCTTCTTTCTCATTTTCTCTCTTTCTCTGATAAAAGCAAGCTATTACATTAGACTTTATCTGCTAAATGTATTATATTTCAAGCAATGCCTTTTCTGGCCTTTGCCTTGTTTCATTGCAATAAGATCTGATCAAATGTAAATAATGTGCTGCACAAGCACAGCTGTTGGTACCCTGTTGTTTTTGGCAGCATCATAATTTTTATCATTGGTGTTATAATTCATTTTCTAAGAACTGTAACCAGGGTTGGGAATTAACAGAATACATGTAACAGGATTACGTATTTAAATGACTAAATATAAGTAACTGTATTCCACTACAGTTACAATTTAAGTAATTGTAATTAGAATAGTTACATTCAAAAAGTATTTTGAGTTCTGAATAGATTACTTTGCATTTTATTGTCAATTGTTTCATTTAATATTTAGTCCTTTCAGATGGAAAACATTTATACATATAAATGATGTGATCCAAAGTGCATTTGAACAGCGGTGAAACACTTTCTTATGATGTGTTACATTCATATGTGCAGACAGAGTATGTTTCAAGTAAGTTTGGAGCAGAAGAAATAGAAATAAACCTTTTGTAAATTGTCAGCTTTACGCTAAGCTAAAAAAATGTTTTTTTTTAGTAAGACCTAAAAATCGTATTCTTGATAATAATGTTTGTAATATTTTCCTATAAAAATATCTAAAAATCCTTAAAACATGATCAATTTGTTTTATCTTGTTTTAGAAACAACACTGCATAAGATATTATAGGTTTTTCAGAGAATGTATTTTTAACATTTTTGTCTTACTGTACTGGCAGATTTTTTAATAGTCAAAACATGTGAAAAAATCTACCAGTGCTAAATAAGTAATCCAAAGTATTTAGAATATGTTACTGACCTTGAGTAATCTAAAGAATACGTTTTTTAGATTTCACACCATGTATTCTGTAATCTGTAGTGGAATACATTTCTAAAGTAACCCTCTCAACCCTGACTGTAACTGGGCTGTACCAGAGCATTAGAGAATAAACTGATTGCACTTTTGCTTAAAACCAGGAGTATTTTGTTTGTTTTGTTTTAATGAGAAGCCACCAAGACATGAGTTCTGGTCCTATGGGAACCAAGAATGAATTTGGAGTTTAAACTTTTGCTTAAATTTTTTTTCAAGTTTTCTCCACTGACAGTTAGGTTTAAGGTTGAATGAGTGATTACAATTTTGGTAAGCACAGACAGATTTTAGCTGCAAAACTTTAATGTTGGATGGCTGCATGTTCATGCGAGAACTGACGCGATATAACTGGAAGTGCAGCTTGATTTGTTTACAACAGAACACTGTTCACAAGCTTCATTGGTTTTGCTTTCATTTAAAAATGCCAGCACGGTTGCATCTCACAAGAGGCAACGAAAACTGCTTCCCCTCATGGACGTGCACTGAAGAGTGACTGGAAGTAAACAATTATAGTGAAAAGGATCTTATAGTGATCTGTTTCTCAACCAAAGTGATCAAATCACTTTAAATACATTAATTTAACCACTAGAGTCTTATGGATTACTTTTACTGTGATTTGTTAGTGCTTTTTGGAGCTTTAAAGTACTGATCACCATCCACTTGCATTGTATGGACCTACAGAGCAGAGATTTTTCTCTAAAAAGCTTTGTTTGTGCTCTGCTGAAGAATGAAAGTTATACACATCTGGGATGGCATCAGGGTAAATGATGAGAGAATTTTAATTTTTGGGTGAACTATCCCTTCAGTGATATCGACGTAGCTAATCTGGATGTCTGAGTAGTGTCTGGAGAATATCATAGGATTTATAGACAATTGGATGTTTTTGGAGTTTTTAGGGTAGACCTGACCTGCTAAAGAGAGATGGACTCCATCCCTCCACAAAGGGGCCGCTCTCCTCTCTAGTAATTTGGTTCATAGTATCACCTAGATATCATGTAGAGACTATGTCTGTTTCCCGAACTACCAAACACAAAATTATCACTAAATAATTTAGAAAAAGAATGATTAGGATCAAACATTATATAAAGGTAGGGCTACTAAACACAACAATCTCTTTCTACCAAAACACTAATTGTAAATGAAATTATTACAGATCTTTTTAGATCAGATCAGATTTGAACTCGTCTATTGGCCTTGTTATAGTATATAGATCACCCGGGCCGTATTCTGATTTCCTTGGTGAATTTGCTAATTTTCGATCAGATCTAGTAGTTACTGTAGATAAAACTTTAATTGTTGGTGACATCAACATTCACATAGATAATGAAAATGACACTTTGGGATTAGTATTTACCGATATTCACAACTCTCTCGGAGTCAGAAAAAATGTGACAAGACCAACTCATCACCATAATCATTCGCTAGATTTAATTCTACCATATGGAGTTATTGATACTATAGAAATTCTGCCGCAGAGCGATGACATCTCAGATCATCACCTTGTCTCTTGTATGCTGTGATAAGCTAATTTTACTCAATCTATACCATAGTATTCATAGTATTCAGGTAGAACTATTCTTTCAACCACTAAAGATAGCTTCCACTGTTATGCAGATGATACACAACTTTATTTTTCTTCGAAACCCAATGAAATTTCACCGTTCTACAAATTAGCAGTGTATCAATTAAATTAAAGACTGAAAAATAAAAGTAAAATTTGACTTTTGATGGATGAAGTGTTACATCATCTTCTAAGAATTTATGTAGGTGTTATATTTGATACACATCTGGCCTTTGTAAATAAAATTTCCAATGTTTGTAGAACAGCATTCTTCCTCCTCAGAAATATAAATTACGAAACATGCTCTCTGTAGCTGATGCCAAAAATGTAATTCATGCATTCATGACCTCAAGACTAAATTATTGTAATGCATTATTGGTGTAACGATCCACACCGTCTTTGGTTTGTTTACCTTTTTACTTTTAGTTTTTGGCACTTTTTATGTTCCACATTGTTCTTTGTTTATGCACTCTTTGAGTTTTGGCACCTTTTATGTTCCGTATTGCTTTCTGTTTTAAGCACTCTTATTTTGAAGTTTTGTCATGTCCTGTCCTCCCTCCTCGTCCATGTGTCCGCTCCCCATTGGTTTATTGTTTAACTACTTTACTCTCTGTTCTAGTCTTGTCATTGGTTTTAGTTAATTACCTCTTCACCTTGTTATTAGTTCTGATTGTCCATTGGTTTATGTTTTCCCTTGTTTTGTATTTTAGGTCCTGATGTTCACCTTGTCCTTGGTCGGTCGTTGTTGATGTTGATGTTTGATGTTCCATGTCTGAAGCTCTGTCCCGTATCCAGCCTTGTTCCGTGTTCCTGCCTAAGCCCTCTTTGCAAAACCCCCCGTGTTGTTTTCTTGTTTTCATTTCTTTAGTTTTCCCCTCGTGGAGGTTTCTTTTGTTCCTGCCTTTGTGTTTTCTGATTATTTAATAAAACTGCATTTGGATCCTTACTCCCTCGTCTGACCTCCTCATTACAATTGGGAGGATATCCTGCAAGTTCAGTAAATACACTTCAATTTGTTCAAAATGCAGCAGCCAGAGTGCTGACTAGAACCAAGACATTTTATCATATTAGCCCCATTATATCGTCGTTACTTTGGCAACCTGTTAAATTTCGTATTCATTTTAAATTCTGTTAACAACGTAAAAAGCTTTGAATGGTCTAGCAGTACTTCAGTGACCTTCAACCACACAATATTCCATCACGTTCAATTCCCTGTTAATGGTTCCTAGAATATCAAAATCCACAAAAGGAGGTAGATCCGTTTACTGTTTGGATCCTAAACTATGGAATGTTCTCCCTAATACTGTTCAGGACACACTCAGTCTAGACTAGACTAAAGTCTAGACTAAAGACTAATTTATTCAGCCAGGCATACACCTAACACCACAGACACTCGCAGTTTGTTCAGAACATTCAACACTCTGCTTTGTCCTCCCCCACCACCACCTGAGACATCACTGACAGCAGACGTCTTCGCCACATTTTTTAATAATAAGGTTACAACCATCAGCAATACATTCACAGCACCACACCCCATCAATCAGCTGTCACCAATATGCAACTCTTCTGTCTCTATATTCTCTCCTGTGACTGACACTGAGATCTCTATATTCCTCCTCTCGAACCACCCCACCACCTGTTCACTTGACCCCATTCCTTCTCACCTTACCCAGGCCATCTCTCCGTCCTTTCTACCTGCACTCACACACTTAATCATCACGTCTCTACTTACAGGGACTTTTCCCATTACATGTAAGCAGGCTCGAGTAACCCCACTGTTGAAGAAACCTACACTTGACCCCACACAGATAGAACACTACAGACCAGTCTCTCTCATCCCATTCATGGCAAAACCACTTGAAACGGCAGTTTTCAGACAAATCTCTGCCTATCTCTCACAGAACAAACTGCTGGATGACAATCAGTCAGGCTTCAAAAGTGGACACTCAACTGCCCTACTGTCTGTCACTGAGTCTCTGAGATGGGCGAAAGCTGAATCCAGATCATCCATCCTGATTCTGCTGGACCTTTCTGCAGCCTTTGACACAGTCAACCATCTGATACTGCCCTCCACCCTCTCCTTGCTGGGTATTACAGAAACTGTGCTTGACTGGTTTAACACCTATATCTTAGGTAGGTCCTTCAAGGTAGCCTGGATATTTATCCAAGCCACATCAACTACTTACTGGGGTACCTCAAGGATCAGTGCTTGGGCCACTTCTCTTCTCTATATACACAAAATCACTAAGAGCCATCATTCAGGCACATGGTTTCTCATACCACTGCTACGCCATTGACACACAACTCTACTTGTCTTTCCAGCCCAACGACACCACCGTGACTGCTCGAATCTCTGCCTGCCTGACACACATCTTGGCCTGGATGAAGGAACACCACCTGCAACTCAATCCAGCCAAAACCGAACTCCTGGTCCTTTCCAGCCAAACCTGCTGTTGAACACAACATCAGCATGCAGCTGGGTTCGACTACAGTAACACCTTCAAAACCGGTCCTAAATCTTGGGTTAACCATTGATAACAAACAAAATTTCACGGACCACATCTCAAAGACCGCAAGATCATGTAGATTTACACTCTACAACATCAGGAAGATAAGACCCTTCCTATCTGAACATGCCACACAACTGCTTGTTCAGTCACTTGTCATAACCAGACTGGTATACTGTAACGCTCTCATTGCAGGCCTCCCCGCATGTGAAATTACACCTCTGCAAATGATCCAGAATGCAGCAGCACGTCTGGTCTTTAATGAACCAAAGAGAGCACATTACACCTTTCCTTGTTTCTCTCCACTGGCTACCGGTGGATGCACATTTCAAATTCAAGGCTCTGATGCTGGAATACAGAATAGTCATTGAGTCTGCTACAACATACCTAAAATCATTTCTGCAGAGCTACACGCCCACTAGAAGCCTGTGGTCAGCTAATGAAAATCGCCTTGTTGTACCAACACAAAGAGGCACCAAAACACTTTCATGGACTTTCAGCTTCATCATACCACGTTGGTGGAATGATCTTCCCAACTCCATCCGTGAAGCAGACTCACTCTCTGTCTTCAAAAAATGACTTAAAACGCATCTTTTCCAAGAGCACTTAACTAGTCACAGAAAAAAAAAAAAAAACATATATTACTCTTGTATATGTTTTGAATACTATTCTGATGCTATTGGAACTTTGTAATATGGCACTTTTGTACCACTGCCTCCTTAAGATGATTTGCTTATGTTTTCCTCTTTTGTAAGCCACTTTGGATAAAAGTGTCTGCCAAATAAATAAATGTAAATGTAATTTATTCATCAACTCACAATTAGGACGCTTTAGTTAGATCTTCTAGAACCAGAATAATTTCTCATAATCTATTACTCTGAAATAAATTGAATGGCATCTACGATAATATTATTCTATTTATTTCCCTGAGATGATGACTAACAGAAGCCAGTGCCAGCCATACATTACTTCAGTCTATTATGATGGACTTCAGAGAATTAACTGATACCAGTATGCCATTGCCTTATCCTTGGATTTAGAATGGACCTGACCAAAATGACCTGCTGGTTAAACTGTGATGAACCTCACTGATCGCTGCCTGCATCACCTTGGTCTAATAATTGACTAAACTCTTAAAATGGACTACATGGAATATCAATAATTTGCCAACACAAGCCTTCATCAGCCAACTAACAAAGGACAATGCATATATGTGAACTTCTGCAGTTAATCGAGGATGGACTTCAAAGACATTAGACATGAATCTTACAGTTCATACAAAATCTTTGTTTAAACAGTGGCCCTTAATGCTAATTTAGTTTGCTCATTTTAAACCATGACTTGCACTGCACACAAATAACTAATATTGGCATGATATTTATGCTGTTTAGCCAGAGGAGAACTGGCCCCCACAGTAAGGTTACTTTTCTCCAACATCCTATGGAGTTGTTTGTTTCCTTGCCATAGTCACATTCAGCTTGCTCACCGGGGTTGTAAATGCAATTACTATATAATTATTTAATAAATTGTTATATACAATTTACAATCATATTTAATCAAACTACACAATGATAGCTCTAATGCATTCGATAGCTTCATTTTCTGTCAAAGCATGATTTTATTCAAAGCTGCTTTGAAACAATGTGTCTCGTGAAAAGCGCTATACAAATAAAAATGACTTGACTAACCTGAGTTCATGGTTTCATATCATCCACCCTCTCCTTAAACTGACGAGTGAGGCACTGTCAAAACTGTCATTGTGACTCTCTAAAGTATTGGCACTATGAGCCACTAGCTTTTTTGAGAATTTTTACAAATGTAATGCACAAAACATCAATTATTCACTTCAAATTATGCTGATGCTTGTGAGAAAACTTAAGACTGGAAAACAAAAACACGCATCAGTAATGAATCGTGGAACACGTTTGTATTCAGGAAAAAAGGTGGATAGCCATTTGTTTTGTCATTTACTTTTGCAAATGCCATATTACTGTCATTGAGCACATTTAAATTCAAGATCTCACATGGAGTATGCTTAATAAGGTGACAACTCATAATGTTATGTACTGTAAAATGCCTTAGATATCATTCCTTTATCAAGATCATAAAATCAAAAACATATTGATTTTGCCCATTACCCTGATTATGCTCTGCATGTAAACACTGTTCCCTGCGTTCTTACTGGCTTATCCAAATGCTGTGCCCATGACTGTTTACATTTGATGTCAAAAGCCAATGATAACCCAATGAAGTCTCATGTAATTGCAGTTGATTTATCGGTTATCGGTAAATTGGTGTGATTGTATACAGGCTCATTGTTTCCTATTCCTTGTGGACCTGATCCATTGCATAGACTGGGTCAAAATATTTACTGTTTAGCTGTTCAAAACCAATAATCACTATTAGACATTGTTTAAATGAGTGTACTGTTCCAGAGCGTCACAACCCAATGATCGTTTAAACCATATTCTCTGAAGGACACAACAGCACCTCAGATTGCACAATTTCTGTCCATTGTTGTTGGACCAGAAGAATTACTACTTGCAGCAAAGTTAAAGCTTATTTTAAACAACAAAACTCCCTCAGCCAACAGGGACATTATCCCCTTTAGTTGTGAGGTTGAAGTAAAGTAAATCTCTTGAAAATCCTTCACACAATTGCCTCTCAATTTTGAATGTCCAATATTTGTCCTTGCATGTCTCCAATTAAGGTTAAATGACTGTGAAATTGCGGCTGGGTTGGAAAAAAAATGAAAATGGCAACAATGGTGTCTGGCGGCGTGACAAGAAAGGTACAAGTAAGGAATCATCTTGCTTGTCTGCAATCAAAATACCTGTCATAAGCGCTGTCGCAATTGCAAACACTTTGGTCTTAGCTGAAACCTTTTTAAGCAAATTTAAGCAAAGAATTAGACTAGCACTGTGTTGTAACTGTCATTTCAACGTCGTTTTAATTGCAACCTGCTTTAACAAATGCAGAAGATGAGATTCTCACCTCAACAATTTTTTTAGTGGAAGTCATGATTCAATAAACCTTTAAAAAAGAACCACAGAGCCAAGAGATTATTCTTTCGTAGACTCCAGGGGAATACAAAAAATACCTTGAAAGAGTTTGTGCAAGTGTAACGGCAATTTATTGCTCTAAGTTTTATGGACATATAGACTGAAAATCCCTCTACAATAAGGACTAGTTGAAAAGGGTAGTCAATAAACTGTCCCTGTTGTGTTTGCTTATTTTCTTGCCCCACATCAGCAAATTGTCAGCATTCCTGCAGCTGAATATACAAAATAAAGAGAATTCAGAGTGAATTCACAATGAGCTCTGGTTATAACAGTAGCATAGTGGATGTTAAGGAAATGCCTGGAGGTCTTCTTCTCTTTTTTTAATCCTAATTTTGATCTTAATGCTCACCCTGCGTCTAACCACCGTGACCTCCTCCCTGGTTTGACCTACCAGGAGCCTTGAAGGCAGCGGTGAGAATTTTAAAACTATTTGCAATAACAAAGTGGTCAAATTTAATCAAAGTTCTTGAAAGTGTTGGAAGATAACTGTTGGGTTTTGCACTGTTGGGTATTCCTTTACAGTATTCCCTTCTTTAAATTTTCTTTATAACAACTTATCTTCAGAAATTGATCCAGTGAGGATAAACAAATGCAATCCTCTGAATATCAGGCTAGCTGCTAGTTTGTTTACTACTGGCAGCTGTGGACTCCTCATTTCTCTATGCTTTGTGTATGATAGGTTTTTTGACCAGTCACAGGCTACAGCACCTCCCACAGTCCCTATATGCCCCAAAAGTACCTATTCCAGAGTAGGAGCTAAAAATGTCCCCTAAAACAATTTTGAGGAGTGACAAAAAGTCCCGTGGAAAAGTACCTAAAATGGGCTTTAGTACTGCCAGTGTGAAAGGGCCTATTATATACATTATTATAATATTTATATTATAATTTTTTTTTTTTTTTTTTTTTTTTTTGGAACAAAGAGATTCAATGCAAAATTCAAAATAGAAACATTTTATCACACGTCAACATAACTTTTAATTGATATTGGATAAAACATCATCAAAGAGCATTGTACTGCTAATTTCATGTGCCACAAAATAATGGGCAGAGGTCCAAATACAATATGGCTCATTACTAAAGAAGGACTACAATCACTGCACATAAGCAAAGCGACCACACAATTCACAGATTCTTCTTTATGTTCAGAGAACATCCTTCACCTAACCCTTAACCCAACCTGGTCTCATATAATCATATACTGAAATTTTTGCTAAAAATATTTAAACATGGGTTGATGTACATGTTGCACATTTTCTTATTGTAACACTCGGTTAGGTTTAGGTTTAAGGTAGTGATGAAGGTTTTTAAAACTCAATAGAGAATTTACCTCTAAAAACATCATCTGTTTGGGAGAACATTAAATGTTGTTTTGCAAAAATACTGCCATGTACTGTCATTGTACCTGTCTGTAAGGCAGAGTTACAACAGGATCTACTCATTTACTAGGCTTATGAGAATGTAGAAACATTAAACCTTATTGTTCACCAATAAGTTGACACACAAGATGATAATTTGCTATGTGCAAAAAAGTTAAGCTTGTTACTTGTTAAGCTACTTTTTTCAGCCCCCAAAAATCCATGTCTCCTCTGAAGTCTGTTGTCAGTGCCCTTGAATTATCGCCTCATTTATTTTGATTCATCAGTGCTCTCAAGCCAACTGTTCCGACAAAGGGTGGGGTGCATTAGTCTCAAGGGAATTATTAGACTTCAAAAGTTAGCCTTGAAACTGCTTTGGCAATTTTTCCATCTTCAAGTCCTGATAAGACAAGAGATCTAATAGTTTTTGAAGACAAGATAAGGGAAGCTGCCACTGTGAGTTGCAGGGATGGAGTGTAGCACTGCCTCAACAGCTCATCTCTGCTCTCGATTATGTAGAAATTAACAGAAAAACATGCTTTTGATGTACTCAATTTGTGGTCATGAGGGACAATATTTGGGTTCAAATTTCAATTTTGTAATGTTGCACTGAACTGCCGTTTAGACAGCTTGAGGTATAAGGCCCCCAGGTGGGCTATAGAGATATAGTGAATATATAAGGGCAATAGTTTTAGGGCAAAATTTCTCAGCTTATGAAAATACATTTGAAACAGTAATATGTTTTGTTTTGATTTTTTAGATAAGATGATGCTTTTTAAAAGTAACTACTTCCAAAAAGTGTGCACATTTTCCTTTTTATTTTAATCACATTTGACATCTCATAACATCTCAAGTGTTCTCTAAAGAAAACATTCTCCATTGTCAATGTGAGCCAAATTTGAACATTCTTCATAACAAACCTATTCCCTCATTTAAGAAAAACAAGGGGGCTTTTAACCCCAAATACCAGCCTTTCACTTATTGGACAGTAATTAAAAAACTTTTGATTAAATCACCTTGGACAAAACTGAAATTGACAAATTATATTACAGTATTTTGTCTCAAAATAAATATGATTATTTTAGGGAATGTAATTAGCTACATAAATGTGCAATGTGTACAAAAATATTAAATATTAGATCAAATTTTTGACCTTTAGACTTTGCACGTGATTATCTCGTGGATCAGGAACATTTCAATGTGCATAGTGGCAAACAGGTGTTTAGTAAAGTGATGTGGTAGATTATTATTATTATTTTTTTTTTTTTTGCTATTTCGTTTTTTTTTTCTCTTTTTTTGGGTGGGGGTGGGCTTTAGCTACTTTAACCCTATTTGTTTCCATTCTTTCCTTCTTTTCTTTCATAGCTCAAGAGAGTTCTCAGTTATGTTTCTGATATGTTTCTCTTACATATTGTCTACATCCAATGTGAGCAGTGTCAGAAAGCAAGATTGAGACCAGGAACCCAAGAGCAGAGGAGCAGTCAAAAGGATTTATTAACAACAATTTATAAGGTACTGAGCTGGTGAAGACTGGAGATCCCAGCCCTGGCTGCAGTAGAGGGAAGGAGTCTATTGAACTAGTATGGTGCAGAGAATAACGTCTAGGCGATGTGGAGAATTCACATTCCCAACACGCGAGCAGAGACGAGGAATCCTCAGTTGACAATCCGTGAACACAGAGCGCAAGCGTGCTGCAAGCTGGAGGGTAACCACACTCCTGACTACATTCAACAATCCAATGAAGAACATGACATACAAGGGGATTTTAATATGCAGGACCAAACAAGGGACAGGTGCCACTCGCCAGCTGAATGTTGGCATGATCTGCGTTCCCATGGAAACAATCAGGGCACCTGATACACAGGAGGGAGAAACGTAAACAAAATTTGATCAAAACAAACAGAACATGGTGCATGTCCCAACACAGATCGAAACCTAACCATACAGGAAGTCAGGATTCATTCACCATGCTCTGGACATGACACAAGACTGACACAAGAGTGCACGGCAGTTACTCACAACCGGACCCATGCGCTCACACAAAGAACGTTCTTGAAACACAAGGCATGGGATAATGATGTCACAGTCCTTTCATTCTGTCAGGTTGGGTTTTTATCTAATGGGACCGTGACATCATCATCCCATGTCTTCATCGACATCACCGAAGAGCGCACAACGGAAACTCACACACGGACCCTTGCACTCAACACAAAGACAGGACACGGAACACAAGACAGAACATAGGACGATGATGTTATGGTCCCATCAGACAAAAACCCAACCTGACAAGGTGACAGGGCCGTGACAAGTGGTGCATCACATCAAATGTAATAGAGCTAACCTGGGCTGTGTTTCCCAAAAGCAACGAAAGCCTAAGTAGATGGTAGAAACTATTAGCGCCAATGGTCTGTACGATCAACTTAAGCTTGCGATGCTTTTGGGAAAGCAGCCCTGGTCTCCGAGTTGGAGGAACGCTGTTCAAGACAAGTCATAAACTCAACCTGACACGTGATTCATAAAAGCGACACGAAATGACAAGGTTGCTTCAGAAGTTGTGCCTTTCTTTAAGCTTCTGCATTTTAAAACACTATTGGTTAGGTTTAGGCATTGATTAGGTAAGGATGTCTTGTTTAACAACTAATTTATATTTTAAAACACTGCTGGTTGGGTTTAGGCGTTGATTAGGTAAGAATGTATTTCTAAGGTCTCATTTAAATTTGAAAACACTATTGGTTAGGTTCAGGCAAAGTTTTAGGTTATGGAGGTATAGTTTAAAAACATCCATCTTAAGTTCACCTTAAAACCTTGTCTGAATACGACTGAATACGATGATTTTGGCGCCCCCAGCTGGACATTTCACTGGAAAACTGAAACCAAACATGTTAACAGCACGTAATTTGTAAACTGCAAAAATGTTTTCATGTTCACATACATTTCATTAGATCAGGCTGAATAGAACCCAATTAAAATCAATGTATAACCATTGTCCCGTTTCATTTGCACTACTACACAAATGAAATGGTTTAGAACTTTCGTGTGGAAGTGTCCGGTGTAGACAGGCTCAAGACACTGCATCAACGGACAGGCCCAGTATAGACATGGTGTTAAAGTTATAAAGAAGAAAACAAAATATAAACAAATAGATGACACTCAGTAAGAGTCTTCACCACGATTCGCCTGTTTTTAATATCTGGTCTCCAGTGTTTTCTCTCTTATCTGCGTATATTCTTAGCAGGTAATGTAATGATTAAGGTCAGAATGACCTGAGTATGCATGTAGATGACATGAAGCAATGGTCCGAGGTGAGTTACGTTATTATTAACTACTTTGAGTTGTTATGACAGCCTACAACATCGCAGGTTGAGCTTGAAATTCATTTTTAATCCCCAAAAACTTTAATGGTTGTTGTTCTCCATCTGGATTGCTTGTTTTGGTTAGTTTAACATTGCATCTCGAGACCAGAAACAGAAAACGGGCAATTCGAATCATAATGGCGCTACCCAGTGTTTGCTCAGGAAAACTGTGTATGTAGAGCTATAAAATTAATGTGAGTAGCATGGCTCATGTAATTGGGTCTTGGATGAAACATGATGAGAAATGTTTAAGTCTATATGGAAATGAAAATGGAATAGCAGTCTTGGATGTCTATGCAAATTGCAGAACGGTATGAGACATGGTTGAGATCTCCTCTGAAACCCTATAGACGACAGACAAGAAATTACTATTGTCAGAAGACTTAAAGGTACAGTAGAATTTCTGTGCGACTAGTGACACCAAATGGATTTCCTAAAATACTTCCACCATCTTTTTAGACATTGCTCTAAAAACAGATAGTCCTACCCCTAACTCATGGCATTGGTTTAGACAGTGTTGCTGTTTCAAGCTGGTTGGGTCGCTCAAAAAAATAGAGGGATACGAGGTAGTATTTTAACATCTGAACAAGTGCTACATCGCCTTTAAACAAAAGTCTCCATGTGCCCTCCATTTAATCTCATTTTGGACTAGGGAAACAATTAAGATGTTACAGAGATCTCATCCTTTGGGAATCAGTAGTGTCCTCCACTTATAGTCGCTTCCTCAAAATGTTAATAACAATTGGCATTGTCAATTTGCAATGAATATATTACAGACATGAGGCTTGTAAGTCAGACTGTTCTTGAACCTCTCCTCCAGACATTTTGTTTTTAACAGCATTAGTTATAAAGTTCAGTCAGACACCACTGAGACTGGAGAGATTTCCCCAGTCAGGGCCTATATTTCTCTTTTCTGTCCTTCAAATGCACATTTGGTGGGGAGAGCAAGTTGGAATAAACTATAATTCTCATCACACTCGAGATTCTTTTTTTGTACTTTGAGACATTTTTTTTGTGTGTTTTTTTTTTTTTTGTACTTTTGTACTATAGAAAATGTTGTTACTGTCTTGAGAAGCCACTTTATATCAAATGTAAAATCTGGGTTCTGAAGCAAACCCAGATTATAACCACTGGTTTACTGCGCTTTACATCACCCAATGCAAGCGTAAACTACAGTAAATGTCAATGTGAGCTCTTGGGCACATGCACTTGGAAAATTTACTTTTTTTTATTTTATTACATTTAAATAGGCTGGTTAGAGTAGATGATGGATTCGTGTAGAACTGGATTCGATCGTTGCTCTCAGCTGCATATGCACTGCAGTCTCAACCAAGGTTCTTCACAAGGTAAAATTTACATCTCAATGACCACTCTCATTGTGTTCACCACATGTAATCCCATGTTTGGGTTGTTAAGCATCATTCATTCCATAAAGCATTTGAATTACACAGTCTACTTTTTATTATCATGACACTCTGTGGTGAGTTGAATACCAAGAGAAACAACATCATTATCCTTTTTCATCATTATCCACATTTCAGTAATATTGAATGTATCACCAAATACACATGCATTCACTCCTTGACCTCTCTCTTTCAAGAGAATACCCATGCAAGCTCTCTCATTGAAGCATTTGCTGGGGCACACTCTTATTATCTGCGTTGCAAACGCGGCATACGTAAACAGATATACATTCTCTGAAGCAGATGTTTAGATGACTGTATTCTGAGATTTCAAGCAGAAAAATGAGACAACCATTTGTTACAGATGTTTGTCATGTTCTGTGTCATTTACATCCGTCATTCATAATTCATTTTGGAAAATAAGCAATCTGAGAATGTTTGCAAACAGACCATCTTAAGAAGTGGAATTTGTAGTAGATTATTTCAAGTAGTATTTGGAATTTGTAGTAGATTATGTTAGTTTATTCAACATATTTGTTTAATAATAATAATAATAATAATAATAATAATACATATATACTTGTTTTGTCTTGTGTCTGAAGAATCAGTGATACACATTTCGAACAGTTTGGTTGATTATGTGATATAAAATAAGCAAAGGCTGCTTTCGTGTTGATAAAATGTTTACTAAATATTCCTTCATGGACAATTTTTATTGACATAATTATAAAAAAAAATGTTGCTCAAGGTTTATTTTGCCTGTAAAGATTTTCAATCAGTGTATCATAGCTTTAGAAGAACTCTGAGGGGTCTTAAAAATGATTCTCTTCCATGTTGTGCAATGTCTTGGAAAAGAAATCAATATTATGGTAATATACAGAATAAGAAAAAAACTCACCACAAAGGTCATCACAGCAAATAGAGCCATTCTTATGACACTGTTGACAGTCAGAGTTACTTTGCTGTCAGCGGGCAAATGCCACAAGACCACAGGGTATGTCAGCTGTGCCTCCTTCTGCAATTCTGCCCCTCATGAAAGCCCAACAGGAGATTGACTGCATATCCACTGCTGGTACGTGGCATGTACAAAAAGGTCCATGTCATAATTGTTACAATTCTGGCAAAAACTGCATACAATTTCCATCAATTCAATTTATTATTATTACCCATTTGAAACTGCAGAGCATTTTTGGAAACAAGGTGTTGAATATTATATGACATCCAAAATTTCTGATGACAATTTCCTGGGGTGTTTTTTATTTTTCATTCTAATCAGTCTTTTGATAGTTACTTTAGTATTAATGAAGTACTTTAGTGCAAAAATAGTTATTTAATTGGCCATCAGGTGGTATAATTTTCAAATGTATGTCTAACATAAAAGAAAGCAAGAGAAACTGTCACAGCTTGAACAAAGGTCTGTAAGTCTCACACTGGCTGATTTTTACATTAAGTGGATATACATGTATAATAATAATAACAATAATAACAATAATAATAATAATAAAGGATATCCTGGTACAATCTTCTTGGAGTAAAAACACCAATAACTCATTTTCTGTACTTGCCAAAACAAATATTTATTTTATTTTCTGTTAAGATATTTGATTAGTTTACTTGTATTGTAACAATCTGCATTTGTATATCCTCTTGATATTTTTGCTGATCAAAGTTGCCATCTGCCATGCTTCAATTGTTGTTAATTTTAAATATTTCCACACCGCTGACATTGCTGCTGGTGTTTCTGTGCAATTTACACAATGATGTTCGTACAACAGATGGTATTGGTTTTTGATATCAGAGTAAATGTTTTTTTTTTTTGTATTTTTTTTTTTTTTTAGTATTTAGTTATTAGGTAAAAAATGTGTTTGTCTAAAATGCTGCAACAGAAATTGTCAATTCACATCTATGAATTAGGTCATCCCAATTAAGTCACACTTTCCACAGATAATTTGCTCTCGTGTTGACTCACATGTTCAGTGGGTCCCCTACTGGTCCTTCACATCACAAGTACAACACTCTATCAGTTGAGCTACTGAACAATTTGATCACACTTGAACAAGCTTGTAATTTTAGCTTTAACTTTACTTGTGATTTGTGTGAAAGTGAAGATCTATAAGGGGGAGTGTTACAAAGTGGTGGCCCGTACAGGGAGGAAGCATTTATGCATTTATTTTTTTTTTTTCTGTGTATGTCTGTTATCATGGAGAATCCTAACGATAGCCTATGTGCCTTGTTGTGGCTGATAAGGGGACAGGCTGTTGATGAGCCAGATTTTTCTGCTGAGGCTTTTGTAACAAGAAGAACCCCTACTAATGAGATTTCTACATTGTTAAGCTCATTATATGGGGACTCAGATGGTGAACAGTCTGATGATAATGATGAAAGAGGTGTTACGTTACAATCAGAGAATGAGAAAGTGAAGTCTGAACTAGTTAATGTGAAAGAACAGTTAACCGGGCTGGAAACTAAACTCCCTGACTCAATTAATAGCTCTCTCAGTAGAGAGACAAGTTTAAAGGAAATCATTCAGATTAGTCTCACTAAACTAGAGGAACATTTTTTACCATAGAAAAAAAATTTGATAGATAAATTGGAAAGGGAAACAGTGAATTGTTTCCTCCATAGAGACGAGAAGTGGGAGAATAAACTTCATAAAGTTAAGCGTTGTAGCACTCCAGCTCCCTCACGCTTGGTGACAAGTCTGACGCAGTCATCTCAAGTTACTTTGCAGTTTGATAATATGAGTAGACCTAAACCCCTGACCCATACAAATCAACTTTCCAGTATAGCTAAATCATCTACACCGATTCATAATCTGTCAAATCTGGCCGGGGCCTCCTCGTTCTGTGGAAAACCTCCCATCAGACTAGAATTTCCTGAGATTGGAGAATCCAAGGAAATTGCCGATGTGTTAAACTTTATAGAACGATGTGAAAGCTACCAAGAAGTATGACCTCTCACTTGCCCAGAACTACTTGGATCTTTAAGTACTGTGTTAAAGGGTTCTGCCATTAGCTGGTGGAAAGCCACCAAGTGTAAAGTTCATGACTGGCCTTCGTTCAAAGAAGCTGTCATGTCTGCATTTCTCCCTACTGATTATATTTTTGAGGTAGAGGAGAAGCTTAGGACAATAGTACAACAACCAGGACAGTTTCTAACACTGCTACATATATATTCATGCCAGGTTAAAGTTGAAATGGTAAACATAATATCAGTAATGTCAAGTACTTACCTCTTGGTGGCTGAAGTATTATTTCCCTGTAAAACTCCATTAACCATAATGCTATTCTGTTACTTACTGTATATGTTATTACCTCATCAATTCCTCATCCCACATGACCATGTTTGGAGCACATGGTTGGGTATATAGGGGTTAGGAACTATGGTTCGGGGAGTTTTTGTTCTCCAAGGTGATTAGTTCTCCCAAATGATTCACAACGTTCCAGGATTTCTGACTGGATTTACCCATGTTAGGATTCATGCTTGGGCACATCACCTTTGACACTAAATTACTTTACTGTAATGTTATACAATGTGGACATTTTAAAGATCAGTGCTACCGGAACGTTTGTTAACGTGGTAAGAGCAATCCATTTCTATCAGTTGCACAGAATGACAGAGACTTTATTTAGTATGTACTTGCTTGTTTTGACTATTGGGTGTATGGGCAGGTGCGTTTGCGCAACATGGTGAAACAAACTCTGGCTACGTCTACGACATCATGGGGTGCTTCAACTGCTTGCAGTCAGAGTGTCCATTTATTTCTGTTTTGTTATTTTTATTTATTTATTTTGTTCATTGCATCAAATGACTCAGCTGGACTTGGGAAAAAAATACTGAGTCCCAAAGACTCGAGTCCGAGTCAAGTCCAAGTAAAAATGCATCTGAGTCCGTGACAAGTCCATTACATTTAGACTCGTGACTTGGACTCGAGTCCGACCTCAAGTACCCCAACTCTAGTCTATGTATTCCTTTCAAGAGTGCAGTCCATCAATAGACCAATATGTTGCAGGTAGAGATCAGTGAAAACAAAAATACCCCTAAACATTTTAATCATTACTTTCGTTAATTAAATGAACACAAAATATGCCGGTTTGACAGCACTTTACTGGAGGTTCTGCAACACTGACAGGGTTTTTTTTTTTATTAAATCACAGCTTTTTGCATTTTAATAATCACAATAGGCCATACCGCAGTTCTTGTGTTTGCATTATCAGATAAAATACCTGTTCAAATGATAATTAACCCTTTTTTATGATACTATTTAAGATAATTAAGAGTTTAAATTTGTAAAACTGAATTTAACACACTAATACTTTTTAAGAACCCATGGAAAACCTAAAAACAAGCTCTGCAGTTTGTCTTTAATTTCTAAATAATAGTAATTATCATTATCAGTATCTGGCCAGAGTCACAGCTGATATGACAAGGCGAAAGTCTGTCTTTATATGACAGCACACCTTAGAATAAACTTCTCTTCTTGCCAAAGTGAGAAAAATCGATTAAAAGTCTGACCCTACATGACACAGTTTTATCAGCTTTTGTTTTCCTTGGCTGTACAAACAGATAACATGTTACTGAGTATGAATGGTGAAGCAAAAACTAAATTAGAATCTTCTAGAAACATCATCAGTTGAGTCATTTTCACATAACCACAAAAAACACTCTTGGTGTTTATGCATAAAGAGTCCATTTGTACTCTTACGGGTCCTCTTGAACAATCGGAAGACAGCACAAGTAACTTCACCAAGGGACCAATTCTTATTCCTGAGATGCATTATGCAACGCTAACAAACTCAACTAGATCCTTACAACTTTCCATGCGTATCATTAAGATGTGTTTAGCTGCCTCATTGACTATAAACACCTAAGAATTATGAAACATTTGAGCTTGAGCCAAAAGTGATTTTTCTTTCTGAGCTTCATTTGAAGGGTCTAGGGATATTTCTGCCGAGCAATCTCTGGAGATAGAAGCCAAATCATTAATAAAATGTGTCACTGGCCAGCACCCCAATGAGTGCTAGCACATTATATTCCAATCCCCTCTGTGTTTTAATTACAGGCCCAAAAGCTCTTTATTTTCAATCATCATTCCTACTGCTTCCTATCTCCTCGTTCTTCTGCTACCTGGATGCTCTTTGCAACACCTGCTGACGTGTCCAGAGACATTTGATGGGAAAAACACGAGCTTCATTACAATGCTAATTAAAAACTATTGTCTCAAATCGGGACATCCATTTTAGCTTGAAGCCAAGTGCAATGTTTCCAGAAAAGGTGCTTGAGGTATGAACATGAGAATTCCAGGTACAGTATGCTAGGCTATTGATTAGGTTTTAAAGGAGTAGTTCATCCAGATATGGAAGATCAGTCTTTATTTGCTCCTACCAAATGCTGATCTTTTTTTTTTTTCACGTAGCATTAAAGATCTTAGAACACTGTTTTCTTACTTTGTTTCTTAGTTTTTATTTTCTGTTTCTCGTAATATATTTTATCTCATTCATTTCTGACTGTTTACTTGTCTTAAAGTATTAAGAACTTGAAACAATGTTTACTTTAATTATATTGTTGTGGTCAAGAAATTGGTATTGAAAATCATCTAGTTGCTTTAATAAGTAAGCAAAATGGACATTTTAACTGAAATATACCCAAATTAATTACCAGCTTGTGAATAGAAATTGAATTGGGAAATCTCTATCGGTATCAAGTCCTAATGCAAGGGAAAGTCTAAATTTATGTAATTATTAACTAATTCCCCCCTCCAGTAAGCTCTTAGTCAAAATCCAGACTGATCTAACAGTGAAATTAGAAACAGTAAGTTGATTTTACTTTCACTGAAATCGGTCTCTGCTTACCGAATATACAACAATGCCCCCAGTGGCCAAAGCGATAAAGGTATAAAGGGCATTTGTACACCTGTGAGCTCCATTTTCCAGGTGACAGAGGGCCGGCAAAAGAGAATTGTTTTCAGCTGTACAGGCTGTAATCCAGTGAAGAAAAATGCATATTTCATAAGCTGAACCCCCAAACCCCCAAAAATAAACCTAAAAAACCTAGTAAAATGCAATGTTGACTTGCAACATCCGAATTGAACACGTCACTGATTCTGTGAATGCAGAATTCTGTTCAACCTCGAGATCTGAACCTGGGCCTCCCAAGCTGCTGACCAAATGCACTTCTGGCACAAGGGAAGATAAACACGCTGGAGGCGATGCAAACATGTCTGATGGTAGATGGCACTTATCAGTGACTCGGCATAATGTGGCCAATTCTAGGGTACCGTAACTCTTTTTTATTATTTTTCCCTATGCACTCTAAGTCCTCATGTTGGTTTAGTGACTCGAAGGAAGGATAAATCTCAGTTGATGGTCCATGTCTGAGACCATCAACCTGCACATCCTATCACATGGCTTGTTGAGCATGTTTTTGTTTCAGACATGGCTTCAAGGCATCCATGCACAACTCACCACGCATCCCACCATGAGCGAACCACATTGAGGATGTTACCCCTTGTGACTCTACCCTCCCTAGGAAATGGGTCAATTTGGTTGCTTAGGAGACCTGGCTGTAGTCACTCAGCACGCCCTGGGATTTGAACTTGGGAACTCCAGGGGTGCTAGTCCGCTTCTTTACTCACTGAGCTAACCAGGTCCAGGGTACCGGAACTCTTGAAAACAATTGCAGACTTCCCATGTGAACATGTTGCAAGAACCGTTGCACTTGAATCATTGAGCCAGTGAGTTAAACACAAGAACCAGATCAGTACGATTTGAGTTGGATTAATAGGTTCGTTGAATGACTCTTTCATGATACGGATTGATCCAGTTCAAAATCTTTCTAGCATGTCTGTCCATTCTTGTCCATCTTTGGAACGCTATTGGGAGGCTATTTTCTGTCACGCCAGTGAATCTCCTATCTACTTGAATGGGGGACACCGAAATTTCAAAAACGGTTGATTAAGATCACGATTCAAGAACATATTTCAAATCAGCAATAAAATGGGTTAATACTGGAATCATAAACTGTTCGTCTTTACCTCATATTACGCTAAAACACAGCTTGTATAGCTAATGCGCATGCGTGTTACAGAGTTGATTGACATGGGATGTCTGTATCTAAAATTGGTTGGTTTTTTTAACTGTAAGGCAGGACTTCATTCTACTTCTATTGACCGTTAGAGCTTCTTGGTTAGGCATTCCAATTTCACCCATTCATTTAAATAGAAGTGGTCCATCTCTGCTAAATAGCCTCTGTCCAGTTCTCCAGTTCACTGACTCGTTCTGGTTCCCAACTTTAGAGCTCACAGGAGGGTAAGAGCAAATAACAGCATTATTTTCAGCTCACTCTCAACTATCATATGGTGTCAGAAGACATGCAAACTAGCACAAGAGTCGAATAGACCACTTTTATAGTGTTCATATGGCCATTTTTGGGTGAACCTTACCTTTAACGTGTCTCTTCTGTAGTTCCATTCAAAGTTTCCTCAGTGTCAATGAGTGCAGAGGTACATAAAAGGGTAAAAAATAAAAAATCTTTAAAAAAAATCTGTCATTTTAGCAGGTCCAAATATAGCACTATATACGTAGTTTATTGTATCTTTGCAGCTCTGTTTCAATCCTCAAAGGCAATTCTGTCCGAACACTCTTTTATTGTGAAATAATATTTTCAAATCAGCTATGCTGGATGAGACAGTCTGTTATTCATCCCGTCTGTCAAGAGGACAGCGCAATGTCAAACAGCAAGGCTCTCAGGGGCAGTTTCAATCAAAGACACAATGATATGTCAACACAGCGCATCTGTGGAAACTTTGCAGATCAGGCTAGCTTTCACAAATAACAATGAGGTGAGTTTTGAAAATATGGAAAGAAAATATGAGGGAGACAAAAGCTGGTGCAAACACAACAAGCCTACTGTATATACGGAATGCACAACTAATATCTAATTTACCTAAGAGAAACTGTAACGAATGCATTTCTACTTAATCACAAATATGCGGTTGACTGGATTAGACTTGCTCGAGCTGGGTGAGCCATGATGAGTGTCATTTTTTCTTGTGATACATTCCACAGCCATTCCACCTTTCTTTGGCGAGATTCAGGATATCAGTCTCTTTTGCCAAGATTTAATGGAATTCTGCCGCCATCCAGAGCAATCTATCTGGATCCAGATGGATTTGCTCATTTCATTAACGTTCAACTTGTTCGGAGACCACCTTGAGTGACCCAAAAAATTAGCACATGAACGAGTGGGTGGCAGAAATTGCCAGCTGCCAGGAGATTTGTTGGTAAAGACTGATTGAGCCACTGGAAATATTCATACAAAAACATACAAATTCTGCATTCAATGAATTGAGTTCGATAATATTAAAACCTACAAATACCTACATATATACAGAGCAACAGCTGTCCTAATTTAGTAATTAAGTATTGCTGTGCGCAGAACAAAAACCTGATGTTTATTTCATGTTTTAGTAGTTTAAAACAGCTGGATGGTATAAAAATAAAGATTTTCAGATTAATCGTTAATTCAGTGCAATTAATTTTTACAAAAAATAACGCGTTAAAAAAATTGCCACAATTAATCGCAATGCCCCCGGACCTTAATAAGGAAGATTCCTGAGAAATGCAAGCTTGTAGTACCACCTGTTTACTCCAGGGGGCAGTAAGTGAAACTTCAGTTGTGTGAGCAACACACAGTTTATACAGTGAAGAAAACAACCATCCAGCAGCAGCGCAACACAAACATGCGTTACGTTCTTGCGTTCAAAACACTTGATGGAGCGCAAAAGCGAACTAAGGGATCTCAAGCTGTGTTCTAAGTATTAAACTATATTTAACTTGACACAGTGACCTAAACATTTTATGTTTATGATGCAACGCACCCAAGACACTACACAAGCATGTTTGACGCAGGGTGTGGCTGGATTGGGATGGTACAAAATTTGGAAATTACCTTCAAACTTCAAATTACTTTTAAATTGAATTGTTATTAGATTGCTGACTTTACTGATTACTTTATCTAAAAAGTAATCATATAAGTATTTACTTTGAAGCTACTTTCTAAACTTCTAAAGTTAGTTTTTCCACTAAACAAATTCAGAATAATGTCAATATATCCTGCTAGTTCACTGACCTGTTCAAAATTGACTGTCACAAAATGTAAACAGATGTACATACAATATAAACGGAATTCATGTTTTAAATGTATTCTACATATATAATATTGTTTTAGAAATACGCGTTACCCAAGAAAAGCAATTGAAATTAAATCAAAGTCAGTAACTGTGAACTGATTACAAGAATTGTATATGTAAGGCGCTACACTACTTTTTATACATAAAAGTAATTCTAACCATATTACATTTTCAATGACTAGATTCTGAAAAATCGTATATAAAACCTACTGATTTATTCCATTTGAAAATACAAGTTTCAAGATTATATAAAACACATCCGAGAGAGTATAAAATTAGTTATGTGTAATATAACTAATTTTATACTCTCTCGGATGTGTTTTATATAATCTTGAAACTTGTATTTTCAAATGGAATAAATCAGTAGGTTTTATATACGATTTTTATTATATTGATAGATGCTGCTGTGGACGTTTACTGTAGCTGCATCCACAGCCAAATCAAACAATGCATGCATACAATATAAAATTTAAGAGAGGTTAGAGAGGTTAACATCTTGTATACTTTACATCTATATCTAGGAAATCTAAAGTATTTACCTTGCACTTTTTCCAGAATGATTTCTGTGCATGTTTAAGTTGTATATCTGTCAAACAGAGAAAGACAAATCATACAAATATACAAAAAGGCCCTTGTGTCACCACCACCATCTGTCATCTGTCACGCTACTTTTGAACAAGACATTAAGCATTTCCTTGAGGATTAATTACATTTGCGACAGTCTCATAAACCAGCTCGGAGCATATTTTGCAATGTGACAACACACACTGCTGCAATATAAAAGCTCTTTAAAGTCAAAATGTTGACTTTAAAAACCTCATGTTTAAAAGCCTCAATACACTGTTTATCTCTACTAAGGCTGACATTTTCTTAAAGCTGATGTCATTTTTTTCAGTTTTAAAATGCTTTCTAATATCCAAACTTAATAACTTTAAGCCATTTGTAAGTTGATTTCACACTGTGGATCTGTGGAGCTTTCAAAATGCAGGGGCCGTTCGTTAGAGCATCCTGATACGGCAACATTGACTCAACCAATGGTGAGTTTGGGGTTCTAACTGGTTTGTTTAACCAATGGAATATGGAGGGAGTTTTCAGGAAAGCTGTTTGAAAACAATGTTTATCTAGTTTACTTCCATGTTGGTGGCTCAGAAATTACACACTTTAGATTTTAGGTGGAAAAATAGTGAGTGAGATGAGACAATAGTAAGGGACATATTTACATGCAGCTTACAAGAGCACCATCTGTTCCCTTACTCTTATTCTTTGATCATACATTATTTAGCCTTAAGTGTGAGAGATTGTGCCAGTGAGATCAGGTGGCCCATGATGGGAGCAAAGGGTCAGTATGCCAAGCGATGGATCACACCATATGTTACTTGACAACAGTCGGTGGGGGTTGATGATCTCATAGGTGAAGCATCCCTTATCAGGCCAAAATATATATATTTTTAACAGAGCTGTTATGCAACTCTCCACTTTTTGGAGAAATGTCTTCTCATTTCAGATCATAGAAAGACCATTTGAATGTTTTTGTGTTCTATTTTAACTGATTAATACAGCAGCCAGTTCTGTTTTAAAATGACACCTTTTAAGATTAAGATTCAGGTTTTGTGAAACATCTAATGTGCCTAAAACTTTGACTTAGCACTGACTTTAATAGTATAATAATTAATGCTGTTGTTAGGTTCAGGAATAGAGCCCTTGCAGTTTCCCAACTCTTGTGCCTACAACTTCTTCTGCACTTTTAACTCAATCAGTCCACTTTGACTGTTTTAAATAGTATTTTTTGTGATCATCCCTACATCCTTACCCTGTGGTGTCTGGATTTCCTGTGAATTTCCAGGTTACAGGCTGTCAGGGTGAATAATCAATCATTGCACTGCAGTCTGACCATCAGCTCTGGAGCACCTGATGGCTGCGTCCTCAACTCCCTGCTCTTCTCTCTTTCACCTACGACGTCACCTTCTCAAAAGCACTCAGTCAGAACAATCAAACACACGTCAACACACAACAATGAAAATTCTCACATCATTTACCCTCATGCCATCCCAGATATATGTATGACTTTCTTTCTTCTGCAGAACACCAATTATGATTTTTAGAAGAATATTTCTACTCTGTAGGTCCATTCAATGCAAGTGAATTGGTGCTAAAAGTTTGAAGCTCCAAAAAGCACATAAAGGCATCATAAAAGTAATCCTTATGACACCAGTGTTTTAATCCATATCTTCAGAAGAGATATGATAGGTGTGGGTGAGAAAAAAATCTAAATGTAAGTCCTCTTCTCACTGCTCAGTAGGGGGTGATATGCATGAAGAATATGAATCACTAAAAAACACAAGAAGAATGTGAAAGTGAAAGTGAAAGTGGAGATTGACTGAGCAAGGAGGAGAATTTATAGGGCTTAAATATTGATCTGTTTCTCACCCACACCTATCATATCGCTTCCGAAGACATTGATTGAACCACTGGAGTCTTATAGATTACGTTTATGCTGATTTATGTGATTTTTGTAGCTTCAAAAATTTGGCACCCATTCACTTGCATCGTATGGATCAAAAAAGCTGAGAAATTCTTCTAAAAATCATAATTTGAGTTCAACAGATGAAAGAAAGTCAAACATCTGGGGTCAACATCTTTGACTACTTGCATGAACATCACCAGCCTATTAAAATAATAAAAGAACTCCACTTACAGTACCCCCAAAATATATTTGGAGACTTATGCCACACTTAAAATCGTATCAATCTCATTTAATTACATTCAAAATATTAAACCTATGTGTGATCTGCGAGCACATTACATTTCTGAGGCATTTTTTGACATTGCTTTCAACCAATTTGTGTCAAAGTCATTTTTAGTGGATTTATTAAGTCAGTTCCCCTAAATTATTCCCAGTTGTGGTTTGTTGTGTTGTAGTGTTTAGGTTAAGTGTTAAGCTTAGGAAAAATCATAATAACATTGTTTGTTTATTTATTTATTTTTCTCTATGGGAGTAGTCATAAGTTTATGTAAGAGACTTTTTGTATGACTTCAAATTACGACGACTCCGGGTTGGTTCATTCTTAAATTGTAATTATGTCATAATTTTCTCACCCTCATGTCGTTCCTAACCTCTATGACTGTTTTTAGTGCTAAAAATAACATCCATAAAAGTGCAACAGACTTTTAAATCATATACATATTCAGGTGTAACAAACTGGCCATAGAGATGGTGTTAGGATGAGCAGGAAGTTTATTAAAAGAGACACCAAAATCCAAAACAGCAGACAGAGAGACGTAGTTGTAAAGCAGGTAGATAAATCCAATAAACCAAAGAGACAGTCCAATCAGGCAAATAAATCAAAGGGTAATCCAAAAAGCAATAAATCCAGAGAAACAGGCAATGGTCATAACATCAAGAAACAACGGCAATGGAAAAATGCTCAGTAAGGTAGGTTGAACTGGCAATACTTTCAATGAACAATGGAACTATAAATACACACACACACACACACACACACATACACACACACACACACACACACACGGTAAACAGGAAATGAGCAGTGAATAAATGGATGGAGATCAGTATTCAAGATAGGGCTCCCTCTGGTGGTTGGTAGGATATGTAACAATTCCCCCCCCCCCCCGAACAACTGTAACTGTTGGATCAGGGACAGGTCCAGTATTTCCTTGGCAGCTACCCACGATCTTTCCACTGGTCTGTAGCCTTCCCAGTCCACCAAGTATTGCATCTTGCTCCCTCGTCGCCCTGTGTCCATGATCTCTCTGACCATATACGCTGGTTCTCCATCAACCTCCAATGGAGGCAGAGGCTTGGGATTTGTGATTCCAGTGCCAGACGCCAGGTGGACCAGTTTCAGAAAGGACACATGGAATAAAGATGATATGCGGTAGTTAGCAGAAAGCTCTAATCGGTAAGTAACTGGGTTTATTTGACAGATAATTGTGAATGGACCCACATACCTTGGACTGAGCTTCTTGGAGGGTAGCCACAGCTTGAGATCCCTTGTGGATAATCATACCCTCAGTCCAGCCTGATAGTTGGTGTGAGGGCACCTCCACAAGTCAGCCTGAAAGCATTGCATTCGGACCGCTCGCTGTAGCCAGACATGTGCGCTGTCCCACATCCTCTTGCTCCACCTAATCCAATCATCCACCACTGGCACTGTAGATGGTTTTCCTGACCAAGGGAACATCGAGGGTTGGTAGCCCAGCATGCATTGGAAGGGGGTTAGCCCTGTAGAGGTATGAGTGAGGGAATTCTGTGCACATTCAGCCCAGGGCAAGAAGTCGCTCCACTTTTCCTGTTCATGGCTACAGTTGCTCCGAAGGTATCTGCCAACTGCCTGATTTAAACATTCCTCCTATCCATTGGCTTGGGGGTAATAGCCTGAGGTAAGATTCACATTGATGTCCAGTTGCTTACAGAATGCCTGCCAAACTCTGGATGTGAACCTTGATTGGACACAATGTTTTCTGGTAATCAATAGACTCTGAATACTTGGTGGAATAGAGCATTATCAGTTTCCAAAGCCATGGGTAAACCCTTGAGATGGACAAGTCTACATGATTTTGAAAGTCGGTCAATAATTACCAGTATGGTGGTGTATCCGTTGGAGCTTGGCATGTCAGTGATGAAATCGATGGACAGGTGGGACCATGGTCTTTGGTGTATTGGCAGTGGTTGGAGTAGTCCCGTGGGCAGTTCCTTGAGGGTCTTAGATTTTGCACACACTTGACAAGACTTTACATAGTTAGTAACAACACAAATTACAGATGGCCACCAGAAGGAATTACATACAATAGTGATTGTTCTTTGGATGCCAGGGTGTCCCGTGCTCAATGAAGTGTGGACCCATTGGATAGTTCTCAAACATAGAACTTGTGGTACAAAGTGCTTGGTTGGAGGCAATCAGGTGTTGACGGTTCGTGCTGTTGTGCTCATTGTATTTCTTCCACGATATCCCAACTAATCAGTGCAATGATGACAGATGGTGGTAGGATTGATCCAGGATGAGGCTGGATGTGTGGATCATGCCTGTGTAAAAGTGCATCTGCTTTGCTATTCTTGCTGCCAGGGCAGTAAGTGATGGTACAGTTGAGCCTGGTGAGGAACAATGACCATTGACTGATATACAATACGAATACAAAAAGCAGTAAATCCAGAAACCAGGCAATGGTCATAACATGAATCAAGAAAAAATGGCAATGTAAAAACGTTCAGTAAGGCAGGGAAAAAAACTGGCAATACTATGCAATGAACAATGGAACTACATGGCTATTTATACATGTGGTAAACAGGAAAAGAGCAGTGAAGAAATGGACGAAAAAAGGGCTCCTTCTGGTAGTTGCTAGGATGGGTAACAACCTCAGATGTTAAATCAGGATACTTTTTGGTACTTTAACCTTTATAGTGAGTCACTATCAACTGACATTTTATTGGAAAGAGCCATGGGATTATTCATTAAGGTCATGTCCAAACTAATCCATTTTTGTTTGAAAACATGTGGATTATAAATGGATTAGTGCAGATGGGGCCTAAAACATCATTTTGTGTTCCACGCAAGACAGAAAGTCAAATGAGTTTGAAACAACATTTAGGTGAGTAAATGATTACAGAAATGTCATTTTAGGTGAACTATCCCTATCCAAATACATTTTGGGTCATGCAGTGTACATAGTAATAATAAAAAAGCAAACCATACAGTTCACAACCATCATTAAAGTATCTTGAAACCATTCATAACTGTCTGGTATGGCAGCTCTGACATCAGTATCTACAGAAATGAGAACAGAGTGTACACAGAGAATCTAAGATCATCGGTAGCAGACTTCCTTCAATGCGTTAATTTGTCAAACATTCGCTCAGGGCAAGCCAAATGATCCCTCAATAGAACTCTTCTCAGCAGCCCATCAGTCTGCCTCTGTCTTCGGAAAAATTCTACAGGTTGCACTCCTCAAAGAGGAGCACAGAGACGTGAACAAGAGAGTATACAGAGAGGATCACTTTATTACAGCATACAAAATAAAAACATTCAATCCCTGCATTGAAACAGTTTCAACAGTCTCAACATACAATTCACAAGAGACTGGTACCACACATCACATATACAAATCAGCTATCAGTCTCAAAAACATTACATTTATGCATTTGGCAGACGCTTTAATCCAAAGCGACTTACAGAGCACTTATTACAGGGAAAATCCCCCCGGAGCAACCTGGAGTTAAGTGCCTTGCTCAAGGGCACAATAGTGGTGGCTGTGGGGTTCGAACCAGTGACCTTCTGATTAGCAGCCCTGTGCTCTGGCCACTACGCCACCACCACTCAACAAAGGTCAAAGGAGAAGGAAGGCTAGCCGTGTGTATAGTTAAATACACAAATGTTACAAAGCACTTAGTGAAGACACACCAGAGGATGACAGCAGCCAACCCTTCCCTTATTAAACCTTCCCAGCTCTCATGAACACACAAAAAATAACAAGTCACATACTGTACATACCAATGGTTGCTGGTGCTACCAAGTTCCAAGCAATCAGTGGTTTAACCAAAGGAAAACAATCTCAAAATGACATAAACATAATCTCAATTTAACAAATCAAACAATTATAGCAATACATTTTGACGGGTGCAAAGAAAGCACATCAACAAAATAATGAACACATTACCCACTGCAAAGAAAAACAACAAATAAACAAAACAAATAATCACATATGTAAAGTTCTTGGCAGGCAATGACACAGGAGAAGACGATGATGTGATGATGAACCCAAGTGCAGTTTATTTACAAAAGTGATATCCAAGAACCCTATCTTTAAACATGAACAAAACATAAACTTGACTATACTTGGCTTGGCATGGCATGGCTTGGCATGGCATGGCATGGCATGGCATGGCTATGCAACAACATTACACTAACAATACTCGACAAAGACAATGGCAAACATGAGGGCTTAAATACATGACATGGGGGAACATAAACCAATGAGCAAACAGGATACTAAACAAGATAATTAAACAATAAACCAATAAAAACAAGACACATGAACATGGAGGGAAAACAGGACATCACATGACTAGGGAAACACATGACATGAACAGGAACTAAACGTTTAAAAATAAAAGACTTGAAAACAAAAACACATCTAAACATGACAACATACTCATAAGGGCACCACCGGCACAACCGAAAGGAAACAGAATGGATGGAAAACAGCAAACTTATTTTACCGTTGGTCTCCCGACTCCCACTCTTGGGTGAGGGCAATACTGGACCCGTGGTTACACAAAAGAGTCAGGCAAAACAACAGCGTAATCACATCAGAAGATGTCCATTGAGCTCATAATGAGCCAAGGAACACCCAAACGTGCAACACCAAACCTGTCGACCATGCAACAGTATAATCACTAAACAATAACGAACAAACAATAAACAAACACTGCAAGAGTACATTCCAAGAGATGTTCACAGCACCACACTTCGTATGGTCGCTCACCATGCAGGATTTCAGCTCCTTCGTCCGAGCTCGGGATGAGTGCGGCTCGCCTCACAGCCAGCCGCCATTCTCCCTTGAGCCCCTGGATTTGCTGCATCGGAGAGCATCCAGGCGTCTGCCACGGAAGACTCGACTGGGCTGCCGCCTTCGGGCCAGCCCGCCCAGTCTGAGGCATCTCACATCATGCCGCGGTGCCGCCCAACCAGCAAACCCCGCCTGCTCACCGAGGGCGCCCCCCCCTGAACCGATGTGAAAAATACATTGGTTAATAAAACATAATTTGATACCATACATATTCAGGAAACTACCAGTTAACCAATACAATTTTTTTACAGACCATTTTTACAAGAGGAGGAGGCCTCAGGGAAGACCCAGGACTAGGTGGAGAGATTACATCTCCACACTGGCCTGGGAATGCCTCGGGGTCCCCCAGTCAGAGCTGGTTAATGTGGCTCGGGATAGGGAAGTTTGGGGACCCTGCTGGAGCTGCTGCCCCCGCGACTCGACTTCAAATAAGCGGTTGAAGATGGATGGATGGATGGACCATTTTTACATTCTCTTTCTGTTCAAATTGTGAACATGAGGGAAACTGACTATTGAGAACATTTTAAAACGGTTCACAAATTGCCCAAAATAATGTTTTGCTTTAAATCTACTGATACTAACTGATTTATGTGATGGTATAGAGTATATACCCAAGTCATGTTTCATTAGAGAGAATATTTCCAAAAAATTCACAAGTATAGCTAATCCTGTACCCACACACACACACATGCGCACACGCGCACACACACACACACACACACACACGTTGGGTTTCCATGTTTTATGGGGACTTTCCATAGACATAATGGTTTTTATACTGTACAAACTTAATATTTTATCCCCTAAACTTAACCCTCACAGAAAACTAAACATAATTTAGTATGATTTATAAGCTGTTTTCCTCATGGGGACCGACAAAATGTCCCCACAAGGTCAAAAATTTCGGGTTTTACTATTCTTATGGGGACATTTGGTCCCCACAAAGTGATAAATACATGCTCTCACACACACACACATTTGTTTTACTATCATGGATTTCCTTTGAATTGTATTGTTTTTTATGGAGAATTTTCTATCCCATAATCCTAAACCTTGCACAAACGTTTATGCATTTGTTCATTTTCATACCTCCGTATAAAAACACTACTGCATCTGAGATGTCCTCAAGAATATAGTGAAACACTCCTTTAAATGTCTCATTTGCTGAATGAACTCCTGCCAGCCGGCAAGCTGAAATGAAATAATAAAAAAAGATTGGATTAACATTAAAAACATATATTTTATTTGCATTCTTTTGATAAGCACTGTAAAGAGAGATATTCAATCAGATGTGTATTATGCATTCTGACTCAAAATTCAATTGAAATTTACAGCTGTTCAAACTCTCAGTGTGGCATCCCATCAAGAAAACAAACAGAAGTGATGCAGCAACTTATTAATGGTCGTTGTGCCACAGAAATAAACAAATTTTCATAATGCTCCTTCATGATGGGCTTTTATGTTGTTCAGTTCAATTATACAAAACTAAAATGTCATGCTCAGCCTCTCACCTGGATGCCAGAGATTGTTGAAATGTTATGTTTGATGAAAAGACCTTGGGTCCTTTTTACATTTTGAACATTATATCTGTTAAAGAACAACAATTCTTTTGAAACTATTTATTTTTTTAAATATTTGTTTGAACTTAAAAAGATTAATCAACTAAGACATAAAGTTTCACAGACATGTGATGAACAGAAATGGAATAATGTGTCCCTGAATCTGGTGTGGCCACCAGCTGCATTAAGTACTGCAGTGCATCTCCTCCTCATGGACTGCACCAGATTTGCCAGTTCTTGCTGTGAGATATTACCCCAGATATTACCTGTGATCGCACAGGTGCATGTTCATTAATTGTAGTTAAAACTTAAGCAAAGCTATTTAGATGTTTTTCATAAGTTTATACATGCAACTGGCAGATCCTTTGCACACTGCACAGAAAATCTTGAAAATTCTTTCTCAGCATCCATCCTTTCACTCACGGAAAAAACATGCAACAGTTCTCTCTCTCAGTGCACCGAAGTGAACTTTTTCCAAACATTTGAAATAAAGGAAGTTAGAGAATGTTCAGTACTATAAGAGGTTTTGTTTAATTTACGTCAGCATTTCATCTATTTGCGAGTGCCATAAAAAGCTCTAGTTAAAGGTTGAATGCACTCCAGTGCTATGCAAGGTCACCATGGCATTGCAAACAATAGCAGTAAGCATGCATACAACCAGTCTGAACATCCACATGATGTATAGAGTAGCTTGTTGCCTTGGATTCACAAAACTACAATAAACATAGAAAAGGTCACAAAAAAATATTACTAACCCTGTCAGCTACCTTGGTATACACTGCAATATTAGACATCAGCACTTTTTTTGTTTTTCTTCATAGATACAACATATTATTAAACAGCAACCCTGTATGGTTGACATTATGTTCAAACGATGGAATATGTTTTCCCCATTTGACATTCTGACAAAAATAGCTCTAATAACAAAATAAAGACAGTTTTTATAGCAATAATAATAATTTTTTAAAATAGGAAACATTGTCATGCTCTATAGCACAATAGAAAATGGTCCAAAAACTAGTTTTTCTTCTATTTGAAATATATCCTTGGATTAAATTAATATTTCTTTAATTTATTCATGTATTTATGCTCGTCCTCACTGTTGTCTTTCGGAAGAACTAACTGTGCACTCTTCTTGCCCTTTCCATAAATCGTCTTGGTTACTGTTGTAACCTCCATTCACTGATAGAGAGAACGAGACGTTGTGTTGATGTAGTGATACTAGGGGTCAAACTTGGGATCCCCTATCACCTCTGATATTTGAGAAAAGGCCAATGAGAATTGGTGAGTGGAATTTGCATGCCACTCCAATGGACATATGGGTACAAAAGGAGACGGCTTGAATCCACTCATTCAGGTTTGTGCTGAGGAGCCGAGATAGTGTCCCAGCCATTTCAGTGAGTAGTTCAGTGGCAGGAGGGACACAACGTCTCGTTCCCTCCAACAGGGAATGGAGGTTACAATAGTAACCAAGATGTTCCCTATCTGTCACCCACTCGACATTGTGTCGATGTAGTGACACTAGGTGTCCCTAAACAAAATGCCACAACCAGCTGAACTGTGTTACACGGATCAGTGTTGCAGATTCAGGCAGACTACCGTGTGCCTAGTAACAAGTGCACACAGCCCCGTCGTAACCTTCCCAATGCTCCACATAAGTCGCGTAGTCCCTCGTACACAAAGGGGGGACAAGACGTACTTACCTACCTGGAAGGGAGGAACTCTACATGCGCAGCGACTGGTGGCAGAGCAGAGCGCTGTGAATTTACGTGTCCTTCAGGTCGATGGCCACGAACCAATCCTGATGTTGTACTGATGCCAGGATCAGTCAACATCTGCGTCAACATCTTGATTGGAAGCCTGTGTAAATCCTTGTTCAAGGCACACAGATCCAGAATTGGGTGGCGACCTCTACCCGAAGGACCGAGACGTCCTCGTCTAGCACCGTGGTGGAGAGAACACCACTGAACCTGGACGGCCTTCTGGCAAACTGGATTGCTTAGCTGAGACGGATCGTCTTGATGAGCCATCGCGATGGACTGGAAAGCCCTAACCAGGATGCTCTCTCACGACAGGTAACGCTCCGCGTAGAGTGGAGACTCTACCCCCATGCAGTCCAGCTAATTTGGGAGAGATTCATTTATTTATATTTATTAGGTAACTATAGCTACTAGTAACAAATCACAAAATACACACAGCAGTTGCGCTCACGTCTTAAGAGGTTAAATATTGTCATTTTATTTATAAGAGTGCAATCTACACCACTTATATCTACACCACACAGGGTTAATAAAATTGCACCATAGATGAAAAGAGTATTCTATATGAAACGGTGCTGAATAAATACTAGAGATGAATTGGATTCAAATGAATGAATACATGTAATCTAACATATGAAATATATGAAATACAAATTTGATTGGGTTTTCAGTTTTATATTGTTTGTGACACTAAAGTAGAAATAACAGTGCATAACTGTTAATATTTTGTGGCTTAACGCAACAGCTGGTCTAAAATCTGTCTGGCCTTTATCACCATAATTACCTGAAGTCTGTGTTATGATTAATTTGACCTCCTTTTTATTTAGAGAATGACATTTTAAGTAACACATGTCAGGCTTACCAGACTCTCCTAATCGTTAAAATAATATACCACACATAATACCATGAGATTATTTTGAACAGAACTAGTCAGGATCCTAGAATAACACAGGTAAAGCAACACCACTATTTTCTCTATTCTGGACACATTTGACAGCCAATTTAAACATTTTGGATCAGACATTTCTTAGAATGAAAATGGTTTAGAATGAAAATAAGTCCATGGAACTTTGGAACTTTTGCGGGCAATTATATCTTCACACTTTTGACAGATATATCCCTGTTTTGTCTCGTGGTGTTTTAAAGGATAGAAAGAAAAAAAAATATTTTTTCTTGAAGACAAAAATTTGGTTCTCAAACTTTTTTCAATCAGTTTTCAATTATAAAGTACAGCATAATGCATTGTATTGCATATATACGTTTCCCTGCATTAATTAATCTCCCAGTTCATGTCCAGGTGGCTTGTGGTATTAGGAACACACTGGTAATCTGAATGAATGAGGAAGTATTTTATGAAAGTTCCAAGCCTTGTTAATGGAATTGCGAATAGACAGTGTTATCTTCAATGGGCACTAGATAATTGGTGTTTCTCTTTGCCTTGCATAAAAATTACCCATTTATTTACATAGGTCCAGACTTAAGAAAAGGCAGCAGCTATAAAAACCACCTGATAAATGAATTCCCTTGATTCTATATCTTCCTCCACCAGACACAGGAGAAAAGGGAAAAAAATAAGTAGAAAGAGACAGAGAGTGTATACATCATCCCGCAAAACAAATTTTTACATGCATATCAGAACATGTTAAATTTGCATGGACTGGTACACTAAGTCCTTAATTATGAATGCTAAAATAAATAGTATGATGGTGGGTGGCTCCTAAAATACAGCATCTATGTCATGTTTAATTACACAGTGTCAGGGCTAAATTGGTAGTGACCATCATTAGTGGAGCTCTGTAACACTGCAGAAGTCATGCGTATGACAGATTTGTATATACTTACCGGTAAAGCACAATCTGGACTGGCAAACGGCTTTCTGAAATACTTAACAATCATCATCAGTCATGATGTATCATCAGTATATATTTACATACATTCAGTGACCACTTTAATAGGTACATCTGTACACCTACCTATTCAAGCGATTATCTAATCAGTCAATTGTGTGGCAGCAGTGCAATGCATAACATCATGCAGATATGGGTTGGGAGCATCAGTTAATGTACACATCAACCATCAGAATGGGGAACAAATGTGATCGCAGTGATTTGGACCGTGGCATGATTGTTGGTGACAGACGGGCTGGTTTGAGTATTTCTGTAATTGCTGATCTCCTGGGACTTTCACGCACAACAGCCTCTAGAATTTACTCAGGATGGTGGCAGTTCTGTGGACAGGAGAGCCTTGTTGATGAGAGAGGTCAACAGAGAATGGCCAGACTGGTTCAAGCTGACAGAAAGGCTACGGTAACTCAGATCACCACTCTGTAAAATAGTTGTGAGCAGAATAGCTTGCTTCTGGGGGCTCGAGACACTGCCCCTTTGCTTAGGTGGCAGAGAGTTTCGTGGCACAGTCAACGGAGAACATATTTAATAATAGTGTATTTTTGGACTCGTTGGCATTATTGTTTTTATTTTAACACATTAAGGTACATTTCATGTTTCAAAATGATTTGTACAACAGACATTTGTTTTTGAATCTAGAAAAGCTAGCTTCATACCATGTGTCCCCATGAAAATTGAACAATTCACAGATGGAGCAACACTGGGAGATCCATATCTCTGGCATTTAAACATATAGGGCCTTAAAAATGAAGATTCCGAAAGGAAAGTTTGTTCTGAACCAGAATGAAGAAGGATATTAAGATATCTTTAAAGAAACATTCCATGTTCAATACAGTGAGGCACTTACAATGGAAGTGAATGGGGCCAATCCGTACTATTAATATACTCACACTTTCAAAAGTATAGCAACAAGATGGAAATAATGAGTGTTAGCATGATTTAATTTGTGTTAGCATGTGGTAATTGTTTAAACTGTAGATTTGCTCCAAAAAAATCATTAGATGAAAATTTTAATTTTGATGGATAACTCAAAAGTATTGATCCATGGCATTTAATATTTAGTTTTTCAGACATCATCATTTAAGTTTATCTTTCGCCAGTACCAAAAAAAACCCCCACACATTTTGAGCTGGGGACCTCTGACTTCATTTTACATTGGTAGAAAGTTGACTTGCATTTAATTTGAAAACTAGATCCTGAAATAATTTCATGCTGATTCTTATACTATCTTTCACATTATTATTCATCTAAGTGCTTACATGTGACTCAAAAGATTTGTGTTAATAAGAATGACACCGGGTTTCCAGTCTACTAGTTAATGTATGTGGCAATTAGACTGGTAATATTTATGACCATTAACACACAAAATTCTCGGTGCAATGATGGGTAAATCCTCTTCACGGTGCAGATCATATAGACAAATTATGCAGCTGGTAGTGGTTTAACTATAAATGTAATGTGTCCAGATTATTGGGCTCTGCCAGACTGCACTGTTAGGGGTATTAGAGAAGTGACCTATAATAGTGGGTGTTAGTAGTACATTTGTTCCACTCTTATGAACCGACTTAATCTCTGTCCTTACTAGACCCAGATTAATCCTGACACTGTTGACATTATCATCTGTGTGACACAGGACACAGCAGGAAAGCACAGTTTCCTCACATCTAAGAAAGCCCATTCTGGCTACCAGTCCCTGTGGAGATCTCTACAGTATCACGATCGCACAGGAAACAATAGAGGCGCTAAAACAACAATTACTTTTATCTGTGGCATTTCTGGCTTATTTGGTGCCCTAGGTGAGATTCGACGCGGCGCACCCTTAACATCCCAAAACTCCAAATCTCCACTTTCACATCTTAAAGTCAAATGTGATTCCTGTTTAGATTCACTTTCACATCTGAAAGTGTAAGTGGAGATTTAGAGTAAAAAGGGACTTAAATATTGATCTGCTTCTCACCCACATCTTTCACATCGCTTCCGAAGACATGGATTTAAACACTGGAGTTTTATGGATTATTGTCATGCTGCCTATATGTGCTTTTTGGAGCTTCAAAGTTCTGGCCAACATCCACCTGCATTGTATGGACCTACAGATCTAAGAGATATTCTTCTAAAAATCTTCATTTGTATTCTGCAAAAGAAAGAAAGCCATGTTTCTGGAATGGCATGAGGGTGAGTAAATGATGAGAGAATTGTCATTTGTGGGTGAACTATTCCTTTAAATAAAAATAACTTAACGAATATAGAAATGAAGTAACTAAATACATGTACATTTTGTATACATAAATTGCACAAATAAATTACTTAGTCAATAAATAAAGAAAATGGCAGAATACTTACAGATTTCTGCTTGTGCGATTACACCTAATTCAAAATTAAAAATGTAAACATAACCTAGTTTTCACTGATGAAAAATCATCAATGACAACTGTTTCACAAATCACATGCCAGAAGCATCACGTGAGTTTGAGCTCCACCCCGTTAGGCCTTCAGAATTTCTGCAGAATCCCTCAACAGTGCAAATGAATGAGCAAATAAAGTCAGATTGTCAGATTCATCAGCCAATCAGATTGATTTATTTGTTCGTGGTGGTTGTGATCTTTAGGATATGTCACGGTCCAGGCCTTCTAGCTGGCCTTGAGTGACACAATCATGCTTTAAGTGATGTTATAACAGTTTTAGCCGTTACCCTTGTATTTTGTATCATTATCATCACTAGGGGGCGCTTGAGCGCTAAAACCCCTGGTATTTAAACTGGTAGTATGATAGAAGAAGTCAGTTTGTTTGGAAGAGGGAAGTTTGGGATTATCCTAGTACTTCCAGCAAAACTCAATGGAGTTCTGGTTGAGAAACTTTGTTTCCAGTTCAATCATATGGACTCTTTAAATCTTGTTTTATATTTTATCCTCTTGAAACTTTATATGTAGTTGCAAAGGCGGTACATATGTGGATATCAAGTGGTTTCTCCACAATGGACTGTCCTCACTGCATTGCCTTGTGGATTATCAAATATCCAGAGTACAAGGATTTAACTCTGAAGTATCTTGTTTTTTTTTATCATTTGAAGAGCACTTGAAGGGTTATTTTCTATTTTTTGTGGATTTTCTTCAATATCAAAGGGATTTGGACATCATCCTAAACATTGACCATTGCAGTGATTCTATACTTACCTAAAGAATCACTCATATACAACTTGAACTGATTAGATAAGCCTTTTTATTATTGTCATTGCCATTCTTTTTCTATTAATACTTTACAGACCATCTTTTGGTATATTGTTTTGACTGTACTGGTTTCATTCCAATTAATTCTCTTTCTCATGTACATTCATTGTTCTGTTTATTTCTTTTCAATTCATATAAAGGTATACAAGTTATGTCTTGTCTTTAGTGTTTTTGACAACACACTGGGAAATCTAATAAAATATTAAATAGCAGCGTTAAGTTAATAGTTGGCAGGCTCCCCCTGTTATTCAGATATACAGTAGCTATTGTGGCCGGTGTTTATATCGTAATTCAAGAGTGAAGAGCGCGAGATCTCGCTGACGAGCCGGCTGTCATCACTGCTGGTATTGCCGTAGAGAAAGAGATCCTTATGGATTTAAAATCACGAGATGTTCTGCATGACTGTGTGATTGCTTAATTTATTAAACAGGAAAGGAGGACAGAGTTTTGTAAGTGTAAATTAGGCTGATTGAGAATTCAGTGTTGGATCAAGTTTTGAAAAGTAGTGCTGCGTTCCATTCAACTCGGAAAGTCGGATTTTACATCTTTCTACTAGGAAAAGTGCAATGGAACGCATCTTGAAGTCAGAATTACAACTTGTAGGCTTGTGCAGATATTCTCAACTCCGATTTCGGCGAGATGCAGGAGTATGATGTCTCACAAACATGTCGGCACTCAGGGAGTACTGGTCGGTGCTGCACTGTCTCTCGCTGTGCCTATTGTCCTGTTCATTATTAGTAATTTACTGCACTGTTCCGTACTTTTTGCACACATTTTTGCTAGCGCTGCAGCATTGTTTATCAGTTGGGTTGCGAGGAGACATCTCTAATGAGAGTCAAACCCCTGCTGAGCTAACGGGAATGTTGCAGTCTAGTTTTGTTTCCTTAAACGCCATCTTCCAAATATCGGGGAATGGAATGCATTTGTGGTTGGAGATATCAAGTAGGAATATCCCACATCCAATTTTAATGGAACGCAGCATAACTATACACTGATGACACAAAATGTATTGCAAGCAACATTTAAATCGCAAATATTATTACATAGATTTTTCCAGGTATTTTAGACCTCCTTTGTAGATTCGTATGAAACATTCTGATTTTTACCATATAGAGCCTTTAAGGCTGAATAGCCTGTCAGGAACAACTTGGGGCACCTTTCTTCCATCGCGATCTTTCAAGCTCTGTGTGGGGGCGGCCGCCCCAGAGAGTGTAACTGCCCTAGGCAGCTGTCTATATCGCTTATGCCAGCATCCACTACTGACTTTTATTCACTCCAATATATGTCCTGCAACTTGTCAGTTTACTAGTCATGAAACAGGTCTCCAAGCAGGATTCTTAAAAGCATTGAGGAAATCATTTTATATAAAATAAATGACCCTCTGTAAGGAGCTGTGGTGGTCTAGTACTGGAGAACAAGGAGCCTGAATATGTGCAGCACTCTGACAAACACATTTAATTATTTATCTTTAGATTTTAGAAGCTGAGAGCTGTTTGATGTGGCATGACAGATTGATATAATACAGGCAGAGTGTAGCAGCTATTGCTTTTCTTAGTAAAGTAAACGTAGGCTTCTCACATCTTAATAGCAATATCAAAGGCAACACCCCCCCCCCCCCCCCCCCCATATGGGTTTTATGTACTGTTGCAGTTAAAGCAAGAGAAGGAACATTGAGGCCATCTGGAGTGGCCACTTGCGGTCACGTCCTGACAAGAGAAAGCTCAAACACTTATGGATATGCATTTGGCCCTTGATAAGTGACTAGCACAACCACATGTGAGATCTGACAGGGAGAAAGGGGCGATGGATCACGCTGTAGCGAGAGTCAGTAGATCCTCCATTATGAAATGACATGCGGTGTTGAGAAGTCGAATTTGAGACCATTTTAGACAACTGCACAGTTTGATGGGATAAAAAAAGTATGCCAATTTTCACGCTAAACGGATAGAAAATTTGAAGATCCACTCAAAAAAAAAAAAAAAAAAAAAAAGCAGACCCCCTTAAGAGTCTCAATCTAGTCTACCTCTCCATTACAGTATACTAACAGCTGGGTGCTGCACTCTCTCCTTTGCACCCTCTGGACCAAACTGCTCAAGAGCTGTCACTGGTCCGGGAGATAAGCACGCTTAGACCTCTCTTTTATGTGAATGTCAAAGACCTCATGCTAAGGGTAGAGCACAGCAGTTTTAGCCACTGTAGTCTGCAAATAACCCTGCCTCAGCAGTCACTGTAGATGGGGTATGTTCCAATAACCCGATAGTGTCCTGTGAAAAGGACTTCAAAGGTTATTCAGCCAAATTAACATACGGAAAGTCCACCCAAACATTAAAGTACTCGCCCTCATGTTGTTACAAACCTGTATGATATTATTCATTCACATCATGATCACGTGGGAAGTCTGCATTTTGTTTCCAAGAATTCCACTATCCGATGGCTAAATTGTGCCGATTCAACGATAAGCGGCATCTCCTATCAGACATTTTTGCATCGGCTCCAGTATGTTTACCTTGCCCTGTGGCATTACCGAAGTGCGTTGCCACAGCAGTGTGGGAGACCTGGGATCAGAACCTGTGTTGAAACTCATAAGTAATTGTGTTTGCATAATCGGTGACAAGCGCGATTCACTTTTGCCGCTGGGGCCAGTGTTTCACATTTCGGTCAGCACAGACCAATTTCAGATAAAGAAAAGCCAACATTATTTTTATGATTTCACTGTGAGATCAGTATGATAAGAAGGTAATATTCGTAAAGGATGACAGAATTCAAATTTATGGGTGAACTATCCCTTCTTTGAACTAATGTAGATTCCAAATCACTGTACTGTAAATATTCGGTCTGAAAGGCACTGTAAACGACGTGGGGAATGATCTGGTTTAATCTGATTTCTACGCAATTGTTCATAGGTATAAAGCATGCAAGATGTAACTGTTACGATGCAGTCATGACGCTGGGTCACATAACCGTTAGTAAGACACTACCAATACATGTTCAAAAAGGGGCATAAAGTGTCCATGGGGAAACGGTGTCCAAAAGGGCTCGTTTTCCTTGGGCCACGGCGTGCATGGAGAAGGGTGGCGCAGCTAACACGTGCCGGATCCTACACACTCCTGGACCTGAGAGGACGCCAGTGTGTGCACACGAGGAGATAGAAGCCAGCTTCCCTGAGGAGAGGTGCACTCTGTTTATTTGGCAGTGGTGTTGCGGCTCCACTCACATCAGGTGTGCCTTATCATCCGCTGCCCAAACGAGGTTTATTAAATTGCACACCTCCCCTCTCCAGCCCACTCCCATTGTAAGCCTGGCTAAAGGATGGCCCTCAGAGCTGGCGTGACTGTGACAAGAGGGAGGGGCAGGTTGTTCCAGCACAATATATATATATTATGTATATATACACTGGAGGCCAAAAGTTTGGAATAATGTACAGATTTTGTAATTTACAGGTTTCGGAAGGAAATTGGTACTTTAATTCACCAAAGGAATATTAGAAAATAAACAGACATGCAAAATTAAACTCAACAATAGTAAATACATACAGTACTTTAATGAATATTCAATGTGCTAGTTTCAAAATATGAAAATACCTGATTTAATATCATAATGGTTAATTCATTGGTTTTACAACATGGATAATTCATTACACATTATGAGAAACGTACTTGTCGGGGTTTCATCTGCATAAGATGCATTTGCCATTTTTTTTGTAAAATCCTACATGCGGCTGTTTATTTGGATAGTAGTGAAATATGTGTAGGGAGCTGTGAACACTGTGTATTGACCCTGTGAATGGAAACACGAAGTAAAACAGGGCCGCTGACACTTCCATAGATCAATACCTGTAGTTTTAGGATACTGTAACCCCTGCAAGCTCCTTTCAACTTTTATATTAAAGCATGCCGGGTTAAAGTTGCCACTTTATCATTCCCTGTGGATGTGGCAGCTGTAGGCCTCTGTGCCCATCGATCACTTCTCTTATCACATTAAACCCAGGTTACCAACATCAAGCCACACTGATCTGGGTCTTGGCATGTGTCATTTTATTCCATTCTTTTGTCACAGCTATTAAACAACTGGGCCACAAGGGATGAGCTCAGCCTCTGGAGGGCAAAACATATTCCAACAAATATAAAGTATTGGCATCTGACCAGAACAGGCCAAGTCCCTGAAATATGCTCACTGGTGATTAATTCAATCCTTGTTTGAGTCAAACATTTTTTTATTGATATGCCTTTATTTTATGCTCAGTGAGTCTGTTTACAATTAAACAAAGAACACAATCCCCAGATAAAGTAAAATAAATGAACATTTCTAATTGTAAAATATTCCTCTCTACTTTAGATAGCCACACTAATGTAATTTTGAGAAGTCATAAAAAAACATTGGCCCACTTACACATGACAAGCATGTGCTTCATATCTGGATATTTGTTAAGTGGATTCCATTTACACTAGCACTGTCAATCGATTAAAATGTGTTTTATTGGACTTATTAAATAATATGCAGATTAATTATCACACATATCATTTGCCTTGAAGCACTAATAGTGTAACTTCTGTGATTAGGACTTTTCCTTATATTGTAGAAGTTCAAGCAAGTGTTAATTTAGGGAATTTTCACAGCAAATAATGATATGTGTGATTAATTAATGTGCATAATAAAATATCCAATAAAATATATAGAGAGAGTATATAAAGTATTGTGGCAGCGGGGGTGTGGTCGAGCACCCATCCGCAGAAAGTGTTAAGGGCGCTTGCACCTGAGCTAAATTATGTCTAACACTTGTCTCTAATTCCAGTGAGCATGGGGAGAGCGGCATATAGACTGCCACGCCACCGCCAGATGGGAGAGAGAGAGAGAACAACACGAGTGACCAGTGACTGGCATGTCTTATTGAGTGTTTTATTTTATTGTGAAGCTGAAGACTCAGAAAAATTTATGTTGAAAAGTTTGTGTTAGACTGATCTGATTGAACTGAGAAAAGCACAGAGAAGAGTGCAGGCAGTGTTGAAGGCAGAGAAATAAAGAGCCTTACTTGACTACATCACTGCTCTCCGTCTCCTCCCTTCCCTCTCCGAGCTTGAACCCGTTTCACTGGTATCAAAAACGGGACTTGGAAGTACACCCCATGGAGTCCTCCCATATGGCCAAGATCCTCCAGTCCCTTGCTGGCCTACATCAGAGCCATGCTTGAGCTGCGCCAAGACCAGGATCGTTGTTTCTTTGAGATCCTTCGAGCTCAAGCAGAGGACTGGCATGTGATTGGAACCTTACTGCCAGCTCCTCCGGTCCTTGAAGCTGGGGGAGACCAAGTTGACATGAGGGGGTAGAGACTGCGGCCCCTCCCATCCTCAGGGGTTTGCCCAAAGGGGATTTCCCTCTGGAGCAGTCTAGAGACGAAACCTTAAGCACGCCTTTGACCAAGTGAGAGTGATTGATGGTCAACAACTCTGGCCAAGTGTCGTGCTTTCATATGCCTATTTACGATTATAAACGATTATAAGGACGATCAAACAAAATAAGATAAAACCCAGCTCTTAATACCATGGAGCCGTCGGGAAATAGTGTTCCGGGTGGCTCACAATAATCCGATGGCAGGTCATCTAGGGGAAAGGAAGACATTTAACCACTTAATAGCCCATTTTTATTGGCAATGCATTGGCGGTGTTGTCCGCAGGTGGTGTGCAGCGTGCCGTGAATGTCAGTTGGTGAATCCACCGGCCACCCCAAAAGCGCCATTGCACCCCCTTACTCTAATTGAGGTCCCCTTCGAGAGAATTGGCATGGACCTTGTCGGGTCATTAGAGCAGGCAGTACGTGGACATCTCTTTGTATTAGTTCTCGTGGATTATGCAACGCTGCCTATTTAGATGATATCATTATTTACAGTAATTATTGGCAGCGGCACATCCAGCAGCCGAAGGCAGTCCTGAGATCGGTGAGTGGGGCTCACAGAAAACGTGCACTATTGGGTGGGTGGAGGTATAGTATCTGGGTTTCCACTTAGATCATGGGCAGGTGCATCCCCAAATTGACAAAACTGCGGCGATTGCGACTTGCCTGAATCTCAAGACCAAAAAGTGGGTGAGACAGTTCCTGGGGCTGGCTGGCTATTACAGGAGATTTGTGCCTAATTATTCGGACGTCACCAGACCGATGACTGTTCTCACTAAAAAGGGGCTCCAGACACGGTCCAGTGGATGGAGCAGTGCCAACAGGCATTCATGCAGATTAAAGCCACACTTTGCGGGGGACCGCTTATTCTTTCAGCTAATTTCTCTCTCCCTTTCCTATTACAGATGGATGCTTCAAACAGAGGACTGGCGGCTGTACTCTTGCAGCTGGTGGAGGGGGAGGAGCGACCGGTTCTGTACATCAGCCATAAGCTCTCCTTGAGGGAGAAAAAATACAGCACCGTGGAAAAGGAGTGTCTGGCCATTAAGTGGGTGGTCCTCACTCTCCGGTACTACCTGCTGGGGCGGGCCTTCACCCTCTGCTCCGATCACGCTCCACCGCATGAAGGATATCAAAACGTGGATCACCCGGTCAGTTCTTCTGTCACGGTTGTGTAGTAGAAATTGTTGTGTAGTTGGATCTATTCGCAGGCTTTTAATGAAGTGATGATGAAGATATCACACAACGTGGAGAACACAAAGAACCAAATAAACTCTTAGCTACACACTAACATACAAATTAACTGACATAAAAGAACTGACCAAGCGTGATAGAAACTAAAGTGTATTTAAACAAACTTGGGTGATGACCAAACACCTGGGAACAAAGATGGGAAACACATGGCTGTGATGAGGGCAGTGAATCATGGGAAACATTTCAAACCAAGAGTCCTTGAAAACATAATGGTGATTAACTGTAATATATATACTGTATACAAGCACTAACAAGCATATACTAGCAATTATCAGTGAAAAAATTGCTGACAAACAGGAGTGTCCAGCCTTTGCAAAAATCACATCTACACAAATTTGTAAAAAAAAATGCAGAGAAGACATTCAGCTATTTAGGTTTATTGGAAAGCAAAAGAATATAACAGAAGACCGCAACAGAATAATGCAGCTTGGCATTTCCTTGACTGCTTGCAAATTTACGGCACAACCACATATTTATGGCTAGTCTACAATATTGTATCATTCTATTCTCACCAATGCAAAATATATTAAGGACGTGACAAGGAGCCGGCCCACCTCTAAATTTCTGATGAGCTTATAGTATGAAGGCAATGGTTTAGAGATAAGCCTTGATTCAGAACTTTAATATGTTTACAGATTTAATCTCACAGATTGTAGCTTTACCATTGCATCATTTCAAATGCTGTTATATAAAATATAACAGTTCATTCAATGGCAGCTGTCAGTTCTACTTGGGGTAGAAGTAAACTAGATGAACTGTTAAAGTACAAATAGTTCTGATTGGTTTTACTGATACTGATGGTTGCAGAATAGCTTGAAGACACAGGGGTTAAACAATTGAAACAACGAAGTTGTGACCCTGCCACTCAGAAGACCCACTGCGACAGACTCCGATTCACTCTGAAGGCCCAAACCCCTATTGCTTAAATGACCCAGCTTGCCTCTGTTAAACTTTTAGCTGTGGGCAGGGAAGGTCAGTCTAGGTATGTGATATCCATCACAGTCAAGGCTCACTGTGACACCTTTAACTCTAGTGATAAAGGCTAGTTATCCAAGGTTTGATGGAATTCTCTGTGGCCTAGTTAGGAGCTAAACAGTGAGATGATTCATGTATGATAATTTATCACTAATGTGTCAAAACAGGGCAAAACAGGACCTAGAGTAAAGGTTATAGAAATTGTTTTCAACATGTTGTTCCAAGGTGATGAGTGTAATTTCTGCGGTGTTGGACAAGCAACTCAAAAAAGGTAGAAAGCTAAGCTACAAACTACTCAACAGAAAAAATTGTTAAGCTAATCTAAATGCTGCACTTCAGAGAAAATAGCAAGTTACAAGCTACATGCCAAAAGTAGCTTGCTACATTTAAGTTTTTTTAACATTTTTTTTTCCAACTGCAGATGCACAGAGTATACTCTCATAGACAAAGCACCAAAAAGACATCAAAGACTTTGTGTAGTTTATTACAGTTTAGTGCAATACAGTATACAAGTATACAGTATGGTGCAATACATACCGTTATGTGCATGCAAAAAAAAAATATTTACATTACATATTTACACATGGTACTTATACAAACCCATGTGTTTTAGGGTTGGTGGTTTACGAGGACATTTTTTAGGTTACAAACTGATAAGGGTATTATTATATAAATGTGGTTTATGAGATCTTATATAGTGTCCCCATAATTCAAATTGCTTAAAAACCATCCTAAACTATGTTGTTTTTTTTAAATGTAAAAATGCAGAAAGTTGTTTAGGGAGGGTTAGTGGATATAATCTATAGTTTGTACAGTATAAAAATAATTATGTATACTATAGGATAGTAGCACCAACAAGTGTGTGTGTGTGTGTGTGTGTGTGTGTGTGTGTGTGTGCGTGCATGCGTGCCTGGGTGCATGAGCGCATCTGAGCAATAACAATGTGATTTCTGATGGTATCAGATGGTAATACCATTGTACTTTGATATACAGTTACCATATTTATGTACAATTCTGTACTTGCATGGTGTTTCAAAATACTTCAAAGAATACCATGTTACTACCATGGTAAATTTATATATGATTACCATATTCATATAGTACCATTGTATTAACATAGTGTCTCCAGGTAATGGTAAAAAAACTTGTAAATGCCATGGTACATTTTTATGTGTTTTCGTGTAGGCTAATATGTGTTTTGATACTCTTTTGTCAAATGTATTTACCTGCAAAAGTCATTTACAACCTGCAAACGTGTTGAAATTTATAAAGATCTTCATCGCTGGCAAATGATAGGTCACATTTGCAGGATTCATTTTCATTGATTGTAGATCCACTGCAACCAGCGTTATCTTTATTTTCCATGTTATAATATAGTCTGTGTGCTTATTGGCAAGTGAGAGCATGCACAAATGATTCAGCAACATGCAAGCAAGCGTTGAGGCATTCAGATCACGTGTGACAAATTAATTTTAAAGAACCAACTCAGATGAGCGATTAATTTGTGATTGGACATCGTTTGTATTGATTCAAAACTGGCGATAGTAACAGTAACCAGTACGCTCACAACAGACCACCTAATGGTGGAGAGGGAAGAGTGGAGTGATAGAGGATGCAGATTATTAGCATGTATGTAGATTATTAGGAGGCCATTATTGATAAGGGCCAATGGGGGTAATCTGGCCAGGTCACCAGGGTTACACCCCTACTCTTTACGAGAAGGGTCCTGGGATATTTGTAATGACCACAGAGAGTCAGGACCTTGGTTTAATGTCTCATCTGAAGGACATGCCTTTTTACAGTATAGTGTCCCTGTTACTATAGTTGGGCACTCTCTGCTGACCTCACTAAAGCCATTTACAGCAGCAACTCCAGGTCTCCAATGCAGGTACTGACAAGGCTCAACACTGCCTAGCTTCAGTGGGCAACCGGTCTTGAGCTACAGGTGATTTGGCTGTTGGCATATTTGCATAGTGGTCTGAACTATGTAAATATGATAATTCAGTTTTTAAATTATGTCGCATATTATGTTATATAAATATATATGATGATATAAACACTGAAATATATAAACACTCATTTCTTTTTTTTTTTCTCCAGTTAGCTTAAAGCAGAGACAGTTTAGTTCAAAGATCCAATCACCTTTTTGATAGAGACATTGCATGTCAGTTAACTAAAAAAAGAGGTAAAAGTTAAAATAGATGCCCAGGAAGCAAAATTCTAGGATGACGTAGGATGGCATATATTCATGTAGAAAGCCATACCTGATTGAACAAATCAGTAATATTCATCAGGAAAGTGCTACCTAATTTGTCAGATAAACTATAACCAGAGATTATTTAGCAGAGACGGGCCACTTCTATTGGAATGGTAGAAATTGGAATGCTCATACAAGGAGTTCTGAGTGCCCAATGGTCAACAGATGTAGAAATGAAATCCTGCCTTAAAGTTAAAAGAGCCAATCACCTTTAAGATACAGACACCACCTATCAATGAACTCTAGAATGAGCATGCGCATTAGCTATAAAAGCCAAGAATGCTGTCTTTTTCTCTTCTTTTTTTTTTTTTTTTTTTGCATAATATGAGGTAAAGAATCATTATGATACCAGTATTGTCAGATTTAACTGATTTGCTGATTTGAAATCTGTTCTTTGATCATAATCTTGACCAACTATTTTTTAGATTTTGGTCTTTCTCCATTCAAGTAGATAAGAGCTGCACTGACATGACTGGAACTGGCATGACTGGCTTCCTGAGAGCATTCCAAAGATGGCCGACAGTGGACTGATTTGCTAGAAAGACTTTGCTATAAACCAACCCTACCCACAAACTTAACCCTTACCAACCAGCCATTGCTTTCCTCATGAATATGAAAGGGACTTTTTCTGCTATCCTACATTTCTGAAATTCATGCCTGGGAGTGTTTGAAAGATTGAGGCTGTAAGGAAACTTGTTAGCCTACTTGTTAGCTTACCACTTACTAACTAGCCTGTTGCAAACTATATTCTTTTTGCACAAAAGACTAGGCTATAGTAAAGCCAACAGAGTGTAACAGAGATAACAGAAGCTGCATCCCAGTTATCATACTCCATAGGGTGTTACCAGAAAAATTATTTCATAATGGTGAATGTGGCAAGTGGCAAAACTTCTGTTAACACAGCACCTCACATATATGAGTTGAATGCTTTACCATGACAACACGCTGTCTGAATATGAACATTATTTGAGATATAAGTGTTGGACTGAGGTTGGCTAATGTGGTAAAGCTAGTGGCAACACATCACATGATACATCACATTTGAACCATCACATTGATCAGCTGAAAAATGGCAAAAAAAAAAGATCTTTAGTTGTAAATTTGACATAATACTACATTTAAAAAGTTAATACACCCAATGACCGAATACACAGTATTTAGTATATCGTTTCCGACACACCTGCTAGAGAAAGTACATTGTATTACTTACTATACTTAATATTACTTTTATTTTTTACATGCACAAACGCCTACCTGTTGGATTGGAAAGAAGAGATTTGACTCATTATAAAATTGTAAAGCTGGTTGACTCTTTCATGCAATTTAATAAGGTCACTTGACATATTAACATAATAAGGATACTATGACATACTGTTTGACATATTCATCATGGACTAATGCTACTCTTTTTTGTATACAATTTTAAAAAGAAATAGCAGGCAACATTGCGGACAGAGCCATGCTTTTTTGCCCTCATCATTCAACAGTTACAATCTGTTTCTCACTCGGAAGTCTGAAGCCTTGTTACAGTAGGTTGGATATCTCGGCTGCCATGTCTTCAAGCTCCATCAAAGGACATCTCAATTGTGATGACCCTTGGAAGGCAGTCTCATTTCACAGCCTTCATTTGCCAAATCAAGTGCATCCTTCATGGCCTTCAATCATCCACAATCCCTAGCTCGTGTCAATTTATAATCAAAAACTGCAGAAGATGAGTCCTGCTGTGTGCCATTGCATGACTGTGCACTGTCCTGGTCTCTTCCTCCATATCTACCATGAACTTGTAGAGGATCAGTTTCTCACATCTGTCATCTTCATTGCTGCTTGTTCTCTCTTCAATGTTTTCATGCAGTCACCGTGACAAAGGAATGTTTATTACATTACCATGCACACTTACATTTTACATTTTATGCATTTGGCAGACACTTTTATCCAAAGCAACTTACAGTGCACTTATTACAGGGACAATCCCCCCCGGAGCAACCTGGAGTTAAGTGCCTTGCTCAAGGACACAATGGTGGTGGCTGTGGGGATCAAACCAGTGACCTTCTGATTAGCAGACCTGTGCTCTAGCCACTACACCACCACCACTTACTAGACTGTCTCATTCTAGAACTGAATGCTGAGGAGGAGCCTAGCCTGCAGCCTCAGAAGGACTGGTCTTGGAAAGACAGAGTCTAACTAGGCTGCAGCCTTATGATTGAGAATGTCCAAAATCTACCAGCAGGGGCAAACTTCTTCTGTGGGTTTTCTAGTGAGTTGTAAACCAACTACATAGGTGTATACCACCATCTACTGTGATAGAGTGTGAAAGTAATAAGATAAACTTTCCAGCACACAATTGGTAGAGCCACAATTTGGCATGTTGGGTTTATCACACTTTTCAGGAAGTCAACTTATGAATGGCTTACTTTTAAATATCTTTAAACTACACATTAAACTGGGATAGGGAGAATTGTTTTAACATAATATAAAAGTCATACACATTCATCTGTCTAATCTGGAAATGGCAAGACTTATGGTAAGATGTGCAATGCATGTTATTTGTTAGTTGGTCAAGCAATTTCAAATAACTTCTGTACCTGTTGTGATGTTTGGTATTGCTCTTTTAAAAATAACTGGAACAGATGTAATGACTTTTTAAATGACCCAAAACTAAAGGCTACAAAAGCACTGCCTACAAGCAGATAGTCCGTTTAGAGAAAGGATGACTCAGGAAAGCGCTTCACTATGAATGCAATCAATCTTTCGCAAACATTTCTGCACATGTTTATCTAGTAGACTTGGTGAGTGTGCATTGAGGGACGCATTGCCGGGGAGATGCGAAACCCCTAGGTGGGAGGATTCTCATTTCAGTGTTAATTTGGCATCTCCCTGTGCCCACTTTAGATTAATCCAATTTAAAGGCTTATATCGAATTGACTAGAGCTAATCCAAATTCCATCCACATGCCTGCATAGATACAGCATGATTCATGCTACTGATGCACTCTTGCCCGTGATGAGCTCACTCGAGCTCTGGCCACATCCTATGAATACTGATGTCCCACAAACACACACACACACACACTTATACAGTCTCAATCATCAGAGACCCTGGAGATATTTTAATGGATTGAGCAGGCTGATCCCCTCGCAGTATCCTGATGTTATACTCCTAACGTATGGCTTCACTGAATTAAAAGGAGCGATATAGTTCATTAATCTGTCAATCTAAGACTCATCCTCTCCAAGGCACACGCAGATTGTACAATTTTGTCTGGCCTTTGCATTGGCAATCTCACAGGCTGTGGAAAACATCTCACCGGAAGTCAATAATAGTAAGGCGTGATGGACTATTTGTGTTGCGCCTCCAAATTTAATACTGCAAAGTGGCCATTAGATACATTTATGGCTCGATCCTACCAGTGTGTGTTGCATTTCACACAATGATCGAAAAGGAACAAATATATCCGCACTTTGCGGCATGACGCAGAGAGATACTTTACATTGATACTTAGTGATCAAATTAATGTGATAGAGGAAAAAGAAAGACTTTGTTTTTGCAATAACAATGAAGGAAAACTGTCATTATTGTGCAGAGAAATGGCAGGGATCAATAATAAATGATTCACACAGAAGATAAATGATGTACAATCTGCAATGATGATATGTTTGCGTTCCAAGCAGGTTATGTCTGTGTCAAGACATACCTATCTAATGGATCATGGGTCATTGTCAGCTATGCAGTTAATGGAGGATCAGGCAGAGCCCTTGATTTTTCTCTGACTTGCTGCATTGAATATCACCCTTAAGGAATAATCTGGGCTTTGCTTGTTTGCCAAATATCTACTTGCTTCATGAGGGACAGGTGATTATGTTTTGGAATGTGGGGGGTATAAGTGCTATTAGCATGATACGTAGAGGTAACAATAAGCTAGACAGACAGTTTTGTGTGAATTCTGTGTAATTGGTCAATTCTGTGGAATGTGTCAATTCTTTAAAACATGTAAGTATGATTGGGATTGATTTGCATTGAGATTATTTAGCCTGGAAAATATTCAGTGATTTTCTTTTTCCATTTCAGAATGCCACCAGCCAGGAAATACGTCTTATCTACATTGTGTATGATGTCATTGATGCAGTCCAAAATGGGAACAGTGATTTTGAGAAGTGCAATGTCCACCTCTGCTTCTCTGAGGACAAGAACTGCCTTTGGGACTATCGTAATTGAACATGGCTATGAACAGAGCTAAACATAGTTAATGCCAAAGATTTCATTTAGTTCATCAGGTTTTGTAAATACAATCTGAACATAATTTTCAATAAACCATTTTTCATAAAAATATGACTTGTCTGATTACCATTATTGTGTAATTATTAGTGTATAGATATATAGGCTACTGTTATGGTTGTACATATGCAGTACACACTGCAAATTAACCATTAGATGTTCTCTACATTTGATCAGACATTGAGTAAAATCACTGAAATTCAGTTGGAAAATCCAACTGCCCCAACATTGCAATATTACAACTTTTCCCTAAAAACGAACTAAAATGTAATAAATGTAAAATCCCATTTATTTCTGCATTAGAGACCTCCTGCAACAACATATAGAAGGTGATTTTTTTTTTTTTAACCATTTTTCTATATTTGGGTCTCTGAGGGTTAAGTGCCATTCGCGGACTGCTGTAAATTATTGGACTGCTCTATTGCAGTAATAGTCAGAGGAACAAACAAAAGAAAAAAATAACAAGACGCTAGAGAAAAAAGGGTAAAAATCATTCCTCAACACCATTTAAAATAGAAGTAGACTTCCAAATGATTTTGTTGACAAAATTAATGAGGCTTGTAATTAACTGAACTGAAGCTGAGCTCTGCTAATAGATAACTTTGGCCCTCTTTTTTGCCACAGATTAATAACAGAATTTTAGCTAATGTGTCTTAGACCTTGTGCCTTTCCTGTTGAAGGACATAGTTTGATGGTATATTTGATATAGACCTAGCAGTGGCATTTAAAATCTGCTAGACAACAAATTACACCAAAGCAAACAGAACAATGAAAAACCTGAATGTTTGTAATGTTTTTACAATGCGATCCAGTGTCATTTGCCAAACTTTAATACCTTCAGAGTACATGGAGAGGGATAAAAGCAATTCTCCTTCCCTCGCAAAGTATTCTGTTATCACCCTGTTCGAGCTCCACTCTGGGTACCCTTACGACTCAGTACACTTGACATTGCGTGCTAATGCATATGGGGAGTGTCCTTCCACACAAAATATGCAAAGATGTCCACTATAAAAGCAGGTCTGCAAACACCATTCCTCTGAATTTTCTTCCTTCAAGACAGCAATTCATCTCTCGTCTAGATGCCCTCCACTGCTTCGCCGTTGACTACACGAGTCAGCGGGAGGAATCTTCACGGCAAGAAGATTACCGGCCGGTTGATCTGTGATGCACCTCACTGATCTCTGCCTGCATCACCTTGGTCTAAAGATGGACAACACTCTTATAATGGAATTAATCAATTCATTTCCAACTAAACCCTTAATCAGCCAGCTAACAAAGGACAATGCATCTCTGTGAATTCCTGCAGTTAATCCAGGATGAACTTCAAAGACTTTAATCATTAATCTTAAAGTTCTTACAAAATCTTTGATTAAACACTGGCCCTTAAAACTTACTTAGTTTAATAATTTTAAACCTTGACTTGCTCTATACATAATTAAGTAATATTGGCATTATATTAATGATGTTAGGCAGAGGGGAACTGGCCCCCACAGTAAGCCTGGTTTCTCCCAAGGTTATTTTCACCTTCGGCTAGCTCACTGGGTTTTTAAATACAATTGTTATTTGATTACTTATTTTAAACACAATTCACAATCACATTTTATCAAACTACACAATGATGACTCTTAAGACATTATAGATATTACAGTTTTCTGTAAAGCTGCTTTGAAACGATGAGTGTTGTGAAAGGCGCTATACAAATATGTAAAAATGACCTCTCCAATGTGGATCAAGGGAAGAAAATGGTTATGCCCAACTACCCTGAAATAGGCAGTAGCGGCACATCTCTGCCCAGCGACTAACAGGGCATGGAACTCATGCCTCGTTCATCTTTCTAAACCATGTTGACTAATGTCCACACTGGCTGGAAGAGCATGCTCAGCGGTGGACCAATCTGGTTCAGCACTCCCAGCGATGTCGGTGCGCCAAGTCTTACAAGCTAAGCTCCTCAAACAAGTGGACAAGCAAGGCTATGATGAAAAGCCGCTCTATTTGATGCTCCGGTGTCCCTAAATGGCCTTTTAGGAGGCTCTGTGAATAGAATTGTTGAGCGCTACATCACTACTCATTATGCCCACACATTATGCACAAACGCTTCCCAAAGGCGAGCAGCACATTATATCATGTATGAACATACAAAGATTGAAAAGATATTACAAAGCTGGTTGCACATGCATAAGACACTCACACTTTTTTAATAAAGGGCCTCAGGACTGATTTGTGTCAATCGATCTGAAGGACACATACTTCATATACCAATTGCACCTCGATACAGGGGCTTTTTAGATTTGTGTTTGTTCACAGATCGTTCATGTTCACAAAATGCATCGATGCGACGCTCACCCCATTGAAAAAGAACGGTGTGTGTGTTTTGAATTACCTCAGCGATTGGTTATTACTAGCCAATCAGAGGCACTACTTAGCAAACACTGAGACTTTCTGATTTTCCATATGGAAAATCTGGTCTAATAGGAGTTAGGTGTTCATCTTTGCGCACCTCATGAACGAGCATGTACAGACCATGCTTCGGTGTCTGTTTCAGTTCAAACTGAAGAAACATTACAGTGAATTATAATTACATTTTCGTGTGCATCACGGTAACACTACCGTCTGGCTGATGTAATCAGAAAGTTTCTTAGAGGAGAGAGATGATTAAATCCACCTCGGCCGGCTACAGTCCAGACATGGGACCTAATTGTGGTCATAAAAGCACTTGGTTTAATAACTTTATTGTCATTATGCAGTGCCAATGAAATGCTGTTTTTTCATATATCCCAACAAAGATGGGGTCAGAGCACAGGGTCAGCCATGAAACAGCACCCCTGGAGCAGATAGGGTCAAGGGCCTTGCTCAATGGCCCAACAGTGTTATCTTGCTGTGCTGGGGCTTGAACCCCTCTTCTAAGAAGAGGCCGCTTTATAGAGGGGAAGTTGTGGCTTGGCGGTTGAGGCTCTGGGTTACTGACCGAAAGGTCAGGGGTTCAGGTGTTGCTAGTAGCTGGATTAGAAGAGACCACTTAACAATGTCACACTGAAAACCTTCTCAAAGTAAATTAAAAGCAAAAGAACTGTGTGCCCTCACCAAATTCTGAATTGTGATTTATTTGCTCACCTCTACTGAAACCATTTGACAGGCTCAAGAAGCTTTTCAAAGCTGTGCTGCATTCTGATTGATAGTACAATTCTGAGTGCTTGACAATTAATCTTTCAAAGAGAGAATCATTAATAATGCATAACATAATTCTCACAAGTACCGAGAGCAATAAGACATAACCGCTTTTTAAGTGAGAGTGGAGATGTGAAATGCTGGCTAGATTTGGGAAACATTATTCAAACTGGATATGGCCAACATCTGCTTTGGTGACCATAAACATGATTGTTTAATTTGCAAACCATTGCTGTTGCAGCTTGTATACAAATATCATTAATGCAGGATGCTGTTTTAGAGGTTAGTGTGCAGTTTATACAAATACAGGATAATATTTCTTAAAATTCACAGCTGGAAAAGAGAAATAGCATCTGGTCTCATGGAGTTTTCTAGAAGTTTGCTCATAAATGCAAGATCGTATGCTATCAATCTGTTTTTGAAAATGTAATTTCCTTTAGTATGTTTATCTAAGTGTTTTTTATAAGACAGGTTGCAATTGCATTTTGTTGACTTCAAAATTGTGTGTAAAGTTAAATGACAGAAATGTGAGCGCAGCGTAGTTCTAGCGGGAAGACTAGCAGCTGTACATCACACTTTTAGCTGGGTAATTCCCAACCAATCACATGTAAGCCATTGCTTTATAAGTCTGCTCACAATCTATCACATTGCTGTTTCAGTGCGCTAACACGGCAACCTCCACCACCCCACCACCACCAGTTGAGCCCCGTCCCGCACGGGGGTGGGCTCCTCGCCCCTGTCTCCTATCTCCGGCAGGATATGATGGTTCCGAGTACAACTCCCTCGGACCGCCAGACGGGGCCTACGCCAAAGAGAGACATTACTTTTCTGTTCTACATTCATCAAATAAATGTCATCTTAAACCTCACTCAAGCCTGTGTGTCTTCCTGATAGAATGAAACCTACAGTAGTAAACCCTTGAGAAGAATAAGTCTTCCTGATTTTATCCCTTAAGGTGATGCATCCTAATCTTAATATATGTTAAAAAAAAAAATTTGAGATTTATTAGCAATAATGACAAATATAGTTATTTTGTTTAGTGAGGTTTAATGCACATCCATTATAAAGATATATTGCAAATTCGATTTTTGGGAATTTTAGGAGAAACATCTGAGACAAAGTTAAGATGAAACATAACTGAAATCACCTGAGCTATTTAGATGGATTATTCATTATGAATGCACATTTAATACAATGAGCAATGATGAGATTTGTCAGAGTGAATCTGCACTGCGCTTACAGATGATTGTACTATATTAAACTGTATATAATGCTAAATATAATGTATAATAATGCTATGGGTAAACAAAAAGTATGGACAAGTCAAAATTAACACAATATGATGCCACAAATGCTGTCGATGAAGCTTAACTTCAAATTTAACCTAATAAATTACTTTAAAGGCAAGAGGACACATATGTATATGTTTTTTTTTTCAATCATCAGTGGTGATTTACAAACTTCCAAAGCATAGAAAGACAGATTAGAATAGCCAGTACAAAAAAAACTAATCAAATTCTATTCTAGTGAGTATGACAAATACATAGTTTTATATTCAGAATGATAATGTAGCACATTATCATGTAGTTGCTTTAGAATAGAACGTGCTATTAAATTAGCTATTTGCAACGCTATGTATGCATGTAACCCCAATGCACAAATAGAGACAGAGGGTGTCGAGAAGCTTCATACAGCTCTGTACACTTATTTTATTTTCATTCAAGACAGCCAAGGACTTCTTTTCATTCTGATCAGCTATATGTCCTCTATTATCTGTACTATTACTCATGAATTTGTACTTCATGTAAACAACAAGACATGCATATTAAAATGAACAGAAAAGGTTCAGTCCATTGTTTTACCATCATTGGCTCTAGATACACTGAATAGGAATCCACATTTCAGAGCCTGTTGTATTATTGATGCTGTATGTCAAGTGAAGTTTGTTTTGTGGTGGTCAGTGCAAAAAAAAAAAAAAAAGGATTTCAGTCTTTTATTCTTGCACTATAGTACTTCAATGGCAGACCTTTAGAAAATTAACCTTTAGAGTTCCTTTTCACAAACTTACTCTGAATAAATCCTACATCTCTTAAAAAATACATAAATAAAAAATAAGTGTTTGAGTTCCTGAATTGAACTGTATGGAACCTGTGAAGACTTATTTAAAATGTTTTCTTTAATCAGAGTTTTTAATTAGAAACACGTTATTTTCCAAAGAGAGATAAAGTCATCACACAAAAGCAAATCTGATACATTTGCTGTACCGTCATTTTGCATGGCAGAATAATACATTTCAGAACTCATTAAATCAAACATCCTCATGAAATACTGTCATGTTTCCGACTGTCTAAGTTGCCAGCATTCCAGGTACAGCCAAAGACCAGACTGTGCTGTTACATCGTGTTACAGTAATTGACTGTCTCATCTGATTTCCCCTCTTTTGTCAGAGCCAAGAAAATACAAGTTCAGTTGTTTATTTGTGATAACTATACTACCTAACCTGGTACACTGTATGAGTTGACCACTTTAGAGAGTTTTCCATAATATTATTAGGTAACCAAGTCATTAAGCAGTATGTTTTCATTTTAATATGTCACACATTTTCAATAATTTGGATGAAATAATAGAATGACTATTTTAAAAATGGATTTTTTTTATTTATTTTTAAAAAATTTTTTTGCGTGCTTTGAAATCAGTAATGACATGTTTCAGGGTTTTATTGGTGTAGCTAAGTGCAGAAATTTCATGTAATTTAACTCTAGTTATAAATTGGACATGGCCCCTTTCAAAGTTTTGCAATGCCCACTGTGTTACACACATGTGCTGGTTAGAACGTGAGAGCATACATTGGGCAAGAGAGCTCACAGGCTTTGTTCATCGGTTGATAATTATTTGGGTAAATAACAAATCTGACACAACATGCTGATAAATTGCATTAAATATGTGTTCAGATGAGTTCAGAGGTGGGTAGAGTAACTAACAACTGTACTCAAGTAAAAGTATAATTACTTTTATAAAATAATTATTCAAGTAGAAGTAAAATAACTGACATAAATAATTACTTAAGAGTAATAAAGTAACCAATTGAAAGAGTAATCAAGTAACGAATATCTTGTTACTTTCACAGATTACATAATGGATGTTATCTACCCTATATTCCATTACATAATACACATTATTATTATTATTATTATTATTATTATTATTATTATTATTATTATTGTTCGATTCCCGGCCCACATGACACAACATGCCGAAATGTCCTTGGGCAAGACACTGAACCCCAAGTTGCCTGAACCCCAACACCTTGTACAACACCTTGAATGGGTGAATGGGTTAAGAAAGGTTAAAAAGCATTATTTAAGTGCAGACCATTTACCATTATTAATAGAAATTCTGTCATTATGCACCATCATGCTGTTCCAAACCTGTATCAAAAGAAGTGGTATGATAGGTGTGGGTGAGAAACAGACACATTTTTTGGTAGACATTATTTGCTCTGCCCAGCAGGGGGCTATATACAGGAAATAATGTGAATCAACAAAAACACAAGAAGAAGAATGTGAAAGTGATCTGTTTCTCATCCACGCCCGTCAAATCGCTTCGTAAGATATTGATTTAACCACTAGAGTCTTATGGATTACTTTTATGCTGACTTCTTACTTGTAAAATGTTGGCACCCATTCACTTGCATTGTATGGACCTACAGAGCTGAACTATTCCTCTAAATATTTTCATTTGATTTCAGCAGATGAGTCATACACATCTGGAACGAGGGTGAGTAAATGATGAGAGAATTTGCATTTTTGGGTGAACTGTCCCTTTAAGGGCTCTTGTCAGATCTGGATGATTTTGTCAGTAAGAAGAGAGTTTTGGAAACATTTCAACCCCGGTCGCAGAACAATCGCTGTGTCTGAATCTGCACCTATCCACTATATAGTGCACTATTTCGGGTGTACGCCATTTTGTAGGAGTGTCTGAATTCTGAGTGAGCCAATTGTTCCCTACTTTTGTTCACTTATTCTTACCCACAATGCACTCTAATTTCGAGTGTACATTTGATGTACACTCGACAATGGTTAATTGCCCAAAATCCACAGCAGGGAAGATGTACAAGCTGGGAGTTTACTGCTTCAGTCCTGCAATGTTTACTTTTTCACCCCTCACGAGTTCAAATCCTAGGGCATGCTGAGTGACTCCAGCCAGATCTCCTAAGCACCCAAATTGGCCTCCACAAGCGCTATGTCTCCGCGGTAAGGCGCTCAACAAGTCACATGATAAAATGCGTGGATTGACGGTCTCAGACGTGGAGGCAATTGCGATTCTTCCTCCGCCACCTGGATTGACTACGCTGCCACAAGGACTTACTGTGCTTTGGGAATTGGGCATTCCAAATTGGGGAGATAAACAAAATAAATAACACAATACCATATAGAGAGGCAAAACATACAGATACATTTTAAAATGTATAAATTGTTAAAATGTATTCATTTTTTATACAGAATTTAGCTATTAAGCTGAACAATTCTTTATTAACTAAATCATTCACTGAGGTGATATTATTTTAACTCACGAGAAATGATCATTCTGTGGATGATTGAAATATTCAGATATAACATGCAGGTTATGATAACTCAGTCGGATGAGGGCATTATACACTCAGAAACGCTACTCAGCTTGTTTTGGAGTTTAAAGATACTAAAGTATAACAAATAAATACAATAATGTACATTTGATAAAATGTGTTTACTCTTTATTTATATATATATATATATATATAAATATAAATGACATGTGGAAAGCCTGATAAAGCGCACTGATATATTGCTGCACTGATTTAAAAATGTACACTTAAAAAACTGATGTCATAAGAGCCCATATACAGAATCATCCTGAAAATTACCATCATCATGTCACAGCAAATCCTGCATTAGCATTAGAGCCACAACTTACCTCAGAGTGCTGCCAAAATTTGGATCTTGAAATTGGATCAATCTTGAAATAACCACTTGTATAAATGAAGTGTTAAATGAATGCACTGCATGACAAAACTATTCTTTTTTTCTCTGTGCAGAGCGAAGAAAGTGTTTCACTTAGTTTGAAGAGTTTGATGCTGCAGCAGTGATGGACTGTGACTGTGACAGCGCGCGCAGCTGTGTGAGCATTTGCAGTCCTAAAAGTCCCATTCAATAATCTCTTAATTAAAATTAAATCCATTAATGTAACAACGGGAATGCCACCCATTGTAATAAAGTAAGATTTAGTTTTTTTTCTTCAGTAGAAATGTACTTGTGAGAGTAAAAATTACTCACTTTTAAACCTACTCTAAAAGTAAATGTTTTCCCAAAAAATTACTTGAATAAATGTAACGGAGTAAATGTAGTGCATTACTACCCACCTCTGGAAGAGTTGTATGTTAAAACTGAGCGTTTGCTATGGATTATTATTGAAGGATGAATATGGATTGCATGTGTGGAGTTTGACCACGTTTGTGCAAGAACTGGTTATGTAAACCAGTAACCGTATATGCAGTGTACAGTGTAACCGTATCTTATTTAATGATTTATAGCCCAGAGTGTTTTCCAAATAAGTGTATTATGTGTTACTGTATATGTGAAAATATGAGAATTACATTTTTTTAAACTGTTATGCATGTCATTAAAGCCTGGTTAACAATGCATGCTTTAATGAGTGATTTAAGCATGTGCTAAATGCATAAAATGCTGTGAATGATATAAGCATGTAGAAAGGTGATGTACTGTATTCTGAAGCATAGGGGTAGGCTAATGCCCTGTTTGTATTTTCTTTTGTCTTTAGCCTTTACCGTATTTCATTTCTGTATTTCATTTTCATATTTTTTCTTTTATATCATTACCATATTTAATTTGTGCATCTTTATTATCATTAATTTATACGGCCCCATCAACCACTATTTTTTATTTAAACAGCTTCAGAATAAAACCCCAAAATATATGTTTGTACCCTGTGTTGTTTCTTTAACAAATGGAATTATATGCAGTATGGCAAAACAACATAACAATGAATAATACAAACATCTAAAAGGCTAATAAAATAAAATAGAAACAATAACAAATAGCCTAGTAATATATGAAAAAACAATTTTTTTTAGCTCTTTTTTTTTCAGGCACAGAGAGCCTTTCAAAGTACAGCTTAATTTTGCTGACCAATGTCACAAAATGTAATTTGTGACTGGAGAATTTTCAGTTATGTGAAACTTTGCCAAAAGTAATAAAAGATTAATAAGATTGGGGAGACTTTTTTCCACTTTCTTTACATGAATAATAAAAGTAAAAGAATTATGAAAAATGACAATGACAAAAAAAAGCCAGTTCCTTAATGACATCATCGTCCAATAGTAATGGATTACATTAATTTTCTGATATTTGTTGGTATTGGTTGTATTGTCTAACGTTAAAACATTCCATCCTGCTGGACAAAATTACAGAAATCATTATGATGTGAAAAAAATCATAGTTTAAAAAAAATTCATATCAAAATGTACTTACATATGAGTTCCTCACATGAACTCTCAGTCACTCTGAGCAATGATAATTTTAGCGCTTTATGCATCCTGTTCAACTTGCAGGCCTCTCATCATTAAACAGTGGTTTCAGCTCTTAGATTTACAAGAGATCGATCAACAACATCTCTCTGCAAAGTGCTTTTGCTATACATTTCTGTAAGTGTGTAACTGAATATCCAGCTCAAGCATCTCAACCCTCCAACTACTCCTCCCAGCTCTTTTCCCTACTTTCCAAATTTTTAGTAACTGCTACTAACACAGTTAGCTCGAACCTGGCATTTTCAACTTGAACCCTGTAGGACTTTGGGTAGTTTTAAAGAAAAGCACAATTAATCTTCCTTATTTTGGTTCGGTGTTCAGCAGCCTGAACATGGTTAATTTAGACTCAAATGAGGACTTCCAGAGCTGCAGCCATGAAGGAAACCAGGGAACCGTTTCCCATTTGGATTGTGGTTAGGTAATAAAGAAAAATCTGTGTGCCTGCAGCTTGTTTGTTGTGCAAATGAAATTTTAAGAAAATCCATTTGGATTTGTGATTATTTGCCAATTTATTATTATTATTATTTAATTTTTTTGTAAGTAATAACAAGCAAATTCAATTTGTTTGGTAATAAAAATGTGCAGTATGACAGCTGCAATTGTGTCCTGAGTTGATCAGCCAACACCTGCCATCTGATGTAGCATCTCCCACCTCTATGTCATCCAGTTTGGAGATAAATATATTCAATGGTCAAATATTCATCCATCTTCGACTGCTTACCCGGGACAGTGTCGTAGCAGACTAAGCAAAGTACCCCAAATGTATTTTCCCCCGCCACATCCTCCAGCTCGTCCTGGGGGATCCCGAGGCTTTCCTAGGCCAGTCTAGATATATAATCACTCCAGCATGTTCTGGGTCTTCCCCTGGGCCTCCTCCCAGTTAGACATGCCCAAAACCTCCACAGGATGGCGACCAGGAGGCATCTGTAACCGTATAAGGATGGCTTGGAGGAGGCGGGAACCGGCTAAACAGTAAACATAAAGTTTAATGTCAAAACTCAACTTAAAACAACATACATAAGGACGCACGTGCAGCATGGCCGCCTGCATCTCTCTCTCGAATTGGCACCTACGGCTCATATTTATCCCACTCCCGTCTGATTAGCCCGATTCACAGCCGGCCGTGTGTCCTCACAGCCCGGCAATGGCTCCTCCTCGTCACAGCATTCTAATCAGATGCCCGAACAACCTCAACTGGCTCCTTTCGATGTGGAAGAGCAGCGGTTCTACTTTGAACCCCTCTCAGAACACCCTAACCCTTAGGATCAGCTCTGACTCCATACAAAGAAAGCTAATTTTAGCCACTTGTATTCGCAATCTTATTCTTTTGGTCACTATCCAAAGCTTATGAAGCTAGGTTAGGGTTGGAGAGCTTTGCCTTCAGGCTCAGCTCATTCTTCACCACCATGGTTCACAGACACTGCACCGATCCACCAGTCGATCTCACACTCCAACTTTCCCTCACTCCTAAACAAGATCCTGAGATACTTGAACTCTTCCACATGGGGCAGCTGATCTCTCCATACCTGAAGAGAGAAATCCACCCTTTTCCAGCAGAGAACCATGGCCTCAGACTTGGAGGTGCTGACACTCATCCCAACCACTTCACACTTCAGCTGCAAAGTGCACGCTGGAGGTCTCAGCACGATGAAGCAAACAGGACCACACCATCTGCAAATAGCAGGGATGCAATCCTGAGGCCCCCAAATTGGACACACTCCACACCTCAGCTGTGCCTTGAGATCCTATCCATAAATATCTCATAAATTATCGGTGACAAAGGACAGTCCTGTCCGAGTCCAACGGCAACTGTGAACAAGCTTGACTTAATGCCAATGATGCAGACAAATCTCTCACAACGGTTTTCAGGGACCATATGCCATGCACTAGCAGCCTCTGTACCCCATACTCCTGCAGCATCCCCCACCGGACATCCCGGGGTACAAGGTCATTTGCCTTCTTCAAGTCCACAAAAGTCCTCTCCAGCACCCTGGCATAAGCTTTCACAGGTAGGCTGAGAAGTGTGATCCATTGATAGTTGGATCCTTTTTAAAAATGGGAACTTTCCAATTTGGAGTTCTTTGACTACATCAGTGAGCTCTGCCAGGGAGATGGGTGTCAACCCCCCAAGTCATCTGTCCCTGCCTCCTCCACAGAGTGCATGATATTTGGGTTTAGAAGTTCCTCATAGTGTTCCTTCTTGTTTAGGTCCCTGTTCCTGTTTCCTGTGTTCATTTTGTAATCCTTTTGTAGTTTCATTTTATGATTGGTTTTCCCTTGATTATTTTCTCAGGTGTCCCTCCTTCCCTTGTTTGCCCCTGTGTATTTAAGCCCTGGTTTTCGCTGTTTTCATTGTCAGTCTTTGCATGTATTGTTTATATTCTGTGCTTGGTTCCCTGTGTTTTGGTTTTCTGTTTATTCTAATTTAGTTTGTTTATTTTTATGTTAATAAAGCTGCGTTTAGATCCTCATTCTTTGCCTGCCACGTCACAAAAATTGTGTAACTGTGCAAAATTACATTACATGGATCCTTACACAAATATGTCAGTTCCGATGTGAAATGTTCACTGCGTGGCACTAAAAAACAAGTTAAATATTCTCCCCAAAAGGTTAATGGTCTGTCGTGTTTTAAATTAACAAAAATGACCTCCATACCTTAAATCTAAACTTAATCAGTAGTGTCATAAAAGCAAATGTGAGGCTAGAAATGCAATTGCTGAAGCAACCATGTCATTTTGTGCTGCTTTTATGACACTTGCTGCTCACATGTCAACTCGCATGCTCTTCAGGACTCGAACCCCACTCTGCTGTGTCGCAAGTGCAATGCTCAATTAGTCAATAAGCATGTAAATGTGCTTGGTTATGTAATGCAAACATTTACATATATCTTACAAGTCATGCACTTTAGCAAGTGTTTTGATGTCATTACATAGCATTGTGTGAGAAACAAAGCAAAAAGTGTGTATGAACTGATAATCGTCCATTTTACTCATGAGTTGTGTGTGTGTGTGAATTAAAGTTGTTGTAGTAGCACCTCTAGTGTTCATTTCACCAAACTGCCACGATCCATTCAACAAGCCAGGTAAAAATAATTTTGCAAGAATTACCAGTAGGTAAAGAATAGTATGATAACATGATTCTGTGAGACCAGATTGATCATTTAAAATGAAGTAAAACTATTCAAGAATTTCAAAAGGACCAAAAAATATCAGAATTCTGCTGTGATGCATGAATACACTGTTGGGTATTGTTAGTGTAGCGCCCCCTGATACATGCCTGTGTCATTGCTTGTGTGCGTTGTGGTCTTAGAAACAAAAAAACTGTCCATTTAACATGACTGAGCAAAAATAAAACGAGGCTAGAGGTACCTGAATGCTCTTTTTGAAAGAAGCTGATCTCCTTCTGCAACAGTTTGCAGTCTGTAAAGTACTCACGAACCAGTCCGGTTCTGGTGTGCTATCACATCTGCAAATTTCACTCTCTGCCTCGCTGCCAGAAGTGCGTTAGGTAAACAGGATACAAATGTTAGGTAACTGTAATCTGTTACAGTTACATATAAACCCATTGTAATCAGATTACAGATAAATTAAAAAAAAAATGGGATTAATGTCAGGATTAGAAGTTTTAATTTTTGACAAAAGAACTAGTGAATTTTCTTGATTTAAAGTGATACAGACAGTTTGTTTAGAGTGAGAGATGGTTAAGTTGCACATTCTCTTTGGGTTCTCTCTCATGACTCATTTAAGTGTCCATTTCTGCATATCGCAGTGCCATTTTATGGTCCGTTCTGCGTAACGTGGTGGCCCATTCGGCATGTTTCATGGCAGACCCACCGGCTCGGCTCTCCTGATGGCCAGTCCGCCCCTCATTAGCCCCAAAGTGAGTCGGCCCACTAGGAAAATGCCCGGTATACCAGATTACCAGTCCAACCCTGCCTGGAAACCTGCTATTACTTACTCTCCTTTTCACCTCTTATGATTTTGCATCCCTGATCATTAATAGCACATCCAGATTGTACATATACATACCTTTCAAATTAATTGAAAATGTGTTTTAAGTTCTTAGGAAAGAAAGTTTAATGAATTAATCTGATTTTAATTAATTATTATTGAGAATAGTTCAAATATCTGAGAGAGGAAGATGTTCTGGCAAATGTAACATGTTCAACACTTATAGTAATTAGGAATAAGTAATAGAAAAGACACTAAAAGTTCAAATTTGTTTTGATCTAATCTTTAAAAATAAAATTAAAAATTTTGTTTTCTTTTTGGAATCAAAACTTTTTTTCCCGTTAAAAATCCTCCTTAAACATAAACATAAATCAGCCATATACTGTTAGCTGGTGATGATTGACTTTGGATCATGAGCAAGCAGGGGAAAGACAGGCTCAAGCATTTAATTATGACAATTATAACTATGATGAAGATGATAACGTGTGATCTACCTATTGAATACAGTCTGAATTTAAAGAATGGTCCAAATTACTCTTGCCTATGCACACTAACTGCACTATGCACACTAACTGCACTATGCACACTAACTGCACTATGCACACTAACTGCAATACATGGCAGTACTACACTTTACAGTGTTTTTGAATCTTAGGTATATCAGACTTATTTTAATGATAACCAAGCTATAATTCAGTGCATCTGTTCTGATGTTTGCTTTATGATACATGTCTTTTTTCTGTAGCAGACAGAACTCACCTGATTTCTTTACAAATACTGAGTTGTTCAACATTAACGGCTCATTTTCAGTTTTCTTGGTAGGGTGCAGTGTACATATTTCTTTTCCGTAGATATAATAACAGCTACAACAATACTCATAATATTACTCAAACATGCTATGTTTGCATTCAAGGCTAAATTTAAAGTTTTAAAAATCATATTGAATTTATCTTGACTTTAATTACATACTGTAAGTGCCCTTCTGATAATCCAAAATTAAGGAAAAGTAATATGATTACATTACTTTCACATTGCTGTAATTGGATTGGTACAGATTACATTTTTTGTTAAGTATTCAGTAAATGTAACAGATTACATTAAAAAGAAACCCTCCCAACCCTGGTTATAATAACATTAAGGAAAATATCATGAATTGAAACACTTACTTTAGCTGTATACAAATAAGAATAAAAGGGAATTATTCTCAGAATGGGTTTAAATGCAGCCTACCTAAACATGTATACCTAAACATTTATATAAGTGTGTGTAGACTTCTCTATAGTGACTTCACTTTTAAGTGGGGTTCAATTAGACAAATGAAATAAAGTAGCGAGAGTTTGAAAAGTGGTTAAAAAGAGTTTATTTTCTAAAAGTCCACTGTTGACGTCACAAGTGCCCATAGTTGAAGAAACACCCGTACAATGTAAGCGTATATGTGCGGTCACAATTTCACACAATAGAGGACTTTGAATGCCCACAGCCAGCTTTAATAATACTCTTAGTTTCAGATGAACAAACTGCTTTGGTAAGTGCTCTGCCATTTTGGCCATTTTGGGATTGGACAGTGTTTTCCTTGAAACGTCTCTGTAGTGTTGCATTTTAAAGGTTATGCTACTTAAATGTCCATTCATATCCCTCCATTGGTAGAGGTCAGAATATAATGTGTGTCCTCTGTTATTGTAGTCAGTGCTAGCTGGAGTTATTTTGAGGGCACTTGAATTCCATGGTTTTTCCTGATCAAATACTTTGAAAGTGTCTTCGTGTGCGGAATTCATACAGGCTTTCTTAATGCGAATTCCAGTGTCATCTTCAACACAGAAAATAGGTAAAAATAAGCTTTCAGTCAGCCTATATGCTAACCTTAAGGGGCGGTCACACTACACTTCACTTTACGCTCCATTCATTCCCATTCAAATGCATACATATGCGGATGACCATAAATGCATACTAGTGAAGAAATGTCATACTTATCTGCGTACGAAGTTTACCGTTAAACGAGAATATGCGTGACCATTAGTAGAAAGCATATTTCAAAGCTGAGTGTTTTATTGTTGCAGGAATATAAGTAGGAATATAAGTAGAATATAAGTATTTAAAAATGTTTCATTATAATGTTATTTGTGCACCAGAAGCCCTCCTCTATGACATCATATCCTGGTACGTTGAGTTGTCCAAAAAATATTTGCACGCTCAAAGCCTAGTCTGACTGCCCGTTTAGATCAGGGGTGGAGCTACGGTTGGCCACCATGGACCGAATCTTGGCCACCCCTCTCGCAATTACCATTTTGGTCATTTTTTGTCTTGTGCACAATTTAGTCAGTCTACATTTATCGGCAACACTTTTCAGTAAGGTTTCATTCTTTAACATTAGTTAATGCTTAAGTTATCATGAACAAACTATTAACAATATACTCTTTACAGCATTTATTAATATTTTTTAATGTTAGTTAATAAAACTACAATTGTTCATTGTTAGTTCATGTTAGTTCAACCATCTTGATTGTTTTGGGTTGAATGTATCACATGACAACAAATACGCCATATGTCCTGTCCGCAGTAGTGCAAATAGGCTACTTTTTCAAATGTATTGACATAGGACAGTGTTTTCAAAAAGCACAGTTTTCGCTGTCAAAAATGCTGTAACGTGAAAAAAAAAAGATGAATTTTCAAACAAAAACGTATTAGCGTGGATGTAGCCTGAGTGTGCTGTTGCCTATACAGCTGGAGTTTTGCTTTCTGCCCTCTGGAGAAAACAGGTGTTACTTCAAACTTGAATTACTAAGATGGTAGAAATATTCCTCATTATGGTTTGGGAACATGATTAATTACATACGTTTTTTAATGTGTTATTTTTTATAATTGATCACACTGAATTAACACATTAAATTGGCAGCCCTAGTATGTATTTTCTTGTCAAGAGACACACTACCTGCTTTGAAACTCAATTAAACATAATCTGATTTATCTCCTGGTACAAAACATGATAATATTGGCCAAATTGCACTCTTACACATCAGTCTGCAACATTTATCTGAAGTACAAGGTGAGTGCATTGTGTAGTTGACCATTCCAACAAGTCCACTTGGAAATCAACAGTATCTGGACAACAAGAAAACATAGAAATCTCTTTGCTAAATTACCCCTGAGAAGAGGAAGCAGTATCAGATGGAAATTGAGCCATTTTGAGCTATTTTCTATCTTAGCTTCAAAGAGGCCAGCAGTGGAACTAGGCTTCCAACTTCTTGCACATTAAGATAGAAGTCTGTTAAAAGAATGGCTTGCCTCGTATAATAATCTGTGTTTTATCCTTGCAGGATCCTTTTTTGTACTGATCTGAAACAGTTTTTGTATTAGTTTGTGAAGATAATCTTAAACCAGTTTTTCATAGGACTGAAATGGTTTTCCTGACTCAGCACAGTAATATAGAATGACTGATTTACATATATACTGCTTTAAATCCAGATCTTATCCAAGAACAGCTGCAAAAAAAAAAAAAAAAAAGGCATAAAAAGTGCATTTGATGTACAGTATGCTTTATTTCAATATGACTTGTGCACAATAAATGGCAAACCTTGCCTGGTGCATCGTGACAAACCTCTTTTCTTCACTTCTACACAAACACAATGCAATGCTACTGTCATTTTTCTCATAATCAATATTTCATGTCTGATGTAATAACACTGCATATAGGAAGGGCCCCAATTTAATGAGAAAATAAGCTTTAGACCCATTATGTATGACTTGCCATTATCTCAATTTGTCAGGAGTGGGAAATTAAAGAAGCGTGCTGAATTTGCAAAACCCTTTTTTTTTTTTTTTTTGGTGGTGGTGGTGAATTAATGGCGTTACAGGCCAGTGCACACTTTCATATGCTGTTATTGCTTACAATGAATGTAAAATGCAGAAGAACTGGGTGACGAGGTCTGTTCCCAGCAGTAAATGGAGCCTAATAGAATGCAAGGGAGAAAATGACAAGCACGCTAATACAGTTATGATGAGTGAGTGAGTGAGTGGGTGAGAGAGAGAGAGAGAGAGAGAGATCAAAGTCAGCTAGATCTGGATATCTGTAGCACGACCATTTGCATTGCATAGCATTGGGCTACTTTGGTTTTTGCTACTTTTAGAACCATAAAGAAGTTACTGATCTCACAAAAATTACACGGGTGGGACGACATTTTTCCTAGCAATCACGCCATTTTGTGTTGGACACTTTTGGCTCATGTGCTCTTCAGGATTCGTACCCTGGTCCTTTGCATCACAAGCAAAATGCTCTATCAGTTGAGCTGCTGCACTGTTTGGTCTCACTTGAATAAGCTTGAAAATGTATTTGGTTATGTAATGCAAACTGGATTGTGGGAGGAACAGAGCAAAAGTAAATGTTTAATAATGTGATAATTGGTTGTCTTTCTCGTGGTTTGAACGGGAATATAAGTCAGCTGGGTTAGTATTAAAAGTGATCGATAGTTATTTGATATCATCTGCTGGTGGGGTGCACAAACTGCAAATGAAGGGACAAAGTTTCAAATATGAGTCGAGAATATATCTGGTTCTCAGGCATCAGGCGCTTTACACCACTTCATTAGCAGACATATCACCAACAGTTTGCATGCACAGACAAAGCAAGCAATCCCACCAATTGCCCACTTGCACTTTGTTCCAACATGAATATAGTGCTGAGAATTAGCGCTCTCTTGAAAATTGGATAAGAAGCAGTGTACAGTCGTTGTGCATAGTTTTACGCCTAGCACGGTCATGAAAACAGAGCTCTAATTCTAAGAATACTGTCACCACGCTGTCAATGCATTCCCAGCATGTTGTCTCCACCATCGCCATCTTTTTTATGAAAAGGAGCGGAAATGCATGCACCAGTGATCATGCACATCATCGATTCACAAGTAAACGGTTTTCATTCATAGTTCACCCAAAAGTGAAAATTCTCTCATTATTTACTCACCCTCATGCTATCTCAGGTGTGTTTGACTTTCTTTCTTTACAAGAACACATTTAAAGAAAAATATAAATGTATCTCAAAAATCAAAGACAGTCAGCATTAACGTCATCGAGTCGAAGCGATCTCTTGTGTGACGTATTCACATTGCCATGATACAGACGTAATCTCAAGTTCTCCACTCGGTTGAGACATCCAGGATAAGCACACAAATGTACCATTGTGAGTAAAGAAACAGATAAATACAGATAAATATCTTAGCCCATACCAACCAAGCTACTGTACAGCGTTCCTCCTCCTCACTTGTAAACAGCACCGCTCTTCTGTCTGTGACTTGCGTGACTCTGTTCTCACGTGATTGAAATGCCAAAGCGATTATGTCCCACCCGCGTACTGCTGCAGAATGGAAGCTTGATTTAGAGTTAAAAAAAAGTACTTAAATATTTATATTTTTTGCACCAAAAACGATCATGTCACTTTACTTTACATTACTTTAAACGTTGGAATCGTATCGATGACGTTTATGCTGACTGTCTGTGAGTTTTGGAGCTTCAAAAGAGAAATCTCCATTCACTTGCATTTTAAGGAGATATTTTTCTATTTTCCTTCTAATGTTTTCTGGAGAAGAAAGATAGTCATTCACACCTGGGATATCATTATGGTGAGTAAATAATAAGAGAATTTTCCTTTTTGGACTATCCAATTAATGCACATTTTGACTTGTGCAAATCTCTTGAAAATCTGCCAGGCGTATAACGTTTTTTTTATATGCATATCAAGCATTTCCATTCAGGATGTTTTAAGGTCAAAGTTAAAATTTGCATGGAAATAGTTGGATGGAAAACCAGCAAGTACTCGTGCAGCCTCTTGTGTTTATTTCACTAGGAAACTGCAGCAATATGTACAACGAGCCACATTAAAGTCATTTTGCATTAGTGTTGGTATATAAATGGGATTCTGTGAGACCAGGTTGCAATATTGGGGGGGACACATACATTTTAATAAGTCTTTTTTTCCCCAAGCTAAACCGCCAAAGCTTTAAAAAGGAGAATAGAAAGAAGCAATGTATACAGTGTATATATATATATATATATATATATATATATATATATATATATATATATATATATATACTGTATTATTAATGGAATGTGGCCACCATACTGTATTCCTACCAGGCTACCTGGAAAAAATATGCCCCCCCAAAAAAAGAAGATGAAGGTTGTCCAGCCTAGAGGGAGATACTTCATATTAAAAAAAGGGCCCCTCAGGCTTGGTTCAAGATGTGCTTTTGCATGTATTGTATAATTTCTCAAAGGATCTCTTGAAGTTTTCTTCAAGCGTCCCCTTAAACATTTTTAAAATATCTTTATCAGAAAATAAAAAAGAGTAAAGAGTAAAAAGTTGGAAGCTGGATCATCAGTGTGATATGTTGGAAAGTGAATTAAGAAAATGTGATTAAAAACAATCTGATGCCTCAAAGGAAAAAGCCGTCTAATGAGAGTTTTGTTTTCCATAAAAAGAGTCAATGTACTTTTCCCATAATTATACATTCTCCCACATTTTCACCCTGCTCTGCTAATATCCAAGATAAAATTCATTGCATCCCTCATTTAGTTAACACAACTTGCGCCAGTAGAGCTGTACTAATCGACTGTGACAGCCAGTAAATGATGTTTAAAGCAACTTGAATCATTTGGTAATGGGCCAGTTGGTGTATGAGATCTGACCAAAGCTCCTGCAAAGGGATTCATAACAGTAAACATCTAGTAAATATGCCACAACAATAAAGCTTTAAGACAATGTCAAGACAAAGTATTGCTTTTATTTATTTCCTGTTTGGGAGAGTATGTCATCTAGCAAGTAAGCTATTCACACATCCTGTTGTTAGAGTTTATAAACAGCAATGAATTGCTGTTAGGGAAGGTAGAGTAGATTTTGTTGCACATATTTATCATAATCTATTATTTAGATCACTTTAAATCTTCAGTTTATGCCTGTGCTGTGCCTTGTTAACTTGGAAGCATTAGCCATGAATATTCCAGTGATGTAGGTTGTGCTCAAACAATGTGCCAACCAATGTTTTTTTTCTCATTGTAACCCTGGTAACACTGTAACAATTTTTTTTTTTTGGTTCCTGGGTAGTAAGTGTTATTTCCTAATTGCTTATGCCACAAACGTATTGAAAATAGATATTATCCCCCACAAACTTTGCCTATGTGATCAGGAGTGTGATATTTTGAAATGTACCACATATAGCACATTCCAGATAGATTCAGTGCTGAGTAAACTTGGAGTAACTTTTAGAACTTTCTAGTAATATAAATATTAGTATAAATACAAGCCCACAAGTTTAGTTTAGTTCCAGCTGCCTAAGTGGATACATATCTGCATTTTTCTGACATGGCATCAAGAGGCTGCAAGCATCCGGCAGACGCATTTTGCTATGTCTGTGGCCATTTATCATGACAAGAGTGAAAACGTACTCAGTGGAAGCATCTCCTAAGATGTGTGATGCCTACAAGGTGTATTTTGGCATGCCTGTCAGGGATCAAGACAAACCCTGGGCACCTCATTTCACCTGCGAGCACTGCAAAAAAAACCTCTGGAAGGTAAGATGGACAATTGTTACTTGAAATTTTATGATATCAAAAATTTTAAAATGTTTTACATTTTTCAGTGTTATTGAAAAAATATATCATATATAAAAAATGAGCCATGAAGTTCTCTATCCCAAGAATTTTGCGGGAACCCACTGACCACTCAAGCAGCTGCTACTTCTGCATGGTGGACCCTTCCAAACGTTAGACTGGCATGAATGCACCTGCTATCACGTATCCGGACCTTCCTTCATCTATCACCCCGGTGCCACACTGCCATGAGCTCCCCGTACCCACTCCTCCGGAGAGAGCAGCCGTCTTTAGAAGAGAGCAGGGGAAGACGTTGTAGATCCAGATGACAATTTCAGAGGTGGAGCTGAGGATATAAACCCATACTACTCCAACCAAAAAAGAGCTCAACGACTTGATTAGGGATATTGATCTCACCAAGTCCAGTGCCGAGCTTTTGATGTCTAGACTCAAGCAATGGCACTTGTTGGATGAAAGTGTGCAAGTCACAGATCAGAGGAAGCATCACCAACCTTTTTACAGCTTCTTCACCCATCAAGATGAGCTCTGCTTCTGCCACAAGATTACCTGTCTGTTCGAGGCAATCAGAATCGCCTGTAACCAGAATGAGTGGCGCCTCTTCATTGACAGCTCATCCAGGAGCCTCAAAACCATGTTGCTCCATAATGGTAACAAGTACCTGTCTCTTCCACGGCTCACTCGGTGCACCTCAAAGAGGATTACAACAGCATCAAGACCTTGCTGGACATCTTGAAGTAATCCTAAAGGGCACACTGCCATCTGCCTGGAGTGGGAGAACCGCTGCCTGGGGCGGAGGAGATCCATACCATCCACCAAATCAGTGAAGCATTCCATCCACCAGAGGCAGAAGACTGCCTCCGATCCACCCAGGGAGGAGCGGCTGTCATCCACTAGAGGGTGGCTACAGCATATCGGAGAACCGGCAAGTATGATTTTTTCTTCTCTCTCTCCCGCTGTAGCTCCATGTTGGCCTTTCCCTCTTTTTTTGTTGTTTTTCCCTCCCCTTGTCTCCCTCCCAGGTCCAAGAATATCTTAGAGATGGATTCCAGCAAACGGACGGTTTCCAGCACAACACCGACTCATCCACAAACTCTGAGTAAGCCAAAAAAACTAAACAAAAAAACATTTATCTACTGAATCCCATCTGGCTAAGCGGGAACGTGATCGTGGTCAGGCGAAAACTAGAGTGAACATAAGCAGGGCCTTTGATTCCTGGAGGGACATTAATTCGTTTTTGGGGATCAAAACTGATCCTGAATTGTCATTCTTCTTACTGGACAGGCAAGCTTACATAACTCCAAAGCATATGAAATAAAGTGCAATAAGGAGTGATTTGTGTAATTTTAGCTAAACTACAATAACACATGAAATGAATACTAGACAATGTTCAAGATAATGCAAAAAGCTCCATTCATTAGTGTAACACAATTTGTTTATACAGAAAATATATACAATCTATTATTATAAAACAATAGCACATCAATATATCAAAATGACAGTTGTGATGGAATCACATCAAAACTGAATTGTGTCATCATATTTATAATGTACAGTCTATTTTATAAACAGCTACTGTCATCATCCATCAAATTTAGCTAACATTTATTGATAAAGCTGGCTAGCTAGCTAACGCCAACATAAGCTATTGTATAAATGCAGTCAATGTATCATGCAAAGAAAAGTGATTACTTCAAACTACAGACTCGCAGAGTCAGACCTGAATCCAGACTTTGTTTTAGCCCTGTTTCAGCACTGGAGAGTCAAATATAATATGCAGTCTCAAAGTTTGTAGTAAAACAATCATAACCGTGTCATTTTAATTATGCTACCTCATCTGTCAGCATGATGCTGGTGAATCACGCTCAGTCCCTTTTACGATACATCATTGTTTTGGCCGATGCTCACTCACTCACCCTATGGAGTGTGTGCATGAGTGCAAGTGTAACGGGAGCCAGCTGGTAAATAGCTGTGCAGTGTATAAACCTCACTCTCCTGATCTCAAGAGGTGCACTAGCGACTGACGCTAGGGGCTGTAGCCTTTAACCTTCTCATTAGCGCACCCGCCTCCCATGCCGGAGACGTCGGTTTGAGTCCCGTTGGGAGCGGGGGCGAGTAGGACCGGCTACAGTGGTGCCGTGACCCGGATGGGAGTGAGGTTTAGGGGGGTGAGTGTAACAGGAGCCAGCTGGTAAATAGCTGTGCAGAGTATAAACCTCACTCTCCTGACCTCAAGAGGTGCACTAGCGACTGACGCTAGGGGCTGTAGCCTTTAGCCTCCCACGCTGGAGACATCGGTTTGAGTCCCGTTCGGAGCGGGGGCGAGAATGACCGGCAACACAAGCACAAGCAAAAGGTAGCTGGCTGCAGATCACTTAATGGCCACAGGTGTCATTAACAACAAGGGTTTATGAATCCTACAACCTGCACCTTTAATTATATCACAAAAAGTTCACTGTTAAATTTCCTAGAACAAATTCAGTGGATATACAGTGTGCTGAGGACATAATGTATGGTAATGTAATCATAAAGCATTCAATTCTTTAGGTTATCTGAATTTAAATTGTGCGGCATATAATTGGGATGATTTTCAGTGTGTTAGATAGATGTCTGCATGATGTAAATTCTTGCAACCTCACGATTGCTGCAGCTGGATCAACCTGGTCACACCCTGGAGCTTGGAAATGTCCTATTTTCAGAAGTTTCTCCTAATGTAGGGTGATTGTGTGGACTTGCGACGTTTTTCCTTCTGGCACTGTTACAAGGCTGCCCTCCTCATGCATAATATCCATGCAATTCTGCGCCTGTCAGATATGTGTTGTAATCTCTTTGAAAACCAGGATTTGCACAATGGAGACATCTTCTAGCAGCAGCTTTGACAAATATGGAGAAATGGAGAGTTAGATTAGCTTTGATATTCACTGTTCAGTACAATGAATCTAAAGAAAGAGTGCACTTTTTTAAACTATATCAACGTAATCGCACTGGAAGTCAACGTGTTGCTACCAAGTGTTCCAGTATACCTCTCATCGACCCCATTCTTTCAAGTTATTGACAAGCCGCATCTCCCATCAGACATTTTTTGAATCAGTTCAAGTGTGTTTATCAACCTGCATTGCCTTAACAGCTCCAGTAGCATCACAGACCTGGTTTCACATTCTGCGTTGAAACCAGGAAGTTGTGTCATTTGCATAATCAATGAAGATCAGGATTTGTAGGTTTCATTTTCCCTCTAAGATTGCATTATTACTCCACTGACTGTTAAGTTTAGGGTTGGGGTTTGGGTCATGAGTTAATAATATATGCATTCTTCACTGTATCAATTACAACTAAAAACAACTTGCTTTTGGTGACCCTCTGTGGACATATCACACGGAATCTGGAGCTCTCACATGCCCGTATGTTCAACAACAATTCCAGCTTTGGCCACTGGGGGGTGGTGAGTCAAATTGCGGTAAGCACAGACAGGTTTCAGCTGAAGAACTTTTCAACCTACTGTTGCTGAATTCACAGGGAGATCAGTCTGTCTATATTACAGTAAGGGTTAAACTAAAGTATCTCACTGAAAAAGCTTGATTTAATTTTTTAAATGTTTTGGTTGCACAACATTGCTTTAAATAAGTGCCATATTTCCCTCACACAATCTCTGCTCTTACAGACAATATGTCAGTGTACTTGTAATGTCGTGCTCAGTTTTATTATTTTCTCACTGGGATTTTCTTGTTGAAAGCATCAGTTTCTGCAAATGCCTCATTTGCATATTAGATTGTATTTGTTTGTTTGTTTATTTGTTAGGCTTGTTTTCTGCAAGACATTCCCTGGTTGACTGATGCGGTGACAGCCCTTGTTTGGAAGCTAAGAAAGTTCAATGAGCATCATGTGAGAAGCAGAGGAGAATCTTTAAGCAGGTTCCACCACACTATTATCTTGACCACACTGAATTATCCTGCTTCTCCTGTATGAAGTCTGGGTTTTAGAACTCTGGCTACAGTAGAATAGCTTTGGGACCGGGGTTCTGTCTCTACCTGCTTCCACCCTATTTAGAGAAAAAAATAAAATAAAAATAGAGCTGGATTTTGATTCTAAGACAAACATTTATGGACAGAGTAAGTCAGTTTTGAGGGCCAAGAGTTAGAGTGAGTTCAGTTTAAAATATCAGAGATATTTGTATGTATGCAGGGCTTCATTTTATCGAATTAACCATGAAACAAACCAACCAGCTCCGAGGTGAATCACATTACAAACATTGATTTGAAGCAACACATTTAAAGAAAAAAAAAACTGAAGGTACAAGATTGTGTACTTAACAGATTTAATGAAGTAATGAACAACAATCCCATGAAGCATTGTGAATTTATTTGACAATCAAATTAAAAACAATGGAAATATACAAGACTACTGATTTAAAGTTATTGATTTTAAGTTTAATGCAAACTATTCAGTAGTTAGTAGTTTGAAAGTGTAGGGGACTTACTCGACTGCATCATTCTGAGTGCAACATGCAAATGGACAGTCACTGCAGAGCTCTTTTGGCAGGCTTTGTTGCCACAATTCTTTGATTTACATTTACATTTATGCATTTGGCAGACGCTTTTATCCAAAGCGACTTACAGAGCCCGTATGACAGGGACAATCCCCCCCGGAGCAACCTGGAGTTAAGTGCCTTGCTCAAGGGCACAATGATGGTGGCTGTGGGATTCGACCAGGGACCTTCTGATTAGCAGGGACCTGTGCTCTAGCCACTACGCCACCACCACCTCACTTTTGTGTAGTTATAAGTGTAGTTATTCACCACGTATTCCATTATTGAACTCTTTTTTTTATGTATTTTTTATGCAGAATGGCTTCAACAAAAGCATATATACTGTATCCCTGATTAATAACGTTTGCGCTGATGGTACGTCTGTCTAAAAGTTTATAAGTCATCATTAAAGTGCTAGTTTACCCAAAAATGAAAATGTTATTTACTCACCCTCATGTATCCCAGGTGTGTGTGACTTTCTTTCTTCACCAGAACACATTTGAAGAAAAATAGAGAAATATCTCAGCTCAGTAGGTCCTTAAAATGCAAGTGAATGGAGATTTCTCTTTCGAAGCTCAAAATAATCACAGACAGTCAGCATAAACGTCATTGATATGCCAGATGATGTTAAATTAATGTCTTCTAAAGCAACATGATTGTTTTTTGTGTGAAAAAAAATATAAATATTTAAGTACTTTTGAATTACAAACCAATGCTTCAGGTAAGTTACAGGAGAGGATGGAGTTCAAGCAGTCTCTTGTGTGACGTATTCGCATTGCCATGATACGGACATAATCTCATGTTCTCCACTCGGTTGAGACATCCAGGATAAGCACACAAACGTACCATTGTGAGTAAAGAAACAGATAAATACAGATCTTAGCCAAAACCAACCAAGCTACTGTCAGCGTTCCTCCTCCTCACTTGTAAACAGCGCCGCTCTTCCGGCTGTGACTCACGTGCGTCAGTTCAAATGCCAATGCGATTACATCATGTGCATACCTCTGCAGAACGGAAGCATGATTTAGAGTTTAAAAAAATATTACTTTAATGTTTATCTTTTTTTGCACCAAAATAACACTTTGGAAGACATTAATTTAACAGCTGGAGTCGTATCGATGACGTTTATGCTGACTATCTGTGATTTCTGGAGCTTCAAAAGAGAAATCTCCATTCACTTTTATGTTAAGGACCTACTGAGCTAAGATAGTTTTCTATTTTTCTTCAAATGTGTTCTGGTGAAGAAAGACCTGGGATATCATGTGGGTGAGTAAATAATGAGAGAATTTTTCATTTTTGGGTGAACTATCCCTTTAACAATCATTTCCCCTTTTTTTAAAAAAATAACAATAATGAATCACATTTTTACTTCCAAAACTAGGCTTTTGAGTTCTATTGAAGCTTGCGCTATTTCTACTCAAGGCACTTATGATAAAGCATAAGGAAGAGTGTTTTAGGGCCAAAAAAATAAATCAATAAAAAAATCTGAAAAAAAATTATTGAGGTAAACACATTGCAGAATGAAAATTTGATATATACTGTATACTGTGTTCTGTTCACATTATTATTGGATTGGTGTTGTTTGTTATAAGGATCATTTACAAATAGGGTTGTTTGAGGTGATTAAAATTAGAAATATTTTACAAATCTTGTTTAATACACATTTCCTCCATGGACTAAATGGGTCATTTCTATTTTATGACAATAAAATGGCTACCTACATGTTGGTCACACCACATGACTTTGACTTCATGGACAAAAGTTTTACAATTTTAATCCTATTTTAAAATATTCATATTTTTAAATGTATGTCATACATAAAAAGTATTTAAGAAATAATATAATATAAGATTATTCTGCACTACTCATACCAAAACTTCTCTTTCATCAATAATTTCAGCTTTTAATTAAACTTTGATTGTAATTTATTTATTTCTGTCTATGGAGGGTTACATTAAATTTTTTACTTTAAGCCCAGAAAAATGATCAAAATGGCTTTAAACTCAGTAATTGAAAATATGTTCATCACAGAAGAGGTGTATTCAAGTAACTGTTTTGTGTGAATTGCATTTGTAATGTATGTTTTTTATCATTTTAAAGATCTGTGTTATGTCATTGACCAATAATGCATTTCAACTGTGTTTACTGTAGGTCTCTTTTCCATAAGCCACATGAGGAACAATCAAATATACTGTTTGTCATTTGAAAATGTAAATAAAGCCACAAGAGAAACATATGCATGATATTTTTATTTTGACAGCAACATATTTTATATAGGAATACCATACCATATGAGTTTTGCAACATAAACTGCGCATCTACCTGAGTGTTATAAAAGACTCCAGGCGCTTAGGATGACAGCGGATTGAAATGTATCTTGCACGCATAGACTGTTTACTGATGTCAATGAGAATCGGAAATCTAATCTGTCCAGCCCTTTTTTCCCTGAATTCTGAGTTAACTTAAGACAGTGGAGAGGGCAGCGAGTGGCGAGTGTTTAAAAAGAAGAAAAGATCAATAAATAAACTGACTAAGAGGAAGTGGAAAGGAATGGGATTCATTCTTCAACCTGCCTATCTGTCTTTTTGTCCGGGAGACACTTCCCAGCTGTCTGTCAGTCCAACAATCAGAACGCAAATACAATTAAGGGTTTATTGAACCAAGAGCCTTTGCGTCAGTGTCCTCAGTTTAGTCTTAACTTCTACTTAACAACTACAGGACCAAAGAGACGGACATCTGACCACCCATGACAACTGTGTAAGGTGTGCTTGCCTCTGGAGAGGGAAGAGGTCTGTCTATGTAGGGGGGGCGGGGGCATGGAGCCATCTGGACAGAAACATGTTGGGCTCTGTTGCTTCAATAAATTGTTGTTGACACTGCCCTCTAGAGATATGCGATAACGCATTAGCAATGCAGGTCTTGCTGCACCAGAGGCAGTGTGACCAGTTCATCTCTAGCAGTGTGTTTGCATGCTCTAGAGACGTGCTGTCTTTAGTCATTTATGGGGCCCAACGTTGTGTTTCTTCTTTCCTCTCCCCTCTGTTTATGTCAAAGAGCTGCCATCTCATAAATCATCAGAGAGGTTTACTAAGTGTGTTGTCATGACTCCACAAGCACACCTGTGCCCGAAGGAAGGACTGAGCAGGGCAGGGAGGATCCGGATGACACTGTGTTCTGTCTGGCACAGCTCAGCCTATAAATATGCATAAATAGGGTTGGTGTGTGTGCGTGTGTGCGTGCGTGTGTGTGTGGTACAAGTGCATAGCTTTCCTACTTTATTTTCAATTCTCTTATTAGGTTTTGTCCGCACATACACAAGCAATACACATTGAAATGATCATTACATTCACAGCTCACAACAAATGACTGTAATGAGATCTACTTTTGAGCATCCCGAGAGTATTGCATCAGAACTCACCCTCGGTGTGGGTGATCCTGAATACAAAGCGTTCCAAACAAAGGAGTTCAATATGAGGAAGACCTTAAATGACCTAAGGTATGTTTTTGTTTACCCACATCTCTTTAATCAGCACTTGTGGCAGGTTATGTTGGAAAGTTCCAAAATATATTTTCTAATTTGTGCCTTTGATTGATATTCGGAGAGCCTGAAACGAGGTCTTGACCCAAGAGTATTGCGTAATATTCTCATCCTTGCTTCCGTCTTCCTTGTGTGTGTTGTCAGAGGCATAATTTGCATTAAAGTAATATATATATATATATATATATATATATATATATATATATATATATATATACACACAATTCATAACTGCCAGTATCAGTTCAGATACACAAATATAAGGTTTAAAGTTTGTCCAATATTATATCGTTGTCTGAGATATAAAAATAATAAATATTTTAAACATCTAGTTTAAAACATGTGCCGAGTTCATAGAAATGTAATCTTTGTGTCCACATGAGTCCATATTTACAACATTTTCTACCAAAACAAAAATATATATTTAATGACTTTAAAATGTCAAGTGCTGTAACCATCAAGTACACTCAAGAATAACTTTACACATTTCAGTTTCATAATAAAAATAAATTCCATTATATTAAATAGAGCAATCGTTAATAATATAAGATAAATAAATATTGTCACAATTCAATTTGATGGAGTTTTATTATGAAATTGAAATGCGTAAATATAAAAAAAAAATTATCCTATTTTTTATGCATATATATATATATATACACACACTGTTATTTCAAATAAATTATGTTTTTTTTTCTTCTTTTGAATTAGAAAGATGTTTTCTCAGGGTTACTTACTACATTTGACCAGAACAAAACATGCCTTTTCAAGAAATGTCAAAATATCTGACATCTTCTGATATGAAAAATGTCTTTTTATTTTTTCCTCGACACATGACAACAAAATGGACAGAATTTCAAGAATTTCAGCTTTGCATGAGACTATTTATTTATTTGTGTATTTATTTATTTTTTTCTGTCTCCAGTCAATTTATTTATTTATATTGTTTTACTTTATCCTCCAGAAAAAATCCCAATGAATTTGAACTCAGAAACTGAAAACATGTTCATAGTAGAGGTCTATTAAAATAAAATAAAAAAATTACAAAAATAATTGTGTGAATGTCTGTGCATTTTTTTAACGTACTTTTGAATAAATTAATAAATCTGGACAAAAATGAACATCATGTCACTAACCCATGTAATTGTACAATATGTTCAATTAATAAAGGCTTATAGGCCTACGGTATACAAATGTCCTACATTATAACTGCACACTGTTCTCATGCCAAATCCCCTCCTTACTGAATGTACATTTACAAAAACTTCAGCCCCCCAAATCGAATCTGAGTGGGGTTAATTTGCAGCTAGGTGATGCTGTTCATTCGGATGGACGAAGGAACATTTCAAGCACTTGATCTTTCCAGGTCCTATGCAGTTAATGTAGGGCAGTGTTGGGTAAGATACTCTAAAAAAGTAATTAATTAATTACTAACTACTAATTACATCTTCTACAGTGTAATTAGATTACTTTACTAATTACTCTGTCTGAAAAGTAATTGCATTATTATTTACTAATTACTTTCTAAACACCTTATCAATGTCGACCAGATGAAAAATACAAGGATGGACATGAAACTGTCCTTTTAATTCTTTGACATATAACAAATCAAATCAAATAAATTATTCATGAACTGGCCAAATAATTGAAGGGGGTGCAATATATTAGCAACCATACATTTTAACATTAGATGTTAAATTTCGATTTAAATTTAAGAAGTAAATGTAATTAAATTACTGAAAATGAAGAGTAATCCCTTACTTTACCTTTTCCAGTGAAAAAGTAATTTAATTACAGTAATTGATTACTTAGTAATGCATTACACCCAACATTGATAGGTTAAGGCCACATCTCACCACATATATATGCCTGATCGTTCAAAACCTTTTCAGTGTGGGGGGAAAATCCTGCAGGAATAAATCGGCTTAGTGGACAGAATTAGAGAGGAAGGGTTTGAGCCAGGGTAGGATTAAAGAAAATTGTGTGAAATAAAAAGCGAGTGATCAGGAGTGACTCTTTTCGTACTGTTTCTGGAGGGAGGGGGGAGAGAGAGAGACACACACAGACACACACACACACACACACACACACACGCACGCAGAGAGAGAGAGAGAGAGAGAGAGAGAGAGTGAAAGAGAGAGAGAGAGGGTGAGAGAGAGCGCGCGCTCATAGATTTTCATCCAAATCCATATATCAATTTTTTAATCCTCGACTGCCGCCGTATTGCTGGTTGAAGCCGACGAGAGGACACTATTTCACAATGCAACGCGTTGAATAATCTTTGCGCAATCTTCACCTCTCATCTTTGCGTCCTCTGAAGTGCGCATTTGTTATAAACTTCAATTTTCCTTCCGTCACTTGGACAACATCATGACAGGTTTGTGGGATCGCATCCCTTTGGAATGGTGGGAATTACGCGGCGAGATGCCAGATCGCATGTAAACGCCAATGGAGTTTGGGATTTATTGCAAAATATGGGAAAGATGACCGTCTTGTCTTTGTGTTATCTCTTGTGCGCTGATCTACTGCAAATAGCTGCCGGTAAGTATTTACGTGTTGTGCTGTTCAATGTTTTTTTTAATCGTTAACCCGTGCGCAATATAGAGACAACTCTCATTCTGCACAGCCTTTCAAATTCTGCGCACATATATTCTCCACTGAGAGCTAAAAACATGAACCTAGTTCCAAATTTTGTATGCACATAAACGCTTTTCATATGCACTTTGATTAAGTGTATCCGTTTTATGCGTGAATCACAGCCATGGTACTTTGCTGGGCATCACTGGGTAGTGTGCGCCGAGAAAGGGCACAGACACTGGCTGAATGTCATTTTGCATAGGCTGCATTGCAAAACAGCAGGGTGGTTGAAAACTCCCCGAATAAATTAGGTATTAATGGGGTTAAATGAGGTAATGAAGTATTATTTAGCTTATATAAGTTTATAGTGTTGACTTTAACCCTGACCATATGAATAATTCCAGAGTCAAATCACATGGCAACAGATGTGTCATTTATATTAGGCTACTTTTATGCTAAGTTTGGTTAAGGTAGGATCTCTGAGATGAATGGAATCACAAGCCTTGATAATGAACCATTGGGCCATTTCTTTCTTTGTACATGTTTTTATTTCCCCATAACACTTCTATTTATTGATATTTATTAATAACACATTTACATTGCCTTGGCTCATATGGTTCAGTTGTCATTCACATGCATGCAGATGCAGATGTTCCCTTCATTCGACCCCTACTGAAGGTTCGTCCACCCCAAATCATTCCATGCATTTGATTTGCACGATCACGATGTCAACTGTTTAAGACAGTTAATACTTAACAGCCTGTTACTTTACAAGGAGGGGGTGCATATAGTGAAATTTACCTGTGTGCAATTAATATCACTTCAAGAGCGTGTTCTTTGAATCATTGTAAAATTTTTCAATCGTAAACATTCCTTATGGTTGAATTGCCATTAATAGGCTACCATTGGCGTCGTGACGTGTAGTGAATTTGAATTCTGTGTGTTACAGCCACAATGGAAATGTGATCATTTGCTTGTGTTGAATGGCATTGGCATCCTTCTATTTCCTTTCCAACACCATTTTTGCCTCCTGCTGCCTGGCTTCCCACAGAGTACAATGTTACCCATAAACAATTGTGATCACAATAATTAAATAAAGATCAACAGTATTTCCACTTTGCTTGGCAATTTCTGCAAAGTATGCTGATGTGTAATTAGCAGTTAGTTAGTTTAGACTGCATCAGCTCACCTTAAGACAGAATTGAGTAGTGCACCATTTATATATATATATATATATATATATATATATATATATATATATATATATATATTGTTAGGCTATATGAAAAGTGATTCCCAGCATAGAGGGTTAGTTCGGGCAAATTTGAGCATTTCAGACAGTGTTGCCAATTTGGGGATCTTGTCACCAAATGTACAGGTAATGACTTTCTCCTGGCTGCTGTGACTTTTGAGGATGTTTTGTGACTTGGAGCTATTTTGGATATATTTAAATTCACTTGCTGATGTTTTGACCATTTTGCAAAGTCATGCTATGTGATAAGAAGTCAGATCTAACAGTATATGCTTTGACCTCCAAGGCACATCACAAGTGCAAAACCCTTTTCCGATCAGAGGCAGTTGCACATGGACTCAACTGCATCATCTCTGTTGCTGAAACTGAATGTACCTTAGCCCTTTACATTGCTGAACAAGGATCAATCAATTTACCACTTTGAAGATTTATGTAAAGCCTGTTTTAGAGATGCTGCTGGCGCCAAATTACACAGGACCAAGTGCACTGCCTTGATAAACTGTGATTGTCGCTTTTACATGCGGTTTATAAAACACACACACACACACACACACACACATGCTTAGGCCTATATATAGTGTTTTCTTATTTGGTGACTTTTTATACATTTGAAAGACATTTGAGGGGGTTTCAGAAGATTTTCAGAGGGAGGAGTTTGGCAGCAGTGGCTCCGGACTAAAAAAAAACACATTGTGGCTACATGAAAACATTTAGGAGCCAAATGACTGTTTAGAGTTGCCGAATTACAGAATTGCTCAATTTAGATGGTTGTTCAGAGGCAAGATAGAAAACGAATTAAATAAACAACTTCACATTATGTAAAAAATGAGCAGTAATTCATCAAGAGTAGTTCATCAGCGATTGCATGGAACAAATGTGTGCTATCCCAGTAATCCAATAGTCAGTTGTAAACTCACTGACATATTATTCACTGTATGATTAATTGAGAAAGTAACTCTGACTCTGAGCTTAAACCCATTTTTATAAAAGCAGGATGAGTAAATGATTACAGAACTTTCTATTCCTCTAAGGTCATGTCCACACTAATACAGTTTAATTGGAAAATGCATTAATTTTGCCTCGTTTACGGCTCTCAGGGAATGATCCTGAAAACAGAGATTTTCGGAAACACTCTCCAGAACCACGCACTATGATGTTAGGAAACTGTTAGGAGTATTATCTTTTATGGAAAGTGTTTAACAAGATCTCCTTCAGCAGACACTGCCTAGAACCAGTAGGCTGAACATCGACATTCAATTACCCAGAAGAACCAAAAGATCAATCCAAGTAAACAACCTCCATTTCTGATGAACACATCTTTCATCAAGGAGCTGTGGTGCCCTTCTGGCACAACAACTCCCACAGACTTTGGAAAAATCTTCTAGAACAGTTGCTCATTTGGAGGTGGTGTTCCATCTAATTGCCCTTAACTCTAAGTTCGAGGCATGACCCACAATATAGCCCTCCACCAGAGGCGGACTGGGAAGAGAAATCGACTCAGGATTTTACATAGACCCTGGCCCAAAAACTGTTGAGTTGGGGAGGAGGGTGGGTCTGGCCCAAACGCTGTTGAGTTTGGTGGTGTCACTGACCTTTTCTGCATATCGCTGCCCCCTTCGGCGTATCGCGGCGGCACATTCAGCTTCAGGTTCTCTTGATGGCCAGTCCACCCCTGCCCTCCTTACCCCTCCAGAACTCATGGTAGTGCAGGCTTTCCACAACTGAGCCATTCAACCCCCCTGTGGATTCCTACATTTCTTCCTCTTAAGAGAGTTCTTCCTCAGCAGATCCATCATGATCAAGTGTAGTGGCTGCAGCTGAGACTGGTGTTGGCAATTCTAGCTTTTATCTCCAATAATCACTCTTTGATTTCCTGCCTACTTTAGGGGACATAAATTTGACCTTCGGGAGTTTCTTTGTCACCAAATAGAAAGTTGATACTTTAAAATGAAGACAAATAATTTCTCTGTGCACTAATAGTCCAAAACCTCTCCGCTCAACTTGCTTGTCTTGATTAATTTGCATTGAGGAGATTAATCTGAATCATCTTATTTGAATTTTTAGCTATTGCATGCTCATTTCTACAAATGAGCTCGTAATGTGAGTATGCACTTACAAAAATATGCTACATAGACTTAATTTTGATAATGTCTTTTGATGATGAAACATGGAAACAAACATATTCTCGTACTGATGTCTCTGAGCAAGAGTTGGATGTAGTCAGTCTTCTGATGGGGTTATGGGGATAGCAGGGGAATACAATGCAAAATGTGAATAAAACCATACAACTAACCATTTAATATTGAAGAATTGATAATTAATTTTCCATAATGCTTTTTGGTGGCATCAAAGGCCGTGCATCTCATTAAACAATGTATGTTTTTCCAAATTCATCCGTCACTTGGTAGAACTAGCCAAATGATACTGATGCCAACACGGACATGGCCTCATTCTCCAAAACCATTATCAAAACTACACAAACTGTAGGGGGGAGGCTTATACCACAAATGCTGTTGATTAAGCTTGAAATTGGCCTGTCACTGCCCCTAGTGGCTGAATCTGGAAGGGTTGTTGAACGCTTAGGCACACGTGAGCTCCATTTTCCGGATGAAATGTCCACAGAGTGGCGCAAAATGCGAGTTGTATTTTTTTTGTAAATGATGTCATCTCCAAACCCCAAAGCTCAAACCCCAACCCTACTCAACCTTACCCTCAGTGGAGTAAATTTTTTATTTTAGAGCAAAAATGCAACCTCATGAATGAATAACACTCACCATTGATTATGTGAACACTAGTGCTTCCTGGTTCCCACAAGACCAAAACCTGTATCTTGCTGGCTCAGCGCTATCAGTAGCATCACAGAAGAAGCTTAACATGAATGGATGCAACAATGCCTGATGGGAGATGGCACTCATGAGTAATTAGTCTGAATTGGGTTTATTTAAGGGGTACCCTGTTTTGAAGCCCACTAAATTCCCTGATTCTGCAGCCTCAGCTCTACATGTTGCTCAAGGGTGCAGGCACTGGAAAGGTGACGGAGCTCAAGGTTTCCCAAACCAGGCGCCATAAGGCTCCAGCCCTTTTTTACTGCAAATGAAACACAAAACACATAATCCATCTGAATGTTTACACTTTGTAGCATAGTAGCAGAGTCCCGTGTGCCTTGTCATACTAAGTGCATAATGTTTTCTGCACGCTGTACAATATACTATAATTTACTGGTATAAGAAGACCGCTGTATTGTGTATTATGCTTTAATGGCAGTAAGTGACAAATAGCATATATTGGATAAAATGAAATGCTGTGGTATTTGTAAAAGTCTTTGTTTACCTGTATATGAGGTTACTCGGGAATTACGGAAATATAGTGTCAATGCGGCATATACATTATTTTTAGATGTGTGTCTGTGTTTATATCTTCTGTAAAGCTGCTTTGAAATGATGTGTGTTGTGAAAGGTGCTATACAAATAAAAATGACGACTTCATAATGGATGCAGAAAAGGGGAGATTTGGGAAACAAACAAGACAATAATCTTTTTAAGCTAATACCCAATAGTTAAAGTGATTCATTTGGGCTGTGTTGCCATCGGCACAATGAATCTGAAATGAAAGTAGTGTTTATCTAACTTTATCTGCGCACCTGTGAAAACTACTCTGATTAATGAGCAGGTTATTCTTTGACATGGAAATTTGCTTTGTTTTGGTAAACAGAAATTAAATGATTATATGGTTATGTGCTGCGCTTTGGACTTGGCAGCCCTGCACTGAAAATTGATTACCTAGTTTTTGTTTGCAGACAAAGCTATTGTCAACTCTTGGATAGATGTTGTGAAACTGCAGTACTACAGGCAGATTAATTCAGAATTAATTCATCTAGCAGCCTCCGGATCTACAAGGTCATTTGCGGAAGAGGACACCCCAGTGACACTTACATTGCGATCACATTTTATTCAAATCAGAATGAGGCATCTTTGAATTTCAAATGTGAAGAGAGATTAAAATCTTTCATTTTTGTCCATTTTTAGAATTTCTCCCAAAAACATGTGTACTGCCCTTTGTTTACATTTCATGTTTTTGCGAGTCGCCTACGCTGGTGTCCTCCACAGGTTGTTTTAGGGGTAATGCCGTTGCCTGTTCTCTCACACTGAATGGATAAATAGTTGAGAAAAATGAAATGCCATGAATGACAATTGCGGAGAGTAGGAGAAATATAAAGCCTACACCCACCTTCTCTGTGTTCATCACTGAGTCTCTAACGCATGGGATGTGGATCTTTTTTAGCTCAGTCATCTATGAAGGGCCTCTTATCATGACAGAGACATGACAACAAGTCAGGATATGTTGTGTCTGATGGGTGTACTGGTTTGATTGTGATATCACATTAGCCAAATGATTCAATATTTTCCATATTCATGTTTGTCTCGCTGCAGGAATTATTACAAAGGACTTTAGATCAGAAATGGACCCAAAAATGAATCACGGGTCTGTTCTGATGGGTCGCTGGAAAACACAATGCTAAATGCAGATACTAAAATGCAACTAACCATATAATCTTGCAAAATTAGAGTAGCAATATAAATAGGCTTATCAACTTTTAAAAGGAAGGAGATACTTCCGTATCTTGTGTTGTTGACGTCGAAGGCCTTGCGTATAATCAAACTCTTTGATAGTTTGGTGCAAACACATCTGTCACCTGGTAATATGACTAATATACTAATACGTTTAGCTCAGTGTGTATGCATTAAGCTGGTAATTCATATTTCAGCTGTTGTTTATGCATTTACAAAATGTAAAATTTTTCTATTCAGCCAATTTCATGTTAATAATTTTGTATTATGCAGATTGCTGATGGAAATTATTTTTAGGACTTTCGCTCTCGTTAATGGTTTTGAACATGCATTGTTCCACCATTGCAGACGGGACACCGTGTTAAACCTGGTTTATGCATCAGAAGAAGCCGAACATTTTTCTCTTCGCATCGCCAAACAAATGCACCCTTTGCGGACAAAGCTGGCGTTTATACTTAAGCGCAGCGTAATTTTAAAATGAGTTTATTTAGGGTGATGTCACTGTGTTTAACATACTGTTCCAGCCAAAAGTAAAGCCAATATTGCTGGTTTTGCTCTCCTTGGACCACCGCTTTAAGCGCTCTGTTGCTTCTTTGCTTTATTAAACTTGTGGCCCCTTCCACTTCTAAAAACTCCAATCTCGCTCTACTCATTTGCTGTGGACACACTGTCTTTGTAGAGTTTGTGTTGGGATGGGCTTGAAAGTTATCCATTTTAACAACAGTACATTTACATTTACGCATTTGGCAGACGCTTTTATCCAAAGCAAAGTGCCCTTACTACAGGGACAATACCCCCAGAGCAATCTGGAGTTAAGTGTCTTGCTCAAGGACACAATGGTGGTGGCTGTGGGGCTCAAACCAGCAACCTTCTGATTAACTGTTATGTGCTTTAGCCCACTATGCCACCACTCAACAGTAACCTAGATAAAAACTTCTCAGCTGGCATGTTTTAACAAATCATCAAAGCTCTTTGAACAGCTGAGTTCTCCTAGTTCAAGAATTTCAGAGATTTGCACAAATAGGAGAAATATCACCAAATGACCACACTGGCAGAACATAAATGTCACTGCATTTCATCATCATTTCATAATTTCTATCCTGTTCGCACAGTAAGTGTAAATTAGCCTTTTGAATACTCTGATTGACAGTGTTTCTTGATTCCTGCACTTCCATTCAGCTGCACTGCAGCATTGCTTTTGATTCAGCAGCATGAAACGTACTGCGCAACCACTGTAGTTCAGTTCCCAAACAAATGACTCTGATGAGCCAATTCTTTTGAATCAGCAGAATGAAACATATTGCGCAACCACTGTAGTTCAGTTCCCAAACAAATGACTCTGATGAGCTGATACTTTTGAATCAGCAGCATGAAACGTACTGCGCAACCACTGTAGTTCAATTCCCAAACAAATGACTCTGATGAGCCAATTCTTTTGAATCAGCAGAATGAAACATATTGCGCAACCACTGTAGTTCAGTTCCCAAACAAATGACTCTGATGAGCCGATTCTTTTGAATCGGCAGCATGAAACGTACTGAGCAACCACTGTAGTTCAGTTCCCAAACAAATGACTCTGATGAGCCGATTCTTTTGAATCGGCAGCATGAAACGTACTGAGCAACCACTGTAGTTCGGTTCCCAAGCAAATGACTCTGATGAGCCGATTCTTTTGAATCGGCAGCATGAAACGTACTGCGCAATCACTGTAGTTCAGTTCCCAAGCAAATGACTCTGATGAGCCGATTCTTTTGAATCGGCAGCATGAAACGTACTGCGCAACCACTGTAGTTCAGTTCCCAAACAAATGACTCTGATGAGCCAATTCTTTTGAATCGGCAGCATGAAATGTACTGCGCATCCACTGTAGTTCAGTTCCCAAGCAAATGACTCTGATGAACCGATTCTTTTGAATCGGCAGCATGAAACGTACTGCTCAACCACTGTAGTTCAGTTCCCAAACAAATGACTCTGATGAGCCGATTCTTTTGAATCGGCAGCATGAAACGTACTGCGCAACCACTGTAGTTCAGTTCCCAAACAAATGACTCTGATGAGCCGATTCTTTTGAATCGGCAGCATGAAACGTACTGCGCAACCACTGTAGTTCAGTTCCCAAACAAATGACTCTGATGAACCGATTAATTTGAATCAGCAGCATGAAACGTACTGCGCAACCACTGTAGTTCAGTTCCCAAACAAATTACTCTGATGAACCGATTCTTTTGAATCGGCAGCATGAAACGTACTGCGCAACCACTGTAGTTCAGTTACCAAACAAATGAATCTGATGAGCCGATTCTTTTGAATCGGCAGCATGAAACGTACTGCGCAACCACTGTAGTTCAGTTCCCAAACAAATGACTCTGATGAGCCGATTCTTTTTAATCAGCAGCATGAAACGTACTGCGCAACCAATGTAGTTCTGTTCCCAAACAAATGAATCTGACGAACCGATTCTTTTGAATCAGCAGCGCTAGGCAAACAGCTTGAACTGTATGTTCCGTTTCCTAAACGAATTACTCTTATGAGTAGGCATGAAACAATTAGTCTACATTATCGACAATGTCGACAATTTTAAATTGTCGTGTTGAATTGTCATTTGATCTCATTTAACGTAACATGAGATCACATTTCACTCTAATGATGATGCGTAAGAGCAGCACTGCCACAGTCCAGATGCACTGTAAACTTTCCAAACAGCTTCAGGTGTAGATCGCAACTCAAAGTAGTATGAGTGAATTATACAAAAACACAAAATAAGTAAATAGAGAAGCACTCTCGTTGTGGAATAAGTGGAACCGGAGCTCTTTAAAGGAAACACCCCGGCATTACATCTTAAATGCTGTTATATTTAATGCGTGTACAAATAATACAGAAGCAGATCATTTAAATATCTACAAACTCCGAAATTGGCATTTCTCTTTGCGGTCAGCGCCTCTACTATGAGTTGCGCAAATGTCCCGATGGACACTCTGCCACGGGGACGTTCATCCCTCGAGCGTGCATGCTTAATGCAGCTAGATTGTAGCGTGATGGCTTGCGACTTATTGAATTATAATATATGTCACTGTGCGTTTCTTATCGTCAAGAAAATTGACAATATGCAGCTTTATTAATATAAGAGAGGTTTTTTTTTTCTGATTTAAAGATGGATCAAAGTGTATATATATGCCATAAAAACTTAAATTGGTAAATTGTTAAGTAAAGAGTATAGTAACAGAGCCAAGTCTCTGTCCTTTCAAAATAAGAGTCCTGAAGTAAGAAAATGTATTCCGGGCTTGTTAACAGTCCTGTGATATGCTACAAATCTTAATTTTTTCTTAGTTTTTGTTGCACAATAAACTGCATCTGGGATTTCATTCATCTTGGACATTTTATAAATACATTTTAAAATCTGTCGTCCATTTAATCAGTTATCGGCTTTTTTCGTCATCTTAGTTATTGGTATCAGGCCATACTTAAATGTACTATCCAATGTTTTGAGAACTTCAAGATCACTTAGACTGTAGTTCCTGGAACTTATTATCTTGACTCCTTTGCTATGGACAAAAGGAGTGAAAAGATGAGAATATATCTGATAGGGTCAGGCAAACACAGCTGTTAGCACAGCACTTGAAAATAAAGAAGTGGTGAACATGAGCCAAAGAATTACCATTCATCTTAACGGTTGCGAGTGGGGTCAGGGGTCAGTGTGCAGAGAACAAAGCCTGTTTTGATGAGAATCGTGGAATAGAAGAGGCCACCGTGTGTTCTTGTAGATAAATGCAGTAGCATTCTTCCCTCACTTCAAGGTTAATTCTGTCCCTAAATACACCTTCAACTTCTGTGCCGTGAATCCAGGGTCGTAGATCAGGAGGCCATGAAACCTTCGAGATCCTCTTGAGACCAGATGAACATAGTGTAATGAAGATGCTGCCTGTGATGGCAGTTTTCATAAATTTTAATGCCAAAGACATCCGAAAAATGACAATGCCCTTTCAATGGACCCCCTTCCTAAAATATAAAGGCAGATGTGCGTTTAAATGTATAAAGACTCATTTATACTGTGAAAGAAAAATATTAAGCATGATATTTTAATCAAAATGATTTTTTTCCTCCAAAATGGAATAGATGGTGTTTAAATTGTACTAAAACAAATGGTTATTATATTTAAATTATTTTTCTTTGTATTAAGCTGTCAATGAATTACTCTATTAGAGTAATGTTACATTGCTAAATCTGAGGAGAACATTTTCAAATAATTGTTAATATATATATATTTGTTGTTTCTTTTTTTTTTTCTCTATAATAAAAATAGTTGTAATTGTAATTGGGACTGATGTCAGGGCTTTGTGATGGCCACTCCAATACCTTGACTTTGTTGTCCTTAAGCCATTTTGCCACAATTTTGGAGGTATGTTTGGGGTCATTGTCCATTTGGAAGACCTATTTGCAACTGAGCTTTAACTTTATGGCTGATGTCTTGAGGTGTTGCTTCAATATATCAACGAAAGTTCCCTTCCTCGTGATGCCATCTATTTTGTGAAGTGCACCAGTCCCTCCTGCAGCAAAGCATCCCCACAACATGATGCTGCCACCCCCATGCTTCATGGTTGGGATGGTGTTCTTTGGCTTGGAAACCTCCCCCTTTTTCATCCAAACATTACAATGGTCATTATGGCTAAAAAGTAAAATTTTTGTTTCAGATCAGAGGAATTTTCTCCATAAAGTAAGATCTTTGTACCCATGTGCACTTGCAAACTGTAGTCTGGCTTTTTTTATGGGAGTTTCTACATTGGATTCTTCCTTGCTGAGCAGCCTTTCAGGTTATGCCGATATAGGACTCGTTTTACTGTGGATCTAGATACTTGTCTACCTGTTTCCTCCAGCATCTTCACAAGGTATTTTGCTGTTGTTCTGGGATTGTTTTGCACTTTTCGCATCAAACTAATTTCAGCTCTAGGAGACATAATGTGTCTCCTTCCTGAGCGGTATGACGGCTACGTGGTCTCATGGTGTTTATACTTGTGTACTATTGTTTGTAAAGATGAACGTGGTACCTTCAGCCATTTGGAAATTGCTCCCAAGGATGGGCCACACTTGTGGAGGTCCACAATTTTTTTTCGGAGGTCTTGGCTGATTTCTTTTGATTTTCCCATGATGTCAAGCAAAGAGGCACTGAGTTTGAAGGTAGGCCTTAAAATACATCCACAGATACACCTTCAATTCAGTACACCACCTATAAGAGGCTAATTGGCTAACTCTCTAAAGGTTTTACATAATTTTCTGGAATTTTCCAAGCTTATTAAAGGCACAGTTAACTTAGTGTATGTAAACTGACCCACTGGAATTGTGATAAGGTCAATTAAAAGTGAAACAATATGTCTGTAAACAACTGTTGGAAAAATGACTCATGTCATGCACAAAGTAGATGTCCTAAACGACTTTCCAAAACTATAGTTTGCTAATATGAAATCTTTGAAGTGGTTAAAAAATGAGTTTCAATGACTTCAACCTAAGTGTATGTAAACTTCTGATTTCAACTGTACATTCTGGCAAATGTTTAACAAAATATTTTACAAATGTATATAAAAATTCTTGAAATCAAACTAAAGTAGGAAAGAAAACAAAAATCGATAGATTTGTCCACCTCAGTTGACTTGTCCAACCTGTTCTCATATGAGAACCTTTTACTCCCATAGGGAAAAATAAACAAACCATCAAACCATAAAGTGTTTGGTTGGAGGCTAGCTGTGATTTGATTGTATTGATTCAAAATTCTGGTTGATCTCTATGGGAATAAAAGCCATACATATTTGTAAGAGCACGAAATCTTACAATTTCGCCATCTCACACAAATGATTACAAATTGTTATGAGACAATGTTGACGACTTGTTGTTGGATAACTAGTCAACCATTGTGACCCATCCCTATTCTATTAACTATTCCCATTCAGATTCTTTACACAATTGCCACATATGGAAACGTACAAAACTATAGCTTTGTATTGACAGCTCATCTTTATTGAATGGTAAGGTGGAGCTAAAGCAGCATTGTGACAGCAGTATCAGTTAGAAATTTAAGAGTTGTGATCCATGAGCTGATCTGAGACTAGCCTTTGTCCTGCTCCTGTCTGACTGTGACAGCTTGGTTTGAGTCAGAGAAAGTGAGAATAGATATTGGCAGGAAAGAGTAATGTGCCAGTCTTTCTCTCCACCAATCGTTGGCCATTGGCACGATGCCCCAATTACTGCTTACATAAAATTATTAGACAAGAAAAAAGGAGGTATGGATAATTATGGTATGGATTTTTTTTTAGTTCATATTTAGTTTAAATGGATGGATGGTTTTTAGTTCATATCATTAAATGGACATCTTTCTGATCTTTTTAAAAGGAAGATTGGGCAAGATGCCCCCTGGGGTAAGACATCCCATCTTTAATTTTCTTCTTGCCCATAGATGTCACTAAATCTAATTTCTGCACATATATTTAATGGCTTTGATCTACCACTTAATTTTGACATTCCATTTGAACATTAAGATTTGTGAGATTTATTCCATTGGAATGGTTCGTCATAACTTATAAACCAATCAATCTGAAGTTGTAGTCATTGTTGCTATTGTGACATTCCTTCCTTGTTTTAAAATATGTAATATTTTCAATATTATAGTTTAAATTGATGAGGTGAATAATTGGAAATATAATATTAAATTTAGTGTTTTGCATAATTTCTGCATAATTAATAATATAATACATTATTAAAAAATACACACACACACACATATATATATATATATATATATATATATATATATATATATATATATATATATATATATATGTGTGTGTGTGTGTGTGTGTATTTAATACATTCTGTAATAAACAGACAGCTGAGATAAATTTGCCCAAGGGGGCTTCTTGGACAAAAAAAGTGACCCTTTACCTGATTCTCATGCTACATATAATATTTAATAAGAAATGCCCCCAAATAAAGATAATTTTGTATATTATAATTCAGATAATTCACTAACGTTACATCATATACATATATTGTGGCAGCCGACAATTAAAGCATTTAGGCAATACAAGAAGTGACTTTAAAAGTCACAGTAGTGTTTGTTTTATTTCCATATCATTAAACATATTTCTATTATTGGCCAACTTCCATCTGCACTATTTGTAATCATAAGATTTGTAATCATACATCAAACTGATGCTTTTAGCGCGTCTCACTTTGGTTGCTTTGTGTTTCAGACATCATCTCTAGTCATAATCTTTGTGTTTTAAGGACGCTGTGTCAAGTTAAACATAGTTTTAAACTTTGAAACTCGAGATCCTTCAATTGTGTTGTGCTCAGTTCTGTGTTGTGCTGACTGCCCCCTACTGCCACAGTTTCTCTAAAACATTAAGTTTGTACATCAAGGTTAAATTGCTCCGATCGTAGGAACATTGTTACTGAATTTCCATATGGATTTGAGGCATGATTAATGGCATTAATAATTAATCACACTTAATTAAAAAGTTAAATCAACAGCCCTAATCTAAATAAGTTACAATTTATCAGTAAATGCACAGTGCATCTTCCTCCATCTTCCTCTTTAACAGCCAGTTCTTGCTAGATTTTGTGTGAATTCTCCTCTCCAAATTGCTTCACAGCTCAGTTTAGTGAGGACACATCCATGATGACTCTAAATGCCCCCGAACCTTTTTATTAATACAAGAATGACAACAGTGCAAACACAAAGCGATCCTGCAAATTGCAGTTTCTATTGAAGATTTTCAGCCTTTCTATCTCTTTACAGTTAAAGCAATGGACTGCAAATGATTGTCCAAGTGTAGAAGAATAAAATCATTCTGGATTTTGCTTTTGTGCATGTTTTGTTCACAGTATGCTGGCCTTTGTCATTAAATCAGTTTTGTTCTATAGTCAGTGCAGTTATTGCTCATCCATTTTGGCTTGAAGAGAGATTAGACTGGGTCATTCAGTGGTCCAGATTCCTGTAATGATCAAAAGTCAGTTTGTTGTAATATGTCAAGCAAAACTGCAAAGTTTTCAGAATTGGACTTGTCTATGCATACCTTGTTTCTTTTGGTGCATGTTTTGTAATGCAAGGACATTAATCAGTCGATGATGTAATTAGAGGTCGGACGATAGTGGATTTTGCCGATATGATAACTAAGGTGTTGGGAAAGGCCAATAACCAATAAATCGGCAGATATTTAAAACCTTTTTTTTTTAAATTATAATTCCAGTTTTTACATGACTTACACATAAACATAACAGCAGTTAGATATAGACAGTATATACAAATATGCAGTATATGACAAAAACAACAGAAACTTAAAAAAGAAAAAAGAAACTTAAATATCTCTCTATACCATTGTGGAATTGCAGTTGTTTTTTCAATGATCCAGTTAAACAATATACACTTTCGTGATAAAAACAGTTTATGCAACAATTTCATATTATAAATGTTCAATTCTTTCTGCCCAGATGGTAAGCTCAGAAGATAAATACCTGGCTCCTGATCTGTTTTATGTTGAAAGATCAATCTTAACTCCTGAGAGATATGGGAACAAATTCTAACAATCAGGGAACAATTCCAAAAATAATGAATATATGTTTCTACATCGGCTTTGCATTTTGAGCACAAAGATGATAGATCTAAGAATATGTGGAGTTCCATGTTGTAATATCCTAAACTGTGTTTCTATAAATCTACTAAAACAAAAGATTGTATAGACTACAGAAAGGCATTTAACTTTCCTCAATTACCATGCAAGCCCAGGTCTCTCTCCCACATTTTCGTAACATGACATATGATTAGTCCATGTAAGGACTGGCCTATAGAAATATGAAGTATAACCCTTATTCCCAGTAAACTGAAAGAAACATCTGTCTAACAGTGTCCTCACTGTTCCGTCACAATAGAAATGAATATTTTGCGTGATATAATGACGAACTTGAAAATAACCAAAAAAGTGATTCTATGGGATGTAATATTTGTCTCTAATTTGTATAAAAGACATAGGAACATTGTCTGAATACAGGTCACCAATCCACTCATTAATTATACAAGCATAATATGTTAAGCATTGCCCGTCCCTCCTATTCTTTCGGTAATTGTAAGGTTTTAATTGCTAGACTAGGTCTTTTGCCATGCCATATGAATCTGGAGAAACCTGTGTTAATGTGCTTTACCATTTTCTGTTATTTAATGTTGTATCTATAGTAAAAAAAAAAAACAGGAAATGTTCTGTTTTAATGGTGCATCTGTACCTACAGTATAAAAGCTGCAAATGTTAAATAAATCCGTAAAAAATAGAAAATATACTGGCAGCTCATTACCCGGACTTTGTCCTGTAATTAAAAAATTGAAATTAATTTATGGTTTAGCTACAGTAAATATAAAAAGAACATTTTTGTCAATATTATACCTACAGCAATAACATTTTACGTTTTCTGTTAGTTAATGTAAAATTGAAAATGACCAATTTCATGGGTCAAATAAAAATGCAACACAGCTCAGGAACAGTGTGGAGATCATGGTAAAAGAGTCAATACGCTGCCATATAATGTGTTTTGTACTGAAAACAATTGTTGTATCACACAGTAAACAAACTGTATGAACTATTAAGAACAATCTTGAGTTTAAAAAACTCTTTAAAGAGCCCGTATTATGCTAATTTACAGGTTACAGGTTCTACTACTGGTTTAATGTTCAAAAAACACATTATTTTTCTCATACTGTATATTTCTGCTCAACCTATTTTCATCCTCTGGCTCAAATGCTCGGATTTACAGTAGGTCCTGTCTCTTTAAAGCCTCCCCTTCCAAAAAGCCCAGTCTGATCTGATTGGTTAGCTGGCTTAGTCTGTTGTGATTGGTCAACAGGGTAGAGCGTGTGTCAGAAATGTAATGACCTTACCATAACCGAGTTTCAGGCTTCCGTAAAAGCTTTAAACACTATTGTAACTATGGCAACAATAGCGTTGGTTTTTGCCATACTAGTCCGATAATGAAAGTTTGGAAGTACAAGCTGATCGACCCAAACCACATTTTGCAAGCAAGACTTGAGCAGGATGTTTCACAGTGGTAATTTTAATTGAGTAATTAAGCACACTGCTGAATATTGTGAACCTAACAAAGCTTCAAGTAAAAGACACATAGTACATCTAAGTTTGTCATCTTTTGCTGGAATGGGTGTAGCCGAACTTTTTTCGCCCAAGATATGAATGGAGAACAGAGGCTTACTCTCGGTTATTGAGCAAATTTGCCATGGACTACCATGGCCGTAACATTACATTTTGTTACACAGTTTTAGGTAAAAGCTGGCCCGCATCTGAATAGAAAACCCCTACCAAAACAATAACATTATTTGGAAGTTAGCCGAGCATTACCGTGGATTGCGGACATAAAATTAGCATTTGTAAAAATAAATCCAACTCCCTTAGGCGGGCATTATGCCAATGTGTTACATAGTGACGTTGATAGAAATGGCTGGATTACAAAGCAGTCGTTTCTTGTAGTTCTTGAACAGTGTTGTCTGTGGGAGAGAATAACTCCCTTTTGAGCTTTGTAAATTTGCAGACATTTTACATGCACAATCAGCTATATTACACACTAAAGGAAAGGTAAAATCCCAAAACGCATAATAGGGCTTCTAAAATCATAATTTTTAATGCATTGTTGGTGAGTGGAGGTAAAATAGCCTGCCTGTTGTCACACCCACACCTGCTTCCCTCTCATTTCTCTCCATTCCAGATGCTACTTCAATGGCTGTAAAACAAAAACAAAATATTACTATTAATGCAAACTAACATTACACTTCCAACTGTAGTTATTTATTGTGTGTCAGAGATGCAATGAGAGAGAACTGGAAAGATAGATGTGGGGAGAAAGATATCGACAGAGAGAAAGACAGTGTGAGAAACAAAGGGGAGTGTGTAATGACCTTTAAATCTTCCAAGGATTCTGGAAGTCACTCATGTCTGACAGGAATCGAAGCAGTTTTGGTGGAATGTTGTACTGTTTCATGCCCTTTTGTTCTGCTTTAGACCTGCGTTCTGGATTTATACCCAGCAGGCTCTTGCGGCAAACACAAAAAAATGATCATGTTACTTGGCATTACAAATTAAGTATACTATAAAATAGACAAAGAACATTGTCAAAATATACCTCTGGATAAACTCCAGAGTCAGGGCTGCTCCTTTGGTGTACATGATGTTCAGCACATTGAAGAGGCTGAAATTATAGCTGACAGCAAACAAAGGACAGCTGATGATGTGGGTTACGATGACTTCATCCACTGATATTTTGTATCTTCCTTTCCATTTTGCAAAACATGTAAATAATGATGTACACCTTCCAATCAGTGAAACAAATATGCAATTTGGAGTAGACATGCATATCCTTACCCACGACTATGATACATGGGGTGCTTGGCAGCTCTGCTAAGGCATCATGTGAGAGGTGAAGGCAGAATGGGCAGAGGGTAAATACACTCTCAGATAGCGATTTCTAGATGCAGTGCATATAAGGATTCTACAAGGAAGACACTATATCCAGCTGCATAGACACATTTGTTTGGCTGAATCACAATCTACTAAATTAGTGAAATGTTGTTTTGCTGTGGAATTTCCTTGTAATGCTTAGGACTCTCTATTAGCAGTGGTAACACTGGTATCAGTGCATCTCTACCTTCCCCACCTACTAAACCAAAACAAATGAGGCCATTTATGCTGTGTGCTTACTTCCTTGTTTAGTAGCAGGAACTTTGGCTCCTCTGCAAGGTACACCATTAGGCCCTGGAGGAGTTTTAATGTGTCTGTAGTTACTCCTCTGATTCACTTCCTCACAAGAAATTCTGTGATGGTCTTGCCCTTCTCCTCAATTTCGTTCAGCAATCTGGTTTGGACAGGATATCCCGTCAGTTTCTCTGTGTGATCGAACAGATGGGTGGCTTCAAAGAGGTAAGGCTATTTTTACATGATTTTGATTACATTGTATTTGTTATTCAGAGAGATGTGTTGGGCGTAGTATGTTTCAAACATGAATCTTCTAATGTCACTCTCAGGTAGAAAGTTTCCTTTAGAGGCATCTTGCATTTTCTTTTTTTCCTCATGGTTGCCAAAGACATTTAGTGACTTGGGTTTCCACTGACTACATCCATAATGGTCAGATAATCTGAAGTCTTTTGTGGTGTGTGGTCAAGGTGCCACTACTTGCATGTAGTGTGCCCTGCATAGAGCTTTGGTCATATACATATTTCTCTAGATTTTGTAAAGCCTCATCAGGCACACCATATTCCTGGAAATCTCTTGAAAACAAACCCATAGTTAACTCATGCTGCATGTCCTGTAGTGCTCTCATTTCACGTGCAGTTGCTGAGACTGTAGATGCAGAGACAAGATACTTTACTTCTATGCTATGGAAAAAAAGAGCAATTGTTTTGTGTATTTATCCTGGGCTGACCCTGGGCCAGAGGCTCCATCTTGCCGCACTGTTTGCACTTCACTATCACTGTCTGACTCATTACCAAAATCAGCATGTGCATACTCTGTTGTCTCACTGATATGACTTTGAGCAATTTTTATTCTTTGTCCATCATAATCGATGAGGACCAGCTCAGTCATCCAGGGGTTGAGGGAGTAAGTCTGTGAGTGCACAGATGGGTGATGAAGCCAAGTTCTCTGGCAGTGAGGACAGGGAATGGTGGCTGGCCAATGGGGGTTGCTAGCTGTAGCTTTCCTGGTTTTTGATTGCAGCCTCCTCAGGTTGAACACTTTCTCGTTTGTGTGGTACTTGAAGCCGATTCCTATGTCGCCGTCCCTGAAAGCATCAGTCAGCATGGCGGAAAACATGAGGGTAAAAAGTGCAGGTGCAAGGACACATTTGTAATCTGAGTAGTGCAAAAAGATTTATTTCTAAAACACTTTCTAAAGTGCCAAATGTAAACATGAGAGTGGTGGTGGTGTAGTGGGCTAAAGCACATAACTGTTAATCAGAAGGTCAAGTTCAATCCCCACAGCCGCCACCAACATTGTGTCCTTGAGCAAGGCACTTAACTCCAGGTTGCTCCGGGGGATTGTCCTTGTAATAAGGTAAGTCGCTTTGGATAAAAGCATCTGCCAAATGCATAAATGTAAATGTAAAAAACATAACATACTATGTAATAGTGTTCTATGGACATAGCAGTTATTGAGGTAGCAGCCAGGTATAAGTGAACATGAATTAAAGTGCAACTCTGGACATGTGCAAAAGTTGGATGGTGTACAGGCGTGTGTGTGTGTGTGTGTGTGTGTGTGTGTGTGTGTGTCAGTCCAGTCTCTGAGTATTAAGGAATCTGATGGCTTGGGGGAAGAAGCTGTTACACAGTCTGACCGTGAGGGCCCCAATGCTTCAGTACCTCTTGCCAGAAGGCAGGTGAGTGAAGAGTTTGTGTGAGGGGTGTGTGGGGGTGTGTGGGGTCATCCACAATGCTGTTACTTTGCGGATACATTGTTTTATGTAAATGTCTTTGATGTACTCACTATCCTCTGCAGGGCTTTGCATTCCGAAACCGTGCAAGTCCCAAACCAGGCAGTGATGCAGCTGCTCAGGATGCTCTCAATAGTCCTTCTATAGAATGTAGTGAGGATGGGGGGAGGGAGATATGCTTTTTTCAGCCTTCGAAGAAAGTAGAGACACTGCTGAGCTGGTGTTGAGGGACCAGGTGAGGTTCTCCACCAAGGAATTTGGTGCTCTTGACGATCTCCACAGAGGAGCCATCGATGTTCAGTGGAGAATGGTCACTCTGTGCTCTCCTAAAGTCAGCAACCATCTCTTATGTTTTGTCCACATTCAGAGACAGGTTGTTGGCTCTACACCAGTCCATTAGCCACTCCACCTCCTCTCTGTATGCTGACTCGTTGTTCTTGCTGATGAGACCACGGTTGTGTCATCGGCAAACTTGATGATGTGGTTTGAGTTGTGCATTGCTGCACAGTCGTGAGTCAGCAGAGTGAACAGCAGTGGACTGAGTACACAGCCCTGAGGGGCCCCAGTGCTCAGTGTGGTGGTGGTGGAGATGCTGTTCCCAATCTGGACTGACTGAGGTCTCCCAGTCAGAAAGTCCAGTATACAGTTGCAGAGGGAGGTGTCCAGGCCCAGGAGGTTCAGCCATCCAATCAGGTGCTGAGGAATGATTGTGTTGAATGCTGAGCTGAATAATTGTGTTGAATGCTGTCTATGAACAGCATTCGAACGTATGAATCCTTTTTATCTTGGTGGGTAAGGGCCAGATGGAGGGTGGTGGTGGCCTTAATGTGCCTCATGACAAGCCTCTCGAAGCACTTTGTGATGAGGGTGTGAGTGCGACGGGATGGTAGTCATTGAGGCAGGACACTGAAGACTTATTTGGCATGGGGACGATGGTGGTGGCCTTGAAGCACGTTGGAACAACGGCGCTGCTCAGAAAGATGTTGAAGATGTCGGTAAGAACATCTGCCAGCTGGTCTGCACATCCTCTGAGCACTCTGCCAGGAATGTTGTCTGGTCCAGCAGCCTTCCGTGGGTTGATTCTACATAGAGTTTTCCTCACATCAGCCACGGTAAGACAGAGCACCTGGTCGTTGGGAGGAAGGGTGGTCTTCCCCGCCACCACGTTGTTCTGCGCCTCAAACTGAGTGTAGAAGTCGTTCAGTGCATCTGGAAGGGAGGCATCTTTGTCACAGCCAACTGATGTTGTCTTGTAGTTGGAGATGGCCTGGAAGCCCTGCCACAAGTGACGCATGTCGCCACTGTCCTGGAAGTGAGCGTGCTTTGCCTCTCTGATGGCCCAGTGATGGCTCAGATGACAGTTTGGCCCTCGCTGTACATTTATTGTTTCATGCGCCAAGCTCCTGCCCAGATTAAAAATACTGACAATAAAACCTAATTCACAGATACTCACCCACTGCCACAAAGAATGGGGGAGGGGGCATAACCAAGTAACATTATGTCAATGCTCATTTGCATTGACCTAGCATTACAAAACTTCTCTCATAGAAAGTTGCTCAGTTTGTAAATTCATGAAAAAAATCATCAGTCCTTTAATCTCTCAAACCAAGTGCTGGTTAATAACTTAATGATAATGGCATTGTGAACATCAGCTCATTATGTTAGCGATATCCAATGAAAATTCACAATCATATTTTACATGACCCAGACAGTATATAATTTCAAACTACTAATAATGGCAATAAAACTGTCATTTTGTTAAATTGCAGTGTTAAATTTTCCATAAAATTACTTACTGCTGAAACAGTTAGATAACATTTTTGTGCTTCTTATACCTCCATCATGGTCACCAAATGTTGTCAGAGCAGAGATCAAGGTCCCATAATGCTATTTGAAAATGTAAATAACCGGAAAAACACCTGTGAGTCACATGCTATGGACAATGTTTTGATAAAATATATATTCATACAAATGTTAAAACACAGATATTTCTTACAGTGTACCTATTCATGAAATTGGGAGATCAATCCACATAACAAGTTCACTCTGAGTTCCTTTCAAAGCTGTTAAAAAAATATGTTTCAGCCATTCTTTAGGATTAGGGGAAACAAAGATTCCCAGATAAGACCTGCAGCTGACCACTTAAAAGGAAAGTTAAAATGTAGTCTATGTCTTGTAAGTGTCCTAAATGTGTTGCAACAGACTTATTCAAGTTTACTTTGTAACCTGAGGTTGAACTAAATTACCTAATGACTGAAATAATGGAGGGGATGGTAACGTCAGGGTTAGATACTGTAAAGGGATTTAGACGGGCAAGGAGAAGGTGAAAACCGGCTGGATGATATAAATAATATTTTAATAGTAAACTTAAAACAAAGGACAAACACACACATGACGGACATGTCCGTAAATGATCTCTCTCTCTTTGCACCACCGTCTGTCATCGGCCTTTATCCCTCTCGGAGGCTTGATTAGCCTGATACGGGACCGGGTGTGTATCAGCACGACCCGGCCCCGCCCTCCGCCCTGCCACATTCCTCCCTCGTTCTTTCAGGCTGGGGAGCCCCCAGCACCATTCTGTGTTATGATGAAGCTGAAAGTCTGAGAAAGTGTTTTGGTGCCTCTTTGTTTTGGTACAACAAGGCAAGGTTTCTTAGCCGTAGCTCTGCAGAAATTATTTTAGGTATGTTGGAGCAGACCCAGTGACTGTTTTGTATGCCAGCATCAGAGCCTTGAATTTGAAATGTGCATCAACCGGCAGCCATTGGAGAGAGACTAGGAGTGGTGTAACATGTTCCCTCTTTGGTTCATTAAAGACCAGATGTGCTGCTGCATTCTGGATATAGTAGGTAAATGCTGGCCAAGAAAATTTTGTCGAAAGGTGAGGAGTTTTCATGCCTGGGAAATACTTGCAGAGTATTGCGTAGGTGGAAGATAGGCTCTGTCAAATGATTAAAAAAAACATATTAGTTAATGACTCTACAATTTTCTTTTCAAATACTTTATAAAAGTCTGAACCAATGCCATCAGGACCTGGGGATTTCCCACTTAGTAAGAAGTGGAACGACTCCTGTAACTCCTCCTAAGTAATAGGTCTACATAGTTTTTCTCTATCCTCTTCACCTAATGAAGATACATTAACTTGATTTAAAAGATCACACACAGCATTTGTAGCTGAAACTTCAGAGGTCTACAAGTCAATTCTATCAATTAAAAATGAAATTACATTTGATACTTGTCTGTCCACAGCCAGGCATGCAATGAATTTACCTGGTTTATCTCCCATTTCATAGAATTTATGTTTAGCATGTAAAAGCGCCAACCCAGCTTTGGTGGATAGTCCTAAATGTATAAAATCACAGATGCAGTTTATTGTTCAACAAAAATGCCCAAAATAACTAGAAAAAAATAATATTTGGTTCATGCGCAGGACTTTTAAGTATAAACAATTCAGAAACACATCAAGGACTCTTATTTTGAATTATTATTGTTCTCTTTCTGAAAAACTTTTGTCTTTTAAGTCAGTGGCTGAATTTGGAATATCATTCTACAATACTACTCTATATTACTGTTTCTGCTATTTCAAAATGTTGAAATGAAGAATTAGTAAGAGGAGTTAGATAGTATGTGATTCCGAATTGTAGTCATCATAAAAATCCAGGACATGCAAAAAGCCATTTTGTTGTCATGTGACGCGAAAACCAGGAAACAGGAAATTACATCACGAACAGGACCCTGTAGGCCTGGTCAGTCAAATTTAATTTTTTTATTTAAATATCAGCTCATTTGATGTTTTTTGGCATGGGATGATTGATCCGGTTGTCAAATGTCCAAATGTGCATTTTGGTGTTTGTCATTAGCAATATTTACAGGTAGAATGAATCTAGAAGTACATTTTGCAGTGCTTGTGTTACACACTACTAGTTGTACCACAACAAAATACTAAAATAATGTCATTAACAAACTTTTCTGTGGATTTAAAAGTGCATGTGCAGATCTCAAGCCTTAAAATGGTGTTACCACATGTTTTATGAGCTTTATTTAATTAATACAAAATAGGCTGCAAAGTCTTTATTTTTCATTTCATTGCCTTCATCATCTGTTTTTTCTTGGATCATATTACATCCTTATTTCCCTCTAAGAAAACAAATGCCAGGTATAAAAGCTGATTTTTCTTGTTTCGATTGACTGGATTTGGCAGATTTTGACAGCCAGGCCTAAAATTAAACATTTACATTTATTCATTTGGCAGACAATTTTATCCAAATTAAAGATTTTATTTAATATCTTTGGAGAATCTTGAAGGTGCCAAGTAAAGAAAGCAAAGATTGGTGAAAGGTCATTACCCTATTCTATTAACAAATGGAAATGGATTTACATCTAAGCTGACTTCCTGCCTGGCTGGTTCAGGTTCCTGAGAGACAAACCTTGATGACTTAAGACTCCCTCAGTACAAATATTACAGTGGGTCTCAAGCCATTATCCCAAATGCCCTGTTCTTTATGTGTCCTCTTGAGACTCATGCAGATTAGAGAAATCCAGAGGGTGTGCAAAATAGCAGCTGAATTTACAGTAACTTGGCCTTTATGTTTTTAGCAGAGTGTGTTATCGCATGCTGCGTAGTTGCATCTCTGAAGTGGGTAATTATTAGGACAAGACAAATGCCATTGGTAAAGAATGTAAGAGTTGAAGGCTTTTTATAGACACTTTTTATAGATGCTGATCTTGGCGAGAAACTCAGCACTCTGAGGTTAAAGGCAAACAATCTGTGGAAGGTGTGTTTTTCCAATAGTAGTTTAGAGTAGGTGGGTTTTGAGAGACACGGCAGTGTTTTTTGTGATTCTCGATTATATAAAACCCAAGAGACATCATGCACTTGATGTTGAGTGCTGGAATGATCAAATTTGGTTGCGTTTAAACAAATTATACAGATCATGCAATGGAGCAAAAGTGGCCACATAATCTGGTCTGAACACAATGTTTAAGGCGCAATTTCTATATTTCGGTTCTGAGTGCTGTATGTCGGAGAATGCATCAGACCACCGTGATCTTACACACTCTGGCAGGACTGTACAGCATCACTCCATTACTGTGATCCAGACATCTGAATCATCTCTTTAACATGCTGAAAGTGGCTTGACTACACCTCTGGATCTGGATATTTGCCAGGCTATAACACTTTTCTCCATCATTTGATCATTATTTGTTTAATTACTGCTGCAACGATTGATAAAATGTACAAACATATCTCTTTTGAAATAAAATTCAGTTTCCCACTCTCTTTTCTTGTCAGTAAAAGCACAATGTTAAGTGCACAAGGCAAATAGCACAGAGTTTTGTGAATAAAGTGCAATCTATAATGAGCCCAGTTTGCATAATGTAGAAAAGATACATATTTACATGGAAAGAAATGACTTAAATTAAATACTCAAGATGTTGCACTATTAGCTGATTGTGCCTGCTTAAACTAGATTGTGGGTGGTTAGTGAATATGATGCAAGATTTTGTACTGCAAAAGTGGCTCAAATATTTAGTGAATTCACCCCTAAACTGTGTAACAAAAATAGTTAATCTCCATCATTTGATAAATTACCAACACGATCTCAAAAGTCTTCACAAAGATCTCAACAATTTAAATCTCACAATGTCCCTGTAAATTGTGGAGTCCCGCAGGGCTCTATTCTTGGCCCTTTGCTTTTCAATTTTTATATGCTGCCCTTTGGTCATATTATCCATTGTTATGACTTTAACTACCATTGTTAAACTGATGATCTGCAAATCTACATTTCGGCTCGTTCTAAAGCTGTGCTCCCACTATGTTCACTTAATGGTTGTCACAATGAAATTAAGACCTGGTTACAAACCAGTTGTCTTAAATTCAACATGGATAAGAATGGGGTTATGTTATTTGGTTTACTAGCTCTTGTAAAAAAAAAAAGAAATCACTTATGAGTATTTCCATTGATGGGGTGCTTTTCAAACCTTCGGAAACCATTCGTAATTTGGGTATCACTTTTGACCCATACTTATCGTTTCAACCTCACATTAGTTCCCTTGTTAAGGCTGCATTCTTTCACCTCTGGAATATCGCACGTCTCTGCCAACTCTGCCACTCGCCTTAATTAATGTAATTACCTTTACATTTGCTTACCCGCTAAACTCATTGCCAGATTGCAGTATGTTAAAAACTCTGCAGCAGGCATTGTCACTCACAACAATTGTTCTTCCAATACTACTCCTATTCTCAGTGACTTACACTGATTGCCGGTTTCTTCTCGAATCCTTTACAAGATCCTTCTATAAACCTTTAAGGTTGTGTTCACACTTGGCAGGTTTTGTTTGATTAAAACAAACTCTGGTGCGATTGCTCTGTTGGTGTGGTTCATTTGAACAAGAGTGAACGATGCTATCCTAACCTTGGTACGCACCAAACAAGCGGACCAAGACTGCCTGAATAGTGGGTCTCAATCCACTTCCAAATGAACTCTGGTGTGGTTCAATTGATGTATGAATGCAACATGGACCAAAAACATCTAAACAGACCACAAACAGGAAGTAATTTGCCTAATACTGACCTCAAGCATACCTGGTTCTTCTCATTGTAGGAGCTGTATTTCCCATTACTGTTCGATACAGGTGTTGAACCGCCGTCAGCCATCCTTGCAGCATATCTTCGTTTGTGTGCAACGGAGGAATTCCAGGTGCTGTTTTGACTCCTTTACACATTTTATTAGCTCTTCGTTTGTTCTCAGCTGGTAAAAATACCACCATATATACAAATATAAATCTAATGAGCCCATTTCGCCCAGCAGCCAGCATTGTTTTGGATGTTCGGCAAGTTCCGTCACAAAATATACGTCATAAAATCTGTCCAATCGGGTTGTGACTTTTTTCTGATGCCTTTTGTTTTGTAGTTTTAGGTTCGGTGTTAAAAATACCAGGGAGAATGCTAAGCGAACCAGGACTAAATGGATCATTTTCTTTTTTGGTCCGGACCAAGAGAACCGAACTACAAGTGTGAACACACCCTAAATGCCTCAATGACCTTGCACCCCACTATCTCTCTGAATTACTGCAGCCTTACCAACCAACGCATTCCCTCAGGCCCTCTGGTTCTCAACTTCTTGCTGTCCCCAGATGTTGTCTTTCCTTTATGGGTGAGAGATCCTTTGGTGTCATGTGTAGTGACCTGCATTGAAGAGGCTTTACAGTATTACAGAGTGTAATTTAGGTCAAGTCATTTTTAGGAATTATTTCAGATCTAGGATCAAATGACTTTAAATGGAGTTACATTATTTGCACCAGATTATGACATTATTTTCATTTCTGAAATTACAATTACTAGAAAGCACTGCCTATTGTTTCCTTTGATAGAAGAAAATAAATAATGCAGTAGGGATCATGTGACGCTTTCCTGAAATACCCAGAGGACAGCTGTCCCTCATGGTGGTGGTGAAAGACAAGTATTGGTGACACTAAAGTCTCTAGCTTTACTTTTTTTATTGATAAGCACGAGACAATCGTTTTTTGCGTATACAGGCATAAGCAATTTCCCTTCAAATTTGTCTACAGTGTTTCATGTCTTATGCCATATATATGGATTATTTGTCTTGTTGATCATCTTTAAGCATGGTACTAGACATATAAAAGGCATTTCTATTCTGTCAATGTATTTTACTGTGGGAAGGGCTGTCAGCAGCATATATTGTATGATTAGCATAGAACATGCCACGATTTTATCCATCACAATTCAGTCCTCAACCATTTTAACATTGCTTCCTCTCATCAGCATCCGCAATACTTCAAATTAGAATGTAGTGTATTGTTATTTATAATTAAATGTATGCTATATCCCATTTTAGTGGGTTAGTAAATTTCATTTTTTTTTTTTTTTTTTTTTTTTTTGTGGACTCATCGATATGTTTTGCATTATTTTTTATCTCTACGCACCTGGACAATTGAATAATATATTTTTTTTAAACTTGGACTGATGTTTTGCAAAGTGTTGTTTATTATATTAGTGGGTTACAGTGGTCATGAAATCCTAGTAATACTTCACTAAGGCAAGATTGTCTGTTCAAGCAATGTTGCGGATCAGTACAAGTTATGCTCAATCGACAGCATTTGTGGCATAACGTTGATTACCACAAAACTAATTTCAACTCATTTAATATATATATTTTTAAATTTAATTTGTACAGTAAGAAACAATGAAATTGAATGGGGCCAGTCCATAAACGTTAAAAAAACACTTTTAGTGTGATGAAATCACTTACTATCCTAAACTATCCGTATTACAACTTTGTTGACATGTCTTGTGGCTATTCTATTAAAACAGTGAGTATTTTAACATTTATGTGCTGGCCCCATTAACTTCCATTGTGCCTCACTTTAACCCAGAATTTTGTTGTTTCTAAATAAACAAGGGACAAATCGTGAAAAAAATGGATTGAGCTTTACTTTTACTGAACCCAGAACGTTCCTTTTTATATTGCGGATGAAAACAGTGACTAGTCTAGTAATGGTCAGAGTATTTTTAAGGCAGGTCTTTAAGGCAATTGTCATTGCTATTGAAAGAAGGGTTGAAGAGCGAATACGTGTACCACTCCTCACTTTGCCTTTTTTTTTTTTTTTTTTTTTTTTTAAAGGTGAGTTGCACTCTTACAAAGATACCAATAAAAAAAATAGCATTAACCCCCCGGCTCAGGGATTTTTGATCTTTGTTACAAATATCACTGTTTTACTTCCTGGGAAAGCAGCTTTTAGATTATTAAGGTAGGAGAGAGTGAAAGAGATGAAAACATCCTGATCCACATATTGACATTACGCTGGTTGGACCAAGGCGGAGGATATGAGAGCGAGAGAAACTTTGGTCCGCACATCCTCGTTATTTGTCAGCTTGAAGAGATGATTCAGATGTCTGGATCACAGTAATGGAGTGATGCTGTACAGTCCTGCCAGAGTGTGTAAGATCACGGTGGTCTGCTGCATTCTCCGACATATAGCACTCAGAACCGAAATATAGAAATTGCACCTTAAACATTGCGTTCAGCACAGATTATGTGGCCACTTTTGCTCCATTGCATGATCTGCATAATTCTTTAGTGAGTCGGGAGCTAAACGCAACCTGACAGCAGATTATTTCCCATCAATTCCACTCTCTTGTTAAGAGTGTCCCTAAGAAACACAAAACAGCTTTTTGTATTCTCTGGGGCTTTCTCTATATAATCACGTTATGTTTAGTGACCATGGTGATTTCAGTAAGCATCTCATTCATGTCAGATCTCAAAGGAATGTTTCGGGTTCGATACAAGTGCAGCGCCTACAATGGAAGTGAATGGGACCAATTTTTGAAGGGTTTAAAGGAAGAAATGTGAAGCTAAACTGATACTTTTGTCATATTATATTGCAAACGCAGATATGGAGCCAAGGGAGTAATTAAAAACACCCACCTAAACCATCCTCTCTCACATGTAGCGCTGGGAAAACCAAATCATTTTAAATCAAGACAATAGGTTATTTCAGACATGCAGTAAAAGAGCCGGTTGAAATAAAATATTCACTTATATTTAACAAAGGGGAACTTGGATTAATTTAAGTGAGTTGGTTCTTTCTTAGGGTTCATGTAAATGAACTAGTTCACATAAATGATTCACTGATCCACTTGAGCCCGCACAGCCTTAAAGGGACTTTGCCTTCATTTTTAAGCAATCTATTTAGTGTTTTGGTTCTGTTTATCATTATATTTTTATTCAGTTACATACAATTATGTGTTTTATCGTTTATTATTGTGTTTCAAGTATACATGTGTTACATTTAATGTTGTCACCCTATTTGTTTTACCAATATGAAAATTAACCATGGTTTTACAACTGTAAAACTGTAGTATCCATATAGTTTAAATATTGAACTATCAGGTAATATTATTGAATTATGTAATCAGAGCTGATTGAATAATTACAAAAAAGTATCTGATTGTTATTCTGTATATCTAAATATATTTTCTTTAAATGTGCACTCAGTAATTTTTTCCCCATTAAAAACGGTTTACTCCTGAAGAAACAAATTTAAATTTTGAAATGTATGTATAAAATTGTGTCCTCTCACAAGAGATGAGCACTCTAGTCATATCAGTAACCTTATAAAAGCTGTTTTATTCTACATGAGGCAGGGGTGCTCTCATGGGGGCTGCCATTTTAGTATCACATGACCAGCTGAATACAACTCACTTAAAGGGATAGTTCACCCAAAAACGAAAATGTTCTCATGATTTACTCACCCTCCTGGCATGACAGATGTATATGACTTTCTTTCTTCTGCAGAATACAAACAAAAAAATTTAGAAGAATATTTCAGCTCTGTAGGTCCGTACAATGCAAGTGAATGGGTGCTAAATTTTGAAGCTCCAAATGTACATAAAGACAGAATAAAAGTGATCCATGTCACTCCAGTTGTTAAATCGATATCTTCTGAAGCAATATGACAGGTGTGGGTGAGAAACAGATCAATATTCTAATAGTTTTTACCATAAATCCTCCCTGCCCAGTAGGGGATGATATGCACAAAGAATGCAAATCACCAAAAGCAAAATAAATACTTAAATATTTAACAGTTTCTCACCCACACCTGTTATATAACTTTAAAATATATGGATTTAACCTCTCAAATCTTATGGATTATATTTACAATGTGTTTATGTACATTTTGGAGCTTCAAACATTTGGCACCCATTCACTTGCATTGTATGGACCTACAAAGCTGAAATATTCTTCTAAAAATCTTTGTGTTCAGCAGAAGAAAGAAAGACATACACATCTGTGATGGCTTAAGGGTGAGTAAATGATGAGATAAATATCATTTTTGAGTGAACTATCCCTTTAATCTCTGTAACCGTACTGTTATTGGACACTTTCACTCTTGGATTAAATATATCTTGGCTGAATGTGAATAGTGAATTTATATTAACAGAAAACTATTGGTTTCTAAGTAGGTTCCTCAAAACTGCTGCTCGGTACTCTCTTATCCAATTAAAGGCAAAAGCCCATTCAAATAAAATTAATTAAAAATGGTCTTGGCCACCTGCAGAGGGAGCTTTACATTAAAAGAATAGTTCACCCAAAAATTAAAATTGGTAGATAATTTACTCAACCTCAGACCATTCAAGATGCATATGACCTTCTTCCTTCATCAGAACAGGATTTATGATTTTTTGCAAAGTTTCCCAGGTTTTTACCTTTATCCAATGCAAGTGAATGTACACCAATTTTTTTCAGTCCAAAAAACACCCTCAGTCCAAAGGGTGAGGGTGAGTAAATTATCAGCAAATTTTCATTTTTGGGTGAACCATTTAAAGTGCATCTACATTGAAGCTGTTTATTTTAAACAAATCGATTTAACTTGTTTATTTAAAAGATGCAAGGGAGATCCCTTCTTGTTTTATAATGAAGGATATGTCTTTATTGTTCCTCTTTGGTATATGTTTAGATGGATGCTGGGAATGAGCTGTACCAGCTGCTGGTCTATGACATTGCAATAGAGCAATTCTTGCATTGTACAATCCAGAGAATATGTATGGTCACGCTTCCCACTGATAGATGTAAATAATGTATGGAATAGTACGTGTTTGCAGAGCTTTGATCAAATCCGGTATGACTTCAGCGCTGCCAGCTGTAATCCATTCTTTGAAAAACAAAACAGTGGGCAACCAACACAACACTAGTGCGAGTGTTTTCGCCAATACTATTCTAATGCAGAGCAGGCACTCTGAATTTGAGTTAAGAGCAGCATGACTCAGATGCTTCAGGCTTTATCTGCACATGGCTTAATTTCGGATGAGGGATGAAGACCATAGGTCACTGACCTAGATATAGGACATATGGTAAAAAAAGTTTAATCAACCAAATGTTCTAAAATTAACAAGCATATTAACCAACGTACTGTCTGAAAGCGGATTGCCAGAAAGGAGGAATCTGGTGCTTGAACTGAATGTTAAGATACAGTGAGTTTAAATCACATTTTACAGCTCAAAGTAAGTATTTTAAAGTTGTAGATTGGGGTGGGGATTTTAAGGTTTATCTTGTCTGCATTGAGAGAGTTGTGGTCAAGTATGAATGATATTGAACCAGGTAAACAATGAATAATTTAGTAACATCATAAATCGCTTTGTGGTTAAACAGAGGACTACATACATTTATTATCTAGTGCAGTGGTTCTCCAATGGTTTTGCTTCGGGACCCGGATTTCACATTGGACATCAAGTGGTGACCCAAGTAAAAAAACGTAAACTGTATGTAACCAGATTTGCTTTTATCTTGCATAGTTTTGTTCATGATTTTCAAGGGTAAGGGCATGTTTCAAGGAACATTGTTTTTGTTGCTGATGTCATACTGTAAGTCTTGGATGCCCTTTATATACTTGCCCCTTTATTTACAGTGCAATACCATAAAAGCAAAGAAAAATACATTGAAGACTCCTCATTACTGTGATTAGGTCAATGTAGATAAGATAAGATAAAATAATAATAATAATCTAGAAGATTCTCACTAAAATATAAATGACTCGTATCAGTTTTGTAGTCTGTGCCGCGATATTGAGGGATGTCCAGTTGACATGCAAGCCCTCCAGAGATACAGTAGGTTAGAGCAGGGCAGATAATTGTCCCGAAAGCCAGGCTTCAATAGCACTAAAAATATTGCAAATGAAAACCATGTTTCAGAATAAGAATGAGCTTTATTGCCAAGTATGCTTATACACACAAGGAATTTGTCAAGGTTACAGAAGCTTCTAGTGCAAGAGAATACAATGTACATACATACAAACATACTGTATACATTTAAACATATATACATATAGTGACATAAAAATAGTTAAAAAATTAGATAAAACAGATTAAAAAAGATAAATATACAGTAGCACAATAATGTTGTTAGAATATTTTACATACAAATTTACAGTTATGTGCAGGTGATGTAATGTATTGAAGAAGAGGTAGGATATGTTAAACAATATAAATTAAATATGGATATAAGTAGGAATGAATGGATTGAATAGACAGGATGGACAGTTTTATCAGTTTTATCTGTTCATAAGGGAAAAAAATTGTTCCTGTTCCTGGCTGTCCTGGTGCTCAGTGCTCTGTAGCGCCGGCCAGAGGGCAACAGTTTGAACAGGAAGTGTGCTGGGTAAATGGACTCAAGAGTGATTTTTCCAGCACTTTTCCTCATTCTAGAAGTCTTGATGGGAGGGCAGGGGACAACCAATAATTCACTCAGCAGTCCGAACTGTCCTTTGTAGTCTGATTTCATAGCTGCATCAAACCAAACAGATACTGAAGTGCAGAGGACAGACTCAATGATTGCTGAGTAGAACTGTATCAGATGGCAAAGGAAGTACAACCTCTGCTGGGCCTTTTTCACAATAGAGACAATGTGGGTCTCCCACTTCAGGTCCTGTGAGATGGTAGTGTAGAAATACCTGAATGACTCCACTGTGGCCACAGTGCTGTTTAGAATGGTGAGGGGGTGGGGTCAGTGTTGGGGTGTTCCTCCTAAAGTCCACAATCATCTCCACCGTTTTGAGTATGTTCAGCTCCAGACGTCAGAGCAATGGGTCTACAGTCATTAATTCCTGTGATTTTGAGTTTCTTTTGGACAGGAATGATGATTGAACATTTGAAGCAGCATGGGACTTCACACTGCTCCAGTGATCTATTGAAGATCAGTGTAAAGATGGGGGCAAGCTGGTTAGCACAGGATTTTTGACAAGTGGGTGAAACACCATCTGGGCCCTGTGCTTTCCTTGTCTTTTGTTTTCGGAAGACACGGCACATCTCCTCTTCGCATATCTTAAGCGAAGTTTGAGTAGCAAGAGGGGGAGTAGGGGGGCTGCAGGAGGTGTTGATGTTTTTGTGAAGTGAAGTTAAGAGCGGGATGTGAGATTGGGCCTTTCAAATCTACAGTAGAACACATTCAGGTCATCAGCCAGTTGTTGGTTCCCTACAGTGTTGGAAGATGGATTCTTGTAGTTAGTAAATTGTTTCAGGCCACTCCACACTGATGCAGGATTGTTGTCTAAAAACTTGTTTTTCATCTTATCAGAATAGCTTCTTTTAGCCACTCCAATTTCCTTATTCAGTGTGTTCCTGTCCTGATTGTTCAAGATTTTATCTCCACTTCTGTAAGCATCCTCTTTTGCCTGACGATGCTGCCCGAGTTTTGCTGTAAACCATGGTTTGTCATTGTTGTATGTTAAATAAGTCATAGTTGGATTGCACATATCTGATATATAATGTCACAGTATCTGTGAGCTCATCCAGATTGGTGCCTACAGCCTCAAATACACTTCAATCAATGCAGCCAAAACAGGTTTGTAGTTCCAGGTCTGCTTCATTGCTCCAAATCTTTACAGTCTTTACTACAGGTTTAGCTGATTTAGTTTAATAAACCGGGACGCCTGTTCACCCAATTCATTGCGCATTTTATTTTAAGCAGCTCGTCAATGCTTTTAAAATAGTAGAATAAATAGGTGCTTTTATCTGTTTTTCAGAGTTGCAGTCTGCTTTTGCAATAACCTTTTGTTTCCTGACTATTTAAAAAGTTACAGTTAATTCATAAAGGGCCAGTTTAAGTTGACAACAATACGTGGACCACAAGAGCATACACATGCCTACATGTGTGATACATAATGCCTAAAAAGACTAAATAGCCCAATGTAAATAATATTGCTATGTCTTTTATCATAAAAGCAAGTCTTCTGGAGGATGAGTCTGAGTGCATGCTGTAATTAAAGCAAGTAATGCTTAAATACAAAAATTAAATACTTAGAAATTTCTGAAATTTTAATTGAATTTATAAATTTTTCTAAAGAATATTCTTTTCTTCTATTCTAAACTCATATTTATCATATTGTAATTAGATATTCAATCAAATGTTTTCACTCAGATTATTGACATAATGTCTAATGATAGTAAAATTGTATTAAATTAGAAAAATTATATTGTGGAATTTTTAACCCCATCGTATATACACACAGATTTGACAGTGTGTTGTGTATATTTGTAGATCTGTTCAAAACGATCCTCTCATATTACAACCCCTCATCTCAAATGCAGACATGCTTTTGCTCTATTAACCCTCTATAGCAGAGGTGGGAAACTATTTTGGTAAGGGGCCACATCAGGCATTAATCAGTGCATTGGGGGCCACATTGTATTCCTTTTGAGATACAATGTTCTACATTGATTTGTTTTTTGGATCTTTTAAGCCCATTTTGCCTTCTATGTATTTTCAATCACTTACCACTCCTAAAATGAACTACCAATGAGTTGAGTAAAATGAAAAGTTTATACAGTTAGAATTTATTCCTTGATACTTACAAGCAAAGTGTGATGGCTGTTTCACAAAAGTTAGCCGAAGCAGCGCGTGAGTCTGAGCTGCGTTGAATTTCAACAGAATCCCTCAACAGTGCAAGTGAATCGGCATCTAATATCAGGTTGTCGGATTCAAGATTATTCAGATTTATTTATTTGATCTTGGTGGTGTGGTCTATAGGATATGTCCCGGTCAAGGCCTTATAGCTGGCCTTAAGTGACGCAATCATGCATTTAATTAATGTTCGTTATTCAAAAGCGAATAGCGTGAGGTCAAGCTGACCAATCGGCTGTCTTCACTGCTGGTACCACCATTGAGAAAGATATCCTAATGGATTTAAAAAATCAAAGATTTCCTGCATGACCATGTGATTATTTAATTTATTAAACAGTGAATGAGGGCTGATTTTCACTTCAAGTAAATTGGTAAGTGCTTTTTGCATCATTATGGCGACATCATGAGGTTTTTTCACTTAAGTGTAAAAAAAGTGTCTTGAGCCAAACTTTTCAAGTTTTGAAAAATAATACATCAGAGTTTGTACCCTGATTAATTTTTTTTTTTGCAAGCAATATTTAAATCACAGTTTAATATCAATCAGCTTTTTCCAGGTATTACAGACCTGCTTGGTAGATTCATATAAAAAAAAAAATTATAATAATAATTTTAAAGTTCAGTTCAGGAGATATTCATTTCAAAATTTTTGCTCGTTTTGCTCACGTGTCAGTGACTATCCCTCTGTGTGTCAATGATGCCGAGATCTACTTTAATATTTAATTTCATCACTGAGAAGGTTTACCTGTAAACTTAGTAGCGCCAAACATCACAAGCAGCCTCAAGAATGGACACAGAGTGGCCGTATAACACTTTTCCTTGAGCAGAATATAGCACTAGAGATCGATAAGTTTGTTCAAATGGGAAAGCTAGGGCTATAAAGAGCACACTCGCGTGCATGGTTGCCAGATTGCACAAAATAAGTATAACATTAGGTGGAATATTTTCAATTTCCTCAAGTATAGTCTCAAATTGGGGTTGTTGCATGTCTTATCTGGCAACCCTGAGCACGTTAAACGCTTGCGGAGGTGCATTAGGTCCCAATGTAAGATAACTGAATTATTCAATGAAAGAAAAAGGCTTTTAGGATAAATGAGCAGCGGGCCACATTAAAACACATGGAGGGCCGTATCCGGCCCACGGGCCATAAGTTGCCCAGGTCTGCTCTATAGAGTCCATGTGAGGATGGACTTCAGTGCAAACATCAGCTTTTGGTTTAAGTGGGGCTGCTGTTATTTAATTGATATATTTATTTATGTTTTAATGAAAGTTTTTGAACAGCTGGTTGAGAGCTGTGGTAGACATCTGTCATCTGATCCAAAAGCAGATTCTGTCTCAACTCTCTGAAAGTAATCCCAGACCCACTCTGTTAGGAGGAGAGAAGGTAAGCCATACTACTCGAAGTGAGTACATTTAAATGGATCAAACAACAATGTGTCATGGTGGCACGGTTACTCTCCTCAATCTGGGTGGTGGAGGACAATTCTCAGTTGCCTCCACTTCTGAGACTGTCAATCCATGTATCTTATCACATGGCACACTGTGCATGACACCGTGGAGACTCACAGCATGTGGAGACACATGCTACTCTCCGCAATTCACGCACAACTTGCCACATGCCCCATTGAGAGCGAGAACCCCTAATTGCAACCACGAGGAGGTTACCCCATGTGACTGTACCCTCACAAGCAACCGGGCCAATGTGGTTGCTGAAGAGACCTGGCTGGAGTCACTCAGCGCACCCTGGATTCGAACTTGTGTCTCCAGGGGTGGTAGTAAGCGTCAATACTCGCTAAGCTAACCTGGCCCCCCGATTTTCATCTTTCGGTACATTCTTTACAATTTCTCCATTTGTGAAATGTTACACAGGTTTTGAAATATACTGTAAGAGGGTGAATAAATGATGATAGAATTTTCATCTTTCGGTGACATGTCTCTTTAAGGGGTTGTGTGAGCTACATGACTTTTCTCAAGTCTGCTAGAGTTGTGAATGATTCTGAGCATGTCAAACATGCAATTTATTTGAGAGTAATGATAAAAGTGACAGTTATGGAGTCAACTTTCCTCCTTGCAACCTCACTGAGATCAACATTTCTACAAGCTATGCAACAACATGCTTATGTAGTGGGACAAACAGTGTACCACACCTCTGGATGCATTGGTTGTCCAATCATAGGACTTTAGGGATCCTATATAATAGAACTGTAGGGCACTGTTTGTGTGTCAGAGCACCACTTGAGCGTCACTGCCTGAGGACCGCCCATTCTGGTTTTGATCCCTTCCGCTTTTGAGGTATGTTTGTTTGGCTAACTAGCTAACTCTATTATGCTTTGAGGTAACCAGTTTGTTTATTTTTGTTGATAAGCTTCGATACGGGCTGCTTATAGCTGCAGTCAGCTGGTGGCTGTCATTCCCACAATGATCGCCCCTCAACATTCTCTCTTCAACATTCATCCTCCACTGCTGAGTTTTATTGGCGTATTGATGCCTTTTTGTTATTCACATGGGTGTGCGATTTGTATCTACAGTTGGAGCTACAACATGAGGAGCTAGCCTCGTGAGGTGGAGGGACTCCTTTACTGAGTGACGTGTGTTCACGCTTGACTTCATTGGTGTGCTGATGTGTGTGTGGTAAGATTTGTGCACTGGGTGGTACGATTTAATGATAGGAGCCTTGTGCTCGTCAGCTAGCCTACCTGCCACTGGTAAGCCTCTGTCTCTTGTTTTGTAGTATTTGTGTTCATGTGTGCAAATTCTGCCCAGGTCATTATGGGTTATCTAATTAAATATGAATATTTCCCTGTTTAACAGGGTGGCATAATCAGCTATACTAGTTTTGTCCTGCTTCTCCCTAATGCCACATTACACTTACATCTTTCTGCCACAAAAGAACTAGGATAAATCATTTAAAACCTTTAAAAAGAGCAATCTAAATTGTGCGGCCTCCCCTCCCCACATTAGTTTTCAGAAGCTTTTCTAATAGAAAACTTAAACTGTTCTCGATTAATGATGTCTGTTCACAGCTGGACGCTTCAGTTCACCTCACTGTCAGAAAGGAAACTCTGTGCTGGAAATGTACAATTGTATAAAAGACTCAACTCAAACTTTTCGTTCCTTCACAGCTTCTTTCATGCTGGTACAAAGGAGATTTTGATCGAGAAATACTTTGCATCTTTTTTCCCCCTTTGCTTTTAAGATGTCAAGTTGAAATCATACAGGACTATCTGAGGGAAAAGGTGGATTGCCTCCTTGTCCTTGCTGTGCCAGATGGCACCGTTATTTTCTGGGAAGGTGAATATGACATTTTTAACACTTTCAAGTGCACCTGATAAGAGGAAAGAGCATTTCTCATGAGGATATTGCGATACAATTCTTAATCTCTCCTTCACAGCTTATGCTGGTTTGAAAGAATTGGACAAAAAAAAAAGACTTCAGACCAAAATTAGACTTCTAACTCAATCACAGTGCCAATTTTAAAGTGCCCCTTTAAACTATCCTCTCTTGAGCACCACCCACTCTTTAAAATCATAGTCCACACAAAAATGAAAATCATCTCATTATTTACGCACCCTCATGATATCGCAGGTGTGTATGACTTCCTTTCTTCACCAGAACACATTTGAAGAAAATAGAAAGAAATCTAGTAACACTTTATTTTGATGGTCCCAAATAGATATTTAACAGACAATTAGTGACTATTTAACTGACTATAAGTGATTTTTCATTTTCTACCCTCATTCTGACCCTCAGTCAGAAACGGTTGGTTTTTGTGTAGCCACTACTTCTGGGTGAGACTACTGAAGTGATAATGTAAATATGTTTATGTGTTTTTGAGGATGCGGTCAGATGCAAATGTCTATCACAGTGACACATCACAATGTGGAGGAAATAGTGAATGAGTTGTTTTGGAGGCTTGGTTTCAAGAAATGTCCTTTTTGCAGCGAGGAGGAAGTTTGAGTTCTAAAACTTAGTGTTTTTTTTTTTTTTGCACAATGACCTCTTATACTGTATGTCAAAAGATCAAACATGCAGAAATGGAAATATATGTTTCTCTTTGAGAGCACGCAAATCCAGTATTTTACTTTATTAATTTTTTAAGCCAACTAAAAAGTTTTTGATGCAACCAGTCACTAATTACTTTTTAGAGACCTGCGGTTGCTACCTTTTAAACAAACTTTCAAGGTTACCTTATACAGTAGTAATTAGTTTCAAAAAATTATTCATACACTTTATAAATAGATCTTCTTTGAACTTTAAATGAGTGCTGTTCTGTTCTTATTGGCATGCTCGGTTAGAAAAAAAAAAGGAAACAAGAAAGACAACCATGAAAAGAGAATTAGATTAATAAAGAAAATGCTTCCTCCATTGAACATGTGTGCAGATGTAATGGGCTGAGGGGAAACGTGATGAAAAGATCCTGAATAGGATGACTGATTATATCACCTAGTGGTTGCTAAGACAGGGAGAAAACGCTGGATGAAGCAATGTATTGGGCTAACTAAAAAGAGTTTAGACCCCAGCATGGCATCACAAGAGCTTCCTTTTTTTTTATTTTGCTTCACCTCATAAAAGATTGACACGTTTCGTCTGTGCGAACACCTTGACAGGAAATGTGTTTTCAAAATTAATATCCATTCTGATTCTTCACGGTAAAAGCCTCAGCACATTGTTGCTAGGGAGTTATTGGGGAATGGGGAAACACTGTTTTGTGGTGATATGAAGTTGAGAATGTGTCTGTGGTTTGACTTTAATTGTATGGACCTAGAATAATCTAAAAAATTATATATATACAAAATACAGTACATAAATGCACAGCACAAATCACATTCTCAAAATGTGATCAATTAAATATCTGAGAGCACTGATATTTCCCCGATTTCTCATACAAATACATATCTATCAAGTTATTGAATTAATTGGCATCAAAAATGTAATGTTACATTTATTCATGGTTGTTCGGCACGTGTGTGGATAACTTTGGATTTGTGTGTGGCTAATTTTGAGTCCTTCCTGCTATGTTGCGATTCACCAATAGCGTTTTTTTTTTAGCTTTTAATCCACCAATCATAACACAGCATGCTGATCTGACTCGAGAATAATACATTTGTGATGTTTTGTGCAATGTGCCTGCATTATCGCACAGAGAGAGACAATTACAGCATTTCAGCACGGCAGCAGACCGTACTCCACAAGTATATATATTTCATATGTAAGCAAATGGGACATTATAACCAGTGTTGGGGAAGCTACTTTGAAACACTACAAGCTACTCATAATTTGAAGTAGTTAAGCTACAGTCAATCTACTGTTTTTAAAAAGTACTTAGCTACACTACCGGCTACTATCAAAAAGTAGCTAGCTACATTGAATCTACTTAATGTGGCAATATTTTTTTTTAATGTTACTATCAAACCAATAATATTAATAACAAAATTTACGCTAATGACATTCATCAATGTATTCATTAGATACATTTAATGTGTTTAATTAAATATATTAAATGTATTTAATACATTTAATGAACAGTAACATTAATACAGTTAATAATGGCCATTAAAAACTCTTTTTTTTTATACTATACTTCACACTTTTCAGTCCTGCTGTAGCCAGGTGTAGCCTACTTCCCTAAAGATCACATTTTTATGACAAACTCTCCTTGGGCTGGCATTTATGTTCTTGTCACATAATATTTAGTGTGGATAATATGTGAATAAAGACTCGGGACTTGTTTCTCCCCTCACCCGTGTTCGTGCTCATTTTATTTTCTGACTTTTTTGCCATTGACATGCCAGTGCCGCTTTACAGGTCACATACAGAGGTTGCTCTACAAATATTTGCTCAGGTCCAAAAAATGTGGACGTATGGTAATCCTAAATTGTTGCATAATAATAGATGCCATACATGATTTCTTTTACAAATCATTTGATTTATTTCACATGAAAATAATAGTTATTATATTCTAAAATATGGAGAAATCAAATCGTTCTGCATGATAGTAATTATTATAATAATATATACTGTCTATTTACATATAATAATTCACTCGCTGCTCCCAGTAACGCACAGATGATGAGAAGCGAAATAAACATATTTAGAACAGAAACAAAATCCCTCAAAATGTAATAACTTTTTGAATGATTTTATTTAAATATTAAAAGGTAAATATGCTGTTGTGTGATCTATTAAGAACAAAGTGTCTGAAACATTATTTGTTACACAGAAGAATAAAATGGTGTTCTTTTATCATTTTCAGATTTACCTGCCCCTGCAGGTCCTGTAAAGTTAAACAAACTGTGGTTGCTCGCTTTACATAAAGCCATCAATCCATCAGACAATCTCTGAGCCGTAATAAGCTCTCAGTAGACAGAAATATGCTGTCAGATCTTCTGACGTTTAGCTGGTAAAGGTTTGGCTTCTACGCAATAAGGAAGGCTATTAGTTATAATCTGACAAACATGATGTAGCGTTTGGTCACGCTACACCGCTACTTGCTGGAAAAAGTAATCAGCTACTGGAAAAGCTACTCTGTTTTAAAAGCAGCTGAGCTAATGTCAAGCTACTGAAAAATGTAGTTAAGTTAGTAGCATCGCTACATGCAGTTAGCTACTCGCTAACACTGATTATAACTGAAATATACCCTTCACTGAAAACTGAGCATTTTGAAAACGCTCTGCACCACCTAATATTTTGGAAATTGATCATGTTAGGAAACTTAAGATGGAGATTTTAAGCCGATGGCCCTGGTCGTATCATACTTGAACGTTGTCTTCAATCTTTTTTATCCTGTGCTGCACCGGTAAAACAAACACATCGCGCTTTGTGATTCGAGCTTGCGCTTGTGTTTCTGGCAGAATGTTTGGTGCATGCTCATTATCTCAAAGGATGTACGCACTATGCCTCACCCTGGAAACAAGGCCAATGAAAGGAAGAGGAAATGACAACAGAATAATCCACTAATGATACCGAACAATTAAGATTGGCATTCTGAACGCATTCATTCTCATCTTAGCAATGGCTGGTATTGATTAAAAATCACAATGGATTTTGACTTTGAGATGCTTTTAACTCTGCTCATTACACTGGTTCTTGTTCATCTTTCCTCGTTAATGTATCGAAGACAGTTTTTTTTTCTCCAGTAATATTTTAATGGATTTGGTCCTGCAGCCCTCTTGCATCACTTGCATATGTGACAAAATTTTGCACTATGCGACTGAAAATGTCTGTTATTAGCCACTGACGTACTGGCAAAGTGCTTCAAGAGCTGGATTTAGCCTTTTCTTTTACAGCGTGTTGTGTCTCATGAGCGCGCATTCAAAAGGAAATTGACCTTATTTGGCTGCACTTTGGCCCGCGCCTGCCCTGTTGAATGCCTGTTGCAAAACTCAAGTGCTTGTAAATTTACATTTGAGAACTTGTACAAGCAAGACAATCCTTACTAAGCAAGTAAAAGTTTCCTTTTGGCTAGTTCTGTGTATTTTGTAACCAAAGATGAGATTCACGCACCCCATTTTCTTTTCATGTCTCTGTTCATGTATTTGCAGTCAGTTGGTGATCAAAAAGGTAAAAATAGACATTATTATTCTAATAACAAATTGCAAAGGGTAAAAACAACCGCAACTACTCTCTTGTTAATGTATGATGCGCTCATTCAACCGTAAACATTTGTTGGACGAGCAGCAGGATCTCTTAAAGAAACAGTACCATTTTAGCGGTTGTTGTTCATACTGTATGTAAACTCAATTTAAATCGCACAAGTGCATATAAACAAACTTGTAATAAAATGTAGTAAGTGTAATGAATGTGTAAATACATAAATATTTAAAGACACAATCATACATGATGAAATATTGTAACTTCAGAAAACACTGTAAATATTAAAGAACTTAAAAAAATAGGCTTATGCTGCATCAATGCAAGGGTTTGGAATTTTATTTTAATTACATTCTTATTTGTATTTTTTTACATAGTAGTTTTGATATAGTAGCAATTAATGATCAATTATTGTAATTTTTAACATATGATTATTAAATAATTGTTATAAGTGTATTTATATGCTTGTTATTATGTTCCAACCTTGTGAATCTGACTATTTTATGTCTCAAATAAAGGCTTGTGTCATTATAAAAAAAACAAAAAAAACATGAACTGATAGAATGTGAAATTTGTAAATTTTTTAAGAAGCTTAAATGTGGTTGAAATTATGAAAAGTTAAATATAATGTTGAATGTACAATCCTGCATACTATATTGTGTGAAGTTATATACTGTATATGAATACTCTATATATGTGAATATCCCCCCTTCTCAGTTTGTTTAAGATCTTTTTCAGTTTTCAGACGCATTACGCTTACTTGTCATCAAAAGTCTTGCAGTTTCTTTAAAAGTTCAAGTGCAGATGCTCAAAATGAGAAGTGTTGTTCCAGTGTGTCATTTGCTTAAGGATGTAAACACTGAGTCACTGAGTTCTTATGGAAGCTCTTTATCAACATGATTAGTGTGCTCTCCAAGCTCTTTGGCCACAGTGTTTATTTCAAGCTCATTTGTAGCTCCTTGCCAGAACCAGTCAAAATTAACCTGGACTAATTTACACACTTTAGGAGTGTGCATTCAGTATCAGGTATAACAGTGAAATGTCATGTTTTTGCAACCAATCTAATGAAGCAGCAAGACCTATTTTTGGTCTCTGTGTAGTATGCTTATGAACGGCTAGGAGACATTTTGTAGAATATTGTTAGGGGCTAAATGTATAAGAATTGCAGTCGTAAGCATGTCTGCAGCAGTGGTGTTTTTGCAAAAGCTGGAGCCATGAAGCATTATGACATGTGATGCGGACCCTCATTGCACTTTTTTCCATATCAGACACTATTAAATGGAGGGAGAAGACATCAATACATTTCAGAAGGTGTGTGGGTAGATGTTTTTGTTCACCCTTCGCCAGTCAAAGTTTTAATGCGCATGCACATTAAATATTTGAATCTACCTGTAAATAAAAGCAAGCCATGTTTGAAGAGCTTTATTTATGATCACTAGGAGCTGATCATATAATAACGAAATAATCACCAAAAAGCTATTTTTTTATTTTTTTTGTTCTTTTTTTTTTGGGAGATACAATTTTAACGCCACTGTACATTTTTCATATTTGCATATGTGTGTATCCAGTTTTACATTCTGAGCAAAGATGTAAATAACAAAGTATGCACTATGCTATAAGCATTAAACCATATTTGCTAGTCTTCTGGCTTACTCAGTGCAGTCAGGGTTAACCAGTTATTAACAATCAAGGCTGTTGCTGACCATTTTGGCCTAGACGAGATCCCATTAAGCTAAGCATATCCCATTGCTGCTCCCCCAGTTTGGTCAAGATTGAATTCATCTGACAAGTGCCCCAAACCTCTCTGAAAACATCAGATACAACAGCCAAGGCTGGTTTAAGCTGGTGTGTGTGCGTGTGCATGTGTGTTGTTGTTTTATTTGTACCTAAATATGTAATAAATTATTCTCTCTATTCGTATCCATAAACTTTGGCTCATTCATCTTGAGATTTCTCATCTAAGGCGCTAAAATTCTGAGTATAGTGTGGGACGATTTGGCTTGCTGTTCTTAAATGCCTAGCTGAAATACTGCCCTAAAAGGGACAGTTTTTATTTCTCGTTCTTAGCTCCCTGCAGTGCCAGCTGAGTTGCATCTGACCAAAAAGATGGGCTACTCTTTGTAGACATGTCCTCCAGGTTTGGCTTCTGGTTTTGGGGACATGTGGAGACAGGAGAGAGCAGCACAGATACAATGGGAGACTGCCAAACCTCCCACTGGGTGTTTATGGTCCTCATCAGTTTGAAATGTCAGCCTGGCTTGAGAAGCTGCACTTCAACAAATGTGTTCTCTTTAGTAACGTGATTTGAACAAAATCAGTCTCCCGCCTGTCTTGGCCAGATTAGTCAGATGGTCAGTCATTAACGAGTTCTTACCAAAACAGTTATATCGCATTTACAGTACATCCTAATAAGAAGTTGACACACATATATTAGCAAACTAATGTTAAAAATGTATTGGAATATGTAGAAATTAACATGAACTAAAACTGATAAATGCTGTAAAGGTTCATTGCATTGCTAGTTCACATCAGGGTCAGAAATTAAAGGGATAGTTCACCCAAAAATGAAAATTCTCTGATTATTTACTCACACTCATGATATCTCAGGTGTATGACTGACTTTCTTCACCAGAAAACATTTGAGGAAAAATCGTCTTGGTTTCTATCGTAACCTCCATTCCCTGATGGAGGGAACGAGACGTTGTGACAATGTAGTGACACTAGGGGTCGCTCAAATTTGCATGCCACTCCCCCGGACATACGGGTATAAAAGGAGCTGGCTTGCACCCATTCATTTAGAGTGGAGGATCCTCAGAGGAGGAGACGGCGGGCGACATGCGATGTGAGTGGAAGCCGCCTTGCCCCAGCCTCGCTTTGAGGCGTCTGTCGTAACATCAACGCGCCTGGACACTTGCATTAAGGGGAGCTCATGAGGCTCACAATCATAGAGACTAAGTCTAACTCCATTCCGAGAAAAGAGATGCTCTAAACAGGGGAGAGCTTGCTCTTTTCCCAGTTGACCCGAAGCCCCAACCGGCTGAGGTGCCCGAGCACCAGGTCCCTGTGTGCACACAACAAGTCTCGAGAGTGAGCTAGAATCAGCCAGTCATCGAGATAATTGAGGATGTGTATGCCCACTTCCCTTAACGAAGCAAGGGCTGCATCTAAGACTTTCGTGAAGACTTAAGGCAACAGGGACAGACCGAAAGGGAGGACCTTGTACTGGTATGCCCAGCCCTTGAAGGCTAACTGCAGAATGGGCCTGTGCCGAGGTAAAACCAAGACGTGGAAGTACGTGTCCTTCAGGTCTACCACCGCAAACCAATCGATGCTGGACGCACACCAAAATGCATTTCTGAGTCAGCATCTTGAACGGGAGTCTGTGTACTCGCAGGTCCAAGATTGGCCGCAAACGACCTTTTTTTGGCATGATAATGTAGGGGCCGTTGAACCCTTTCTTCTTCTCGGCTGGAGGGACAGGCTCTATCATGTCCTTCTGCAGAACTGGGTGGGTGCCTGGTGAACTGAATTGCATAGCTGAGTCGGATGGTCATGGCCAGCCATCGTAATGCGTTAGAGATCTCTAGCCACGCCTCTAAGTTCCGGGCGAGGGGCACCAAGGGGACAATCATGTCTGACGTACCTGCAGCTGGGGCCTCGTGGAGGAGCAGGAGACAACCCATTACTCACGGCCACCTGGGCAAGCATGGCCACCAGCTTAGTTTTGGCCTCGGACTGGGTGACTGGACTGGTAGCCCAGTCAAGTCCTCTGCTTCCAACTGGATAAGCCCACTTTCCGATACTGAGATCGAGAGCTCATCCTGTCTCAGAGCCCCGAATGAGACATCAAACTCACAATGGGGTGAGTCACCTGTCTCATCCCAGAACACGACCTGGGGAATGGGAGGTCAATGGGGGATTACCCGGCAGAACCACTCCCATTGCCCCCAGTGCTAGCCGATGGAGCCTCATACCCATAGGTAGAAGGACCAGGGCAGGCAGCAGCTGGAGTGGCTTTCCCTCTGAAGAAGGAAAGCTGCAACTGTAACACTGCCATGGTCATGTTCTCGCAGTAAGAATGCAAATTCCATTTGCCAATTTCCATTGGCCTTTTCTCAAAGATCAGAAGTGTTTGGGGCTCCCGATATGCCCCCGATATTCAAAATAACTGGACAAAAATTCCCTGGTAATGAATTCTTCTGTTTTTTTTATTTTTTGAAGGAATATTCCATGTTCAATACAAGTTACAACACAAGACTAGTAACTCCTTTTCTTTAAAAGAAGTAAAAATGGAGGTTACAGTGAGGTACTTATGATGAAAGTGAATGAGGACAATTTTTAAAGGGTTTAAATGGAGAAATGTGAAGCTATTTGTATAAAAGTTCTTAAATTAATTATTCTGTTAAACTTGTGTTTTGTGTGTTTGAGCTGGAAAGTTGTTTAAATTGATTGTTTCTTACAGTCATTGTATGTTTTGCATTAACAAAGTTGTAAAATTGGCTTTTACTTTATACAGAAAAGGTTAGTAAAATGTTGACACAGATGTTGTTTGTCTTGTGGATATATTTTTGAAACTGTGAGTATTGTAACATTTACAGATCTAATTCACTCTATTGTAAGTGTCTCACTGTAACCCATATTTTTGCCTCTATTAAAGAAAAGGAGGGACGAGTCAAAATGAATGCAAGATGCCACAAATGCTGTCGATTGACCTTCACTTGTATTGAACCTGGAATATTCTATTACTCTGGTCTTCAGGATAGTCAATGGAACCACACCCTCTTACTTCAATACACTTCTCCAGGTCTATGCTCCAACTCACTTTCTGCGATCTTTTAATGAGCGATGCCTGGTGGTCCCATCACAAAGAGGCTCAAAGTCTATTTCACAATCTTTTACTTTCTCTGTTCCACTGTGGTGGAATGTGCTTCCAACATCCACACAGTCTGCTGATACCATCTCAACATTCAAGAACCAGCTGAAAACACATCTGTTCCAAGAGCACTTAACAAATCCACAATAATTGTACTTACTATAGAACAATAAAAACCACTTGACTTGACTTGACTTGACTTGGCTCGCACTTACTGTTCACACACACCTATACTTCTCCATCCACCTTGAGAGCTTGGTAGTACAACACTGTAGATATTGTTGAACTCTGTATGACAAATTGCTTGCTATGTTCCTAATCTGCTAAATTACTAAATGTAAATGCATTAAAGTCTTACAGTAGTTATACATATGATGGCATATGGTATGAGTTGAGGAGTAATAAATTGTCAATCTTGTGAATTTGTTTTAATGAATCGATTACATTTACATATTTGACATAAACAGATGAGACTGTTTTAAATGTTAGAAAAAAAAATGTGCCCTCATAAAGGCTAGCACACAGTATGTGAAATGCAAAGTAAAGTTCCCACCATAAAGTGGGATTAACTGGATTAACAAAATAATTTATGCAAAAAAAAACAAAAAAAAAGCCCACGTGGATGTCAAGTAGGGAGTTTCGCCTTTGAATTCCCTAGTGAACAACACGCTTATTTCACTCCCTCCATTTCCAAAAATTCCTCAAGAGATTTTTCAGCAATCGGCATGGAACCAACCCACTGATCGGATCTTCTGCGCTCAAACAAACACATATAAATGGATTTTATACCCATTTTCCTCTCGTCTCCATTGAATATATTTTCATTGATGTCGCAGATGCCACACAGAGCAAGTAGACGATTTGTGTTGAACACAGCTAAATGGGTATTATGCCTGTTCTGTTTTGCTTAAAATCTCACATTTTTTTGTACACATGTGTGGGACTGAGATGCACATAACAGCCTCCACAGCTGTACGATATGAATTGACTAAACGGTCGATTAAGCGCTATACCGAGCAGGATGGCTGTTTAATTCAAAGGCATATGCAAATAATCTAGCTGTGTGGATTGTTACCCTGCCATACACGCACACAAATACACAGTCACACCCGCATGCACGCTCACTCATTTCAGGATAATATGAGAGCATACTAAAGGGGATTATAACTCTCAGAGACACTGCTGGATATATATGCAGCCTCAAAGATATGCATTTGTATTATAAAGGCTCAGTGGACTCATAACCTGGTTGCATGCTGGGAATGTCTTTTGTGATCTCACACAACTACATTGATTCATTTTGCTTCAAATTTTCCACACTAGGGCTATTGTGGCTGTTGCATCCATGATTACACTGGCAGATCATTCCAGTGCTTGTTGTTGCTTCTTGCTTATTCTCTTTTCAAATTCTCTTTTAAAAATCATCTTTAATTCATTTTTTATGTTATCTTGAGAGCATTTACATACGCAATCTTACGCAGATTATGTATAATAAGCCAACAACTTGTGTGGTCATGTAAATACATTAGATAACTTCCCTATATTGTGGTAAAGTCATAAAAAGTTTCAGCAAAAAACGATCGGCACTCATAGTAAACTACTGTATGTTTACGTTGACACCATAAAGTGGCTTATTGCGAGAAAGTGGATTATTGCCAGAAAGCAGCGTTCCAGTTTACATGCAAAGTATAAGCAGAATACTCTTTACTCCAGTGAAATATGGGAAAAAAATCAAAGTGCAGTGTTGTTTTACAACAGAGGAGCATAGACAATCATACATAGATTCCTCATTCGGCTGGTTTGGATACACCAACTGCAGCACCATCATGTATACATATTGATCTATTTCTTACACACACCTAGCATTTTGCTTCAGAAGACATTAATCAGATCACTGGAATCATGTGGATTATCTTTATGATGGCTTTATGTGCTTTTTGTAGCTTCAAAAAGTTGGCACCCATTCACTTGCATTGTATGGACCTACAGAGCTGAAATATTCTTCTAAAAATCTAAAACTTTTTTTGTTCTGCAGATGAAAGTCATACACATCTGTGATGGCATGAGGTTGAGTAAATGATGAGATAATTTTCATTTTTGGGTAAACTATTCCTTTAAGCCACATTCTCCGGGAGAAATGCAGGTGCGTTAAAATGCTTTCTCTTAATCCCTTAAATGGCATCAGGAAATTGCCGTTCTTGTTTTAACATGACGTTTCAGAGAACGCCGCTTTCTGCAAAAACCCTGGAATAAACTGTTTTATTTATTTTTGTTTTTATTTACGTATTTATTTTTTCCCCTTTTTCTCCCAATTTGGCATGCCCAATTCCCAATGTGCTTTTAAATCCTCATGGTCGCATAGTGATTCGCCTCAATCCGGGTGGCGGTGGGCAAATCCCAGCTGCCTCTGCGTCTGAGACGTCAACCCGCGCATCTTATCATGTGGCTTGTTGAGCACATTGCCACGGAGACATAGTGCATGTGGAGGCTTCACGCCATCCACCGTGGCATCCACGCTCAACTTACCAAGTGTCCCACCGAGTACTAACCACATTATAGCGACCACAAGGAGGTTACCCCAAGTGACTCTTCCCTCCCTAGCAACCAGGCCAATTTGGTTGCTTAGGAGACCTGGCTGGAGTCACTCAGCACACCCTGGGATTCGAACAAGCAAACTCCAGGGGTGGTAGCCAGCGTCTTTACCACTGAGCTACCCACTCTCCCTACAAACCGTTTTCTTAAGTACATGTAAACATGGTCACTAATATTTGCCTGAAAGTTCCATGTAACACTTTTACACTTGAGCATTCTTACTGCTTATCAAATGTGCGCAAGTTGTTTGCATGCCTGTTTACGTTTTGACGTCAAAAGCAATGAGTACTCCAATGATTGTGCGGGTGTTTGCTGTCCTTTTCTGCATATCGCGGCAATTCTCCCAATGGTCATTCCCCCCCCCCCCCGATCGGTCTCAACATGTCGGCCCACCGGGAAAATTCCCGGTATGCCAGATTACCAGTCCAGCCCTGGTGCCAGTACAGATACCGATTATTTAGAACAACATTTGTTTATACTGATTGTGGCACGGTGGAGGGCGGGACCGGCGCGTGATTACGCACGCCCGGTCCCGTATCAGGCTAATTGAGCTCTCTCTCTCGATCGCCATCTGCGAGTGGCCTTTATCCCTCTTGACGGCTTAATTAGCCTAATACGGGACCGGGCGTGCATAATCACACGCCGGTCCCGCCCTCCACCGTGCCACATTCCTCCCCTGTTCTTTCAGGCTGGGGACCCCCGGCCTGACGTACATCCCCTGGGGGGGGGGGGGCGCCTCCCGCGCAGTCTGCCAGCAGGTCATCCCCATCAACCTGGACGAGGGAGGGGGCAAGGGGAGGGAAACAAAAAACCAACAATTAAAAATGGGGGGGGGGGGGGGGTTCCTGCACTGGGCAGTACCTCCCCTCCCACAAACACCATAATTTTAAAAAGAGGGAGGGAAACAACAATTAAAAATAGGGGGGGAGGTTCCTGCACTGGGCGGCACCTCCCCTCCCACGAACACCAAAATTTAAAAAAAGAGGGAAAAGGCCAACACAGAGCAGTAGCGAGAGAGAGAGGAGAGAGAGATTAAAGGAAAAAAAAAAAAAAAACCTTACTCGCCGGTTCTCTGATACGCTGTAGCTCGTTCCTCAGCCACTCCTCCACCCTCTACCGAACGGCAGCCGCGCCTCTCCAGGCGGATTCGAGGCAGTCCTCAGCCCCTGGCGGACGGAACGCCCCGCCGCGTTCTCGGGGAGCCGAAGGGGACTCCCCCGCCCCTGGCAGCGGTTCTCTCGCTCCAGGCGGTCGGTCGCGATCCCCTCCCCGCTCGCGGATGGCGGTCTTCCCTCGACCCCTCCGCGTTTCAGCGGCTGGTCTCCTCGTCCCCCGGCAGATGGCCGCGGGTTTCGGCACCAATGTAAAACAGATCAAATTCGTGGGCAAGGAAGAGGCAAGAAACCAGCTTAACATATATAACATAAAGGTTTAATGTAAAACTCAAAAGACAAACACATAATAAGACGGACGTCCGTAATTGAGCTCTCTCTCTCGATCGCCGTCTGCGAGTGGCCTTTATCCCTCTTGACGGCTTAATTAGCCTAATACGGGACCGGGCGTGCGTAATCACGCACCGGTCCCACCCTCCACCGTGCCACACTGATATATATATATATATATATATATATATATATACTGATAGTTTGGTGGTTCTGCTTTTTTATGCTACCTTGTTTTAAATAAATGAAAATGTTTTAATTGGTCTCATTTGTAGACAAATCACTGAAATGAAAAGCACATTATTAACTCACATTAACCGAATTTTGAATAGATTCTTAAGTCACATTAAATTAGTAAAATACTCTATTTCTTTATGTTCTTAAGGCTAAAGTAACTGCCGCTTTTGCTGTAGCAAACGTATCATATTTCTGCTGTGTCTCGCTTGAAGATGAATAATCGAATTAGTACTTTTCAAAGTTTTAACAGTATTTTCATCTCATGAAAATCATGAAAACTCCAATAATCATCTGTTTTTAAAGAATTTGCAGATGTCCAGTTAATTGCTTTCTATCAGCCTATACTGATGATTGGCCAACAGATCAAGTGCATCACTAATAGAAATTAATGTGGGTCTGTGCTGCCCTTTTTCAGCAGTGAAAGCAACCTCAAAACAACAGCAAATATATTCAGCATACTTTAGCATTGTCGCGGGCAATGAGCGCAGGTGATCTCCCTCAATTACATCCACATTTATCATCTTATCACTCTCAGTCGATGCTTAAAATCACAATGGCATCCCATGCTATACTTGTTCTAACATGCCTATACACACAGTAACATTTCGCACATGATAAAACCCCACAGGCCCACTTGTCGTTGCTCTGCCAGCAGGTGATATGGAATCTCATACTGCATGGTGCTAGGCTGCACACTGACCCAGTTAGTACTGGACTCGGTAATGAGGCTGTAACTCTCCTCACCTCTTGCAAGCCATGCATAGCAGTGCCCCGCAGCTGCTCAGCATCTGGTCTTCGGCTGCCTCAAGACTGGTTCAGCAAACATGCCCAAGACCATGACAGAACAGCCAATATGTGCAATCCGCTGCATACATCATAAGGCACCTGAGTGCTGTTTTCCAGGAAATCGCTATTGGGGCGTATTATCTGGAGCACGTAGACAAGTCTTGAGGGACCTGTTAGATACCGCTACTGGTTCAATATGTAAATCAATGTTTGGGTGGTCATGTTGTCTGTGCTGAATTCTCATTCACTAATGTACTACACTACACTGTAGTTTTAACGAGATATTTCACCACATGCAAATTACCACCACAGTGTCATTTTCAGCACATCTCAAACTATGTATTGTCTTTAATAGAAGTGTGCAGTGGTGATGGAAATTTTTTATTTTTTTTCAATAAGACATATTTTCAAAAGTTTTTGAAATAAAAATAAAAATAAAAGTCTTTCTAAGGTTAAATGAATAGTTCATCCAAAAATGAAAATTCTCTCATGATTTACTCACACTCCAGGCATCCCAGATGTGTATCACTTTCTTTTTTCTGCAGAACACAAATTAATATTTTTAGAAGAATATTTCAGCTCTGTAGATCCATACAATACAAGTGAATGGGTACCAAATTTTCAGCTCCAAAATCCACATAAAGGGAACATAAAAATAATCCAGTTATTATATTGAACTATTTCCCTATATCACTTTAGAAAATATGGATTTAACCCCCAGAGTTGTTTGGAGTACTTTTATGTTTCCTTTATGTGGATTTTGGAGCTTAAAAAGTTGGCACCCATTCACTTGCATTGTATGGACCTACAGAGCTGAGATATTATTCTAAAAATCTTCATTTGAGTTCAGCAGATAAAATAAAGTCATACATATCTGGGATGGCATGAGGGTGAGTAAATGATGAGAAAGTTAACATTTTTGGGTGAACTATTCCTTTAACGTCATAGCACGTTAGCATAGTATTTTTTGTATCCTAAATATCATATAGAGAACAAACACTTACCGACAGCAGACAGCACAAGATTAAGACTCGTTTTTGCATTCAAACACAGCATGATCGAGCTCAAATCCAAACACATGGATCTCAAGATGTGTTTTTCTAAGTTTGAAACTAAGTTTAACTTGACACAGCTAAAAAAAACTGTGTTTATGAAGTGACACAACCTAAGTGAGACACTCCAAAAGCATCCGTCTGACGCATTGATGCGTCCTTAGATTTATTACAAGGGCTTGTCTATCTCAGAAAGATTGAAGAATATATATATATATATATACTTAATAAGAACAGACGCAAGAGTTATTCTTTCTGGAATCAACAACACTGGTCACTCTGTATGTTTTATGTTGTAGATTCAAAAGAACCGACTCATATGAGTCACTCTTTCGGGAATCGACTACACTGGTCACTCTGTATGTTTTGCACTGTAGATTCAAAAGAACCGACTCATAAGAGTCACTCTTTCGGGAATCGACTACACTGGTCACTCTGTATGTTTTGCACTGTAGATTCAAAAGAACCGACTCATAAGAGTCACTCTTTCTGGAATCGACAACACTGGTCACTCTGTATGTTTTGCACTGTAGATTCAAAAGAACCAAATCATAAGAATCATTCATTCAGGAATCGGATTACACATTGTTCACGCTGAATGGTAGTTCAGGAAACACAGTAAGTGTGTTTTAGTGCAGTGTTCTGTCCGCATCGGTGGAAGAATCCACGTACGAGAACCATTTACAAAACTGTAAGTCATGAAATTATTCAGTTCTGGTATTTTTGTAAAAAACAAGCCCTTTCTGAATAAGATCTGTTCAAACATATTGAAAACTGTGCTTGTGTTGTCTTTCTTTCAAATAAATGCACTTGCTTTGATATTTAGTAAGTTAATGCAATGTCATTCGTACATTTATAAGTTTGACTTCAGAGTCCAAATACATTTTGTGTTAATGACGTTTGGTTTTACAGAAATTGTTCTATATAAGCAAACCACTAATTATTTATTTTGGATTGTCCTGTCACCAAAGGTGTAGATTTGTCTTGAACATTGGGGGAGTTACAGTATGAAGAATTTACATGTTTCCATTAATGGTATAAATACTGGGGAGGCTATACTTGCTTGTATTAATTATTGGGAGGTTACCTTCCCCCCAACCCCCTCCTTGAATCTACGCCCATGCCTGTCACACTTCCTTACACAGCAATATATGCCCTCTTAAAAACCAAAAGTACTGCATGTACGGTAATTATTTCAACTAATGGAATCTGAAAATCGAAGAGGAAGGACAGGAAGATTAAGGAAAATCCAGTCTCTTTAAAACAAGCCCTCAAACCACTGTGCATAGTGATCTACAAGCTATTACACTCTGAATCCAATCAAGAAATCTCAAGTCAGAATGGGGGAGCTTCGTTTATTTAAATGGTCCTATTATTTCCAAATCCATATAAGCTGAAAATAGTTGTTGTATATTTTCCGACTTCAGCTTTGGGTCGTTGGCAGTAATGAATGTAGTTAGGCGGCGCTGGATCTGTTTTGTGTTTTGCGAACCCCAGGAGAATCATTACCCCTCGTTTCTGCAGTCTTTAGCCATTGTATTTAAAGTCATACGAAACTGAAGAGCTCAGCTCTCATTGGAACTTCTTAAACCAATAGAAAATCCCTACGATTAAAAAAAAAATCTATTCGCTTAATTCACACTGAGCTGATACAAAGGTCAGTCTCCGCTCTTATACAATAGAACATCATGCAGTGTGCATTCCTAATGCACATGAAAAGCATTCTGCTCAGTACTCAAACTAGAATAAATCAGTCACAGTTTCTCCTGTTATTAATATGTGAGGAAGTCTGCATAAAATAACAATGTGCTACAGTCTTCTTGCCCCATCAGCAGTCTTGATTGGCAGGCATGTGATTAATCTCTAACTGCGATGAGGCACTTCGGGTCAATGGGCAGCTGAGCTGACTGGGTATTTTTCATTAGAGTCTCGTAGATAGTAAAGATGAAAATATTACCATGATTATTAACTATTATTCTGGATTTCATTAAGTTTGCAACAGTGACGTTTTAAGGTCATCCTTGATATTGTTCCTGTGGAAACATGTTCCGGCTGGTCTAATCGTGTCTCTGGGAAATGGACCCATAGAATACATTAATTTGGCCGGATTCACATATACTGTACATATAAAAAGGGCCCGTGGTGAAATAAATGAAATCAGGCAATCCTGTTACATTCTTGGAGTTAAGCCAGTACGCTTCTGAAAATGGAATGCTCATTAGTTCCACCAGGAGCATAACATTTCTACACGCTCTCTTTGAATAAATGCATGCAGGTAACATCTTACCAAAGGCCATTTAGTCCTCCACTTTATCAAATTGTGTGCTGCGTTTCTGAGCACGTTTAGGTCCCCGGCAAAAGTTCAAGACATTCAGTGTGCGCTGTCATCATTTAAAGCAGCGACAAGCATTTACACACCTACGTTCTTTCACTAGAATTGCAGGCTTTTGTTCTTACGTGATTTCCATCTTTTGATTGAAGCTTTAATCTGATTGGCTGGAGATGCAGAACTTCCAAAAGTAAGGGCAAACAGTTGGTTAATGCATTTGGTATCATAAACTAGCCATAAACAGAATCTTTTCCAGCATTTAATAATTTTAGAGAATGGTAACTTATAAACTAAAATTGTTAATTGTTAGTTCATGCTAGTTCTGAATATATTAAGTAATGTTACGTGTACAACTTTAGGTTTAAAAATGTATTTTGTATGTTGAAATTAGGACTGTCGATTAAACGTGTTCATTTAGTGTGATTAATTGGATAAACGCAATTAATAATGCCCCCAACTATGTAAATGACGTAATGATGGAACAACATCAGAGCAATTCAAGCTTGATGTACCACCTTGATGCAGAAGGGGGCAGTCTGCGCTCCAGCTGGACTGGCAACACGCCTCGTCAGCAGCGCAGCCTTCCACAGATGTGGTAGAAAATTATATTTTTTCCTGTTAAAACCGTTAAAAAACTTTTTTTGTAGTGTGTATATGCTTTACATTTCGGTTGATGCAAATTATGTATATGATATAATGTATTTGAATAATCAGATTCATAACATTTATTGTTGATTTATAATTATTTTCGTTATTATTGACTACATTGTTTATTTATTTGGGGGACTTTCTGTATCGAATGACAGCATTACTTGAAATTAACATTAACCAAGAATAATAATTGCTGTAAAAGTATTCTTCATTGTTTGTTCATGTTAATGTTAACTAATGTTAACGAATACAACCTTATTGTAAAGTGTTCTTAAATATGTTTTGTTCATGCTGGTCTATTAATATGGGATAATTTATTTAAGAAAAAAAAAAAACACCGTAAACAGCACATTAAAACAAAGTAGTTTCACATATAAGGATTTTATATATATATATATATATATATATATATATATATATATATATATATATATATATAGACACACATTAAAACATGTCTTTATGGCAAATTAAAAAACTTATTTCCTGTATAAGTATATATATAAAAGCCTTATACAGGAAATTACTTATTTTAATGCAGGGGTTTTCAAACTTGGGTCTGGGGACCCCTAGGGGGCTGCCAGGAGGTGATAAGGGGTCCGCAGAAAATAAAAAAAAGAAGAGAAAAAAAAGACCCAATTTAACAATATTATTCTTTCATTCTACTTTTTAAGGAGTATAAATGTATTTCAATTCACTTAAAAACACATTTCTTTAGGTTTGTTAATCTATTATTACTCTAACGGTGGGTATAAAAAGATATGTGCTCAACTTAATATTTTCCAGATTTTTTGGGGGGGTATATTTAAATAATGTCTTCTAATTTTTCATAATTTCCTTAATTACAAAATAACAGCCAGTTATTTAATTTTGCAAACCACGCATTGTCTTTATAATATAACGCTTAATTTTTCTCACACAGTATAAAAGGGAATTTATATCTAAAATATAAAGCTATACATTTTTTAAAAGGGACCCTCGCAAGGGGATCATCTTGTTTGGGGGTCCTTGGTATCAAAAAGTGCCAGCTTTACATGTCATACATTCTTCTGTCCACAGATCTCGACCTGGACAAAAGCATGGACATTTTCTGTGCAAATCTTCTGTAAATTTGCACTTTCGTTTGGGCATTGTTTCCACTCAGCGGTCATTTGCAGCTACTGTCAAGCAACCGTTTGATGCCGAACACAACAGCGCTTTGCGTGTTCGAGGAGAGATTGACAGGCAGGAATTTGGCCAATAGTTGCTGAAAGCTTCTTATAATTGACCAATTGGTGTGGGAGAGGGTGGGACTTACAAAGAGGGGTTAAAGCAATGCAAATATGCATGCATAAACAATTAAATATTAGACCAGATGCACATCATAATGCAACTAAAGCCGAATCCCAGACATTTTCGCAAATGTATAAATCCCGGCCGGATGTTTTTTTTTAAGGTCTGAAAAAAGAGGACGTGTCTGGCAAAAAGAGGACGTATGGTCACCCTAATCAGCATGCAAATATGGTGGTTGCTCTATAAGATGTCACGGATTGTGCTGATAAAGATCTGTTCATTTGACATAATGACAATCATATTGTGCAGTTATTTGTCACATTCAGAATCACAAGAAATTCCTAATTCTAGCTGTCTGTGTTTGGTTTTATGATGATTGAGGAGAAAAGCCCAACCGTAGATCTATTATATAGAAAATAGTGCACCATCTGCTTAGTGGTTTTTTCCAGAGATGTTCTGAACAAGATTTAACAATATTTCAGTTCACAACAAAAGTTCCATTCTCATACTGTATCGTAAATGACAATGACCCAAAGCTTGATTTTAGACATGTACAGAAACATATACTTTAATATGACAATGTACATACAATGCTTATACTATTGCAATAATGATTCACATCTGTGGTCTGTTCCTAATGTATTTAAGAATTCAACGCAGTCTCGTCTCTGTCTCAATTCCAGCTGGGACGAATTCTGCCATGCTGACTGTAAAATCGCATGGAAATCCAGATGAATAATAAAGTGTGTTAGAGTGTAGAACTGAATTGCTGTCTGCCAGAAATGTTGCTGTTTTCACATGTTGTGGGTGGAGGGACTGGCAGAGAAGATACAGCAACATTTAAACACATCTTCATTAGAATTAAACATTAAAAACACATTTGCATGAAAACTGAGCTTTTTCTTCAGTAGAGCTTTAGAGGCTCAACATAAAGATAAGCTGCTATAGGATTAATGTGTCAGATAGTCTTGATGTTATGCTTTAGAAGGAAAATGGGTTAAAATTCAGATGCACATCATTTAGCCACAGTAATAAAGAAAGAAAGAAATTGGGGTACAAACATCTGAGACCACATGATAATCTGGGATTTCAATAATAATAAATGACATATTTAACGTTCTAACACTAAGTTGCTTCCATTAAAGTACTCAAGATGCTCTTAAATTAATTTCAATGTTGACTGAAATTGTGGTTGTGGCAGGGCGGAGGGTGGGGCCGGGTCTTGATTCTGCACACCTGTCCCGTAATCAGGCTAATTAGCCATCAAGAGGGATAAAGGCCGACCGAAGACAGCAGTCTCTCTCGCAGATAGAGAGATTTACGGACAGCTATACGACACCTTTGTTTGTTTGTTGTTTTAAGTTTCTTTTTAAAATATTATTTATATTCTCAAGCCAGTTCTCGCCTCCTCCTTTCCATTAATCGCGTTACACTGGTGCCGAAAATCCGGGAAGGAGGAGGGATGTGCCATAGTAGAGTCCTCGCCACTACCATCCACCCCAACAGAGCAGCCGTGGCCATTCGCTGGGGTACGGAGAAGCCCAGATGCCTGAGAGTGGAGGTACGGCCGCCAACAACGAGGGGAGGAGGGGCTCCTAACCGAACGCCTGGAGTGGTCAGGGCCGCTGCCAGGGGCGGAGCAGACCCCTACCAGCCGCTGAAACGCGGCGTTGTCTGAGATCGCTGACCGCGAGCGAGGTGGGGCTCCTGACCGACCGCCTGGAGCAGGAGGACTGCTGCCAGGGGCGGGGGAGATCCCTTCCAAACACCGGAATGGGGCGTGGCGTTCCATCCGCCAGGGGCCGGAGGACTGCCTCCAATCCTCCCGGAGAGGCGCGGCTGTCGTCCATTAGAGGGCCAGGCTACGGTGTATCGGAGAACCGGCGAGTACGTTTTTTTTTTCTCTCTCTCTCTCTCTCTCTCTCTCTCTCTCTCTCTCTCTCTCTCTCTCTCTCTCTCCTCACTCTCCCACTGCCGCTCTGTGTTGGCCTTTTCCCTCTCTTTTCTTAAATGTTTTGTTAATTTGGCACGATTGCTATTACGGCAATATTACAAATTTTTTGGCCCCTCCTTCATCCAGGTAGACCTGGATGACCTCCCGGCAGACTGGTCGGAAAGCACGCCCCTCCCCAGGTAAAGGGGGGGCGGGTTTACGTCATGCCGGGGGCACCCCGGCCTGAGAGAACGAGGGAGGATTGTGGCAGGGCGGAGGGTGGGGCCGGGTCGTGATTCCGCACACCCGGCCCCTAATCAGGCTAATTAGCCATCGAGAGGTATAAAGGCCGACCGAAGACGGCAGTGCGACAGAGAGAGATTTACGGACAGCTGTCCGACACCTTTGTGTGTTTATCGTTTTATTTAAATTGTGTGTTTATGTTTCTTTTTAAATTTTTATTTATATTCTCAAGCCGGTTCTCACCTCCTCCTTTCCATTAATCCCGTTACAGTCATGCTGACTATGATTTAATATATTTATTAATATATATATCACTCTTTAATGTCACACATGAAAATCCTAAACTCTTTCCTCTTTCTCATAACTTGGAGATATGTTTATTCGATCCTTCTCTGACTCTTCACAAAATCACCCCATTTGTTATGAATTCTCATATTGTGTTGTCATCATCAATTAAGTGCCATTAATACAGTACTAATACACAATATCGACGGAACGATAAGCTTTCAAATGTGCTAAGGAGCCTTTCTGTCTAACAAAGGGGAATTATAACTTCCTGGGGTAAAGAGGAAGTATAAATGGACCATTTTTTCAATTGAAAGTCTCTTTTTTTCCTACAAAGTGAGCAATTAAGTCGCGCTCTCATGGAAGTCACTCTCAGCACTTACTGCCGCTGGCAGAAAGCGATCTTGAAATCCTTGTGTCCATTCACTCTCATTTATCATTTTCCCTAATACCTCATCTTTTCACCAAATGCATTCATGTCACCCCGAACGATGGCATGAACATTCACAAAACACTGTGACGTCCTACGACTTAATCCAAGTTATAATACAAATACTGTATGTGTTCGCTCAAGATTATGGTGTAGAAACAGCTTAAAGCAAGCCCCATTTGTGCTTAAGAATACTTTAATTAACATATTCCAAAGAGGTTACGCTTGCCATCTTTGTTGCCTTCCTGACTTTGTGGGGGAACATGCTACAATAAAGCTGTATAACACTAGTTAAAGGGATAGTTTACCCCAAATAATTTCTGCCTTCATTTCAAACCCACAAAAGGTTTGTTTGTGTTCCAATTAAAAAGTTATTCATCTGGGTTTGGAAAAAAAAATAACCTCTCTTTAACATTACAGTGGACATGAACTTAAAATGCTTTCCATTAAATGTAATTTTTATTCATGTGTTAATCTTGGTCAGTGGTAACACTTTACAATAAGGTTCTAATTGCAATAGTTAATGCATCAGATATCATGAACCAACAATGAAAAATGAATTTTAACAACATGAATTAATCTTGGTTATTGTTAATCAAGTCTAATTGTCCATTGTTAGTTCATGTTGGTTAGCATAATAATGCATTAACTAAAAATTAAAACATGTAACAGTGTTGAAATTAACATTAACCAAGATTAAAAAGTGCAGTAAATGTGTTGTTTATTGTAGGTTCATGGTAACGTATGCATCCTTATTGTATAGTGTTACTATGATAATTTCAACCATACATTAACATTGGCCAATGCATTGTGGACTAACATAAACTAACATAGGTCAATAGTAATTTATGTAACCAATACTGCTCGACCAACCCCGAACGGGATTCAAACTGGTGTCTCCGGCAAGGGAGGCGGGCGTGCAAATGAGGAGGCTAAAGGCTACAGCTTCTAGTGTCCATCGCTACTGGGCCTTTTGAGGCCAGGGGAGTGAGGTTTACACACACTGCACAGCATGTACCAGCTGGCTACTGTTACATCTACAGTATATTATAATTGAACTTAAACCAAGATAAATGCATGCAGTTAAAGGGATATTCTGGATTCAATTAGTTAAGCTCAATCAACTTCAATTGTGAAAATGTTGATTACCAAAAAAAAAATATTTAGACTCTTCCCTCCTTTTCTGTAAAAAAGCAAAAATCGAGGTTACAGTGAGGCTCTTACAGTGGAAGCGAATGTGGCCAATCTTTTTAGCTCTTAAGAAGTGTATTCTTTTGGATATATTGTGCATTTCCAGTGGCTTTCTCTCCTACTGCACGATGAGTGCAAATTTCACCCCTGGGCGCTTCGACAGCACTAAAAGTGTGTATATTCACGTTCGTGGCTTTCCTTCTTCCGAAGAGGAAAAGCCACTCTAAACGCCACCCCCCCCCCCCCCAACCCCCACCCCCCCGTGCTGTGCCTTCTACCCATGTATATGAGCGGTGGAGGCGATTTGGGGAGTTCAGTCAGCACGGTTTCGCTGGGTAATTCCTCGCGGACCTCCCGTTCCCAAGCAAGCTCGTTTGCTCCCGTCCGGTTCCGAAATGAGACCAGCCAGCCTTATGGACAGCTTGACAGCTCTTTCGGGGCCTGCGAGCAGGATGAGTCTTCAATCGCAGCATCGGAGAGCACACTGGCGATGTCGGATACTGAGGACTCGACTGGGCTGCCACCTTTGGGTCTGCCCACTTGCCCGGGCTGCCGCGAATACGGGAATAAGCTCACGAGCGCTCGCAGCTTGATAATTGGTTCCTAGGTTCGGGGTGCTGCTCATGGCCATGCTGTCCTTTCTTCCCGGAGGTGCACGATGAACTGAGGAGGTTGTGTCCCCCCATCAGGGATATGGGGAACTACATGACTTACTTGGTTTTTTGTTGTAACCTCCGTTCCCTGATGGAGGGAACGATATGTTGTGTCCCTCTTGCCACAACACTGTACTAGTTGCTGAAATGGCCGGACCTTGTCTCGGCTCCTCAGCACAAAACCTGAATGAGAGTGGGCATTCCTTCTCCTTTTATACCCATATGTCCAGGGGAGTGGCATGCAAATGCACTTGCCAATTTTCATTGGCCTTTTCTCAAAAGAATAGAGGTGATTGGGCTCTCAAGATTGACCACTAGTGTCACTACATCGACACACTTCTAGTTCCCTCCATCAGGGAACAGAGGTTACGACAGTAACCAAGACGTTTTGAATAATGACACAGAAAGCCAAACTTTATTTATTTCAAAGTGCAATTCCTTTCCCTTTAATCTCACCTGCTCTGTGTCTGTTGCGAGATGGTTCATGTAATATGAGATGGACATATAATGCGGGCAGCTGTGGGTCAGTTGGTAGAGCGGGTCGGCCACTAATCGCAGGGTTGATGGTTCGAATCCCGGCCCACAGGACTCCACATGCCGAAGTGTCCTTTGGCAAGACACTGAACTCCAAGTTGCTCCCAATGGCAGGCTAGCACCTTGCATGGCAGCTCTTCTGCCGTTGGTGTGTGAATGGGTGAACACCGTTAAGGTTAAAAAGGCACTATATAAGTGCAAACCATTTACCATGCACCGCGATGCATCAATGCATTTTTCACCCCTAGTAGCAAGTGATTTTATCTCACTAAAATCATGTTAACATGCATATTATTTTTGTCTTGTGGCTATACTTTTGAAACCGTGAGTATTTAAATGTTTACAGATTAGCCCCATTTACTTCCATTGAAAGTGAATCACTGTAACCCAGATTTTGCTTCTTTTAAGGAAAAGGAGGGACAAGTTGAAATATTCTTTTGTTGTAATGAACATTATGCTACAATTTATGTCGACTGAGATGAACTTGTGTTAATAATGGAAAATTCCAATAAATTATTGTTTATCATTAGCTCATAATGCACAATACATTAACTAATGTTAACAAATGAAACATTGTTGTAAAGTGTTACCCTACATGCATAGATTTAGTTAAGAACTGGGATCAGTTTGAGTTGAAAAATACCTTATATTTTCCCGTCAGTGTCTGAAAATCAACACCAAATATTCCTGGTGGAGGAACTAAAGTCGTTTTCCCCTTCTTTCATTTTTTTTTTCTTATACAGATTCATAACTGACTGCATTAAACAAAATAAATTGCCTCTTAAAGGGATATTATGGCAAATAGGCCCTAATGGCTTCATCTTTTGATGGAAATGGAATTCATAACACATTTATTTGTACTGGGTCAATCTGCCTCACACCAACATTATTTTATTGGACATGGAAGTCCTTCTTTGGATAGGTGAGTGTCTAATATTAAGAGTGTCAGTTTCCTTTCAAGGAATGATGGAGACAGATTTCACTTAAACACAATGCTTAATGAAATATTAATTCTGTCAGCCATTGAAAATTTATGAGATAGACATTTCATCCCAATTAACTCTGTTAATGGGCATGCCTGTAAAACCAAACTGTCCTTTTAATGATGCATGCACCGTTCCAGGGCCTCTTATTTTTAGATCAATAATGCGTTGAGTAATCCATCAAGATTGACAGCAATCATTAAAATAATAAGCAAAATGGGTATTTGATACATGGCCCTCCAGGTGGCTGCTTCCGGTGGGGACTAATTGCATGTGGCTGAAGCATGAGATCTGTCCTGGTAAGCTAAGCACACTTGATACCAAAATGCCGATGACATTATTGGGTGAACTATTCATTTATAAAAATATCCCGGGTTCGTTACAAGTTAAGCTCAATCGACAACATTTGTGGCACAATGTTGATTACAACATTCCCTCCATTTCTTAAAAAAAAAAAAAGAAGCAGAAATCAAGATTACAGTCAGGCACATACAAATACATTTTTACAGGGTTTAAAGGCAGAAATGTGAAGCTCATATTATTTTTTTTTATAAAAGAACTTACATTAATTCTTCTTTTAAAACTTGTGTATTATTTGAGCTGTAAAGGGTTTGAAGGGTTATGTTGTCATTGCAACTACGTTCTAAAATTGGCTAACTTTACACAGAAAAGGTTTGCAAGTGGTTTTATCTCACTAAAATCATTTTAGAGATAAATATAATATTAATATAATGTTATAAAGAATATAATTGAACCCATAAAATTCCTATGTGGGTAATTCTGAAATTGCATTATCAATGTCCTTAAATTTTATTTTAAAATTATGTAAGCCTGCTATGTAACATAAACTTTGAATTGCAGTCAGAAAGAGCCTGTATTATGTAAATGGCATGTTAGTATATATGTTGTGTCTTGGCTGAAACACATCAATGCAGAACTTAAATAATGTAGGCTCTCCGATTGCCGTGTTGCCAAGTAATAGGAGGGTGGCAGAGTTTGTCAGGGGTGTCTAAAACTCATTTAAAGCAGACTCAATGTGTCAGTGTTACAGTCACAATTGGACTGAGAGCCATTGCTTTAAGTTGTCCATTAGAGGTTTTTTCAGGATTGTAGGGAGCGCTTATGGGAGCTTGTCAGAGTGCTGTGCCACATCCTGTCACTTTCCATTTACGTCACATTTATTCATTTTGGCAGACTGCGTTGACCAAAGCTACTTCCAATTACTGTTTCAAATTTATGGCTGTAACAAATACAAGTGGAGGCTCTAACAAGAAAAAACTGAGCCATACAAAACAAATTCTAAAGTCTGATTTTAAGGTCTAAGAAATAGGCTACCCTATTTCTACCCTAAAAAAAAATAGCAAAAGAGGAGAACGCTTTTGTCTCAAGACACGTTTTTAAAGAAAATGTTGTTTGATTTTTTTGTACTTGAAACGGCGTTTAAAAAATGTAGCCAATTCATGGTGTAATGGTCAAAGACAGTCATCTCAACAGCGTGTTTACATTAGAAAACCATTGAAAAACAGCTTGGATGGACGCAAAAATGCATTTAGTGTGAACAGCCCCTTAATAACATGACAGAGCAGCTAACGTTTCTCAAAGAAACCTCTCAAAAAAGAAGCCTTTTGTTTCAGTGGATTGTAGGTTGTTCATTGTTCATTCTCTGTACTGTTCTCTATTGTTTTACTAGGAGAGAAACCATTCCAAATGATCCAGTGAGCGGTCTGGACAAATCAGATTAAATCTTGAATACATACACAACGTATTACTAACCTGTTTAACCAATTCGCTGAAATGAACTGAGTCAAAATAATGATTTATTCGTGAACTGGGGATCACTAGTTCTGATTCTTCACAACCAACAGAGGTAGGGAACACAAGTCACGATTGCGGAAAGAGCGCTCATGGTACACAGCCATACAGCTACAGGTTCCACTTAAATGAGCTTGTCAAGCAGACTGATCTCATTTTGATATTGGAAACAGTAAGCTGATTTTTCTTTGCTGAAATCAGTCTGTGATTACCAAAATGTGGTTTGTCCAAAATGGCCAAATCGTTAAGTGTTGCTGGGCAAATGGGCACATGTGGGCTCCATTTTCCAAGTGTAATGTCCACGGGGGGCGCCAAAAGCGAGTTGTTTTCAACTGTACAGGCTGTAATACAGTAATGATGAATGCTCGTTTTATAAAATGTACTCCCCAACCCAAGCCTTAAACCTAACCATCAGTTGAGTCAAACGTTAGTTTTAGAGGGGAAAAATGCAACCTCTGAATCACACTCGTGACTGATTATGCAAACACGATCACTGTCTGGTTTTAACATAGGATCAGAACCCAAGTCTCCCACGCTGCTAACCCAATGCAATTCTGGTCGCACCACAGGGGAAGGTAAACACTCTGGAGCTGATGCAAAAATGTCTGAAAAGAGAAGTGTTTGTCAGTGAGTCTGCATAATGTGGCCAATCCTAGGGTACTGGAATTCTCGGAAACAACATGCAGACTTCCTGTGTGATCATGTTGCATTGAGAGTAATTTCACAAAGCATTGAAGCCAAATCGCAAGTGCATATATATTGTGTGTTTACACAGACTACTTAGGCTGCTTGAAGGTGGCTTGAATGTCTTTACACAGAATCACAATCGCGGGGAAAAAATGTGCCACATGCTTGATCATTGGTTCATGTGCACATCATACTGGAAACAATGCGTGACTCAAAGTTTAAAGCTGTCTCTGGTAGGCTACTCAATTACATGCTTTTTTCAGAAACTAAAATAAAGGTATAATAATCGCTGAGTGCACAATGAAGAGCCTTTTTAAAATTTCTCTTGAGAGGATACTCCAGAGCTTGAGCAGTATCACCCGATCACCTCTATTCTTTTGAGAAAATGCCACTGAGAATTGGCAAGTGGACTTTGCATGCCACTCCCCTGGACATATGGGCATAAAAGGAGAAGGAATGCCCACTCTCATTCAGGTTTTGTGCTGAGGAGCCGAGACAAGGTCCGGCCATTTCAGCAACTAGTCATAGAAAGGAAGCACATCCAAACAATATAATGAATACAGGTACATGACCAAAAACTTAAGTCCACAAAAACTCCAGGAAAGTCAGTACACTGTTTCTCCCAAAAAATGTAATGAGCTCACCACAGAAATTAACAAATGTGATGTTTCAGATTTCATTACCTGAACCCAAAGATGGGCTGTTTTGATTGTATTTACTGTTTGCTATGGGAAGAGACACATTAATGAGTTGTCCTAGTCACTAATTGCTATAAGCCAATGATCAAATTTGTCGTTCATTAACTGAAGTGATTTAATTTACTTGCTGTAATTAATAGCCACCAGCTCTGCTGTTCTTTTCCCAATCTGACAGTGAGTGATATATTGGAAAGCTAGGCATCATAGCCAAATTTTGAGTAATATTGTTTCTGTTCATGGTCAGGGTTGAGAGGGTTACTTTAGAAATGTATTCCACTACAGATTACAGAATACATGCTGTGAAATGTAATTTGTAACGTATTCCCTTAGATTCAAGGTCAGTAACATATTCTAAACACTTTGGATTACTTCTTCAGCACTGGTAGATTTTTTCACTTGTTTTGACTATAAAATCTCTGCCAGTACAGTAAGACAAAACACATGTTAAAAATACATTCACTGAAAAACTCAAATATCTTATTATACAGCGTTGTTTCTAAAACAAGATCAATCAAATTGATCTTGTTTTAAGAATTTTTTTTATATTTTTACAGGAAAACAATACAAGAATGATCGCCAAGAATAAGATTTTTGCCCAAATATCAAATATCTTACTAGAAAAGTAAGTGCAGCGTAGTTCTTGTGGGAAGACTAGCAGCTGTACATCATCACACCATTAGCTTGGTCATTCCCAGCCAATCACATGTAAGCCATTGATTTATAGGTCTGCTCTCAATCTATCACATTGCTGTTTCAGTGTGCTAACACGGCAACCTCCACCACCCCACCACCACCAGTTGAGTCCCGTCCTGCACAGGGGTAGGCTCATTGCCACTGCCTTCTATCTCCGGCAGGATATGACTGTTCTGAGTACAGCTTCTTTGGACCACCAGACGGGGCTTACGCCAAAGAGAGACATTACTTTTCTGTGTTATATTCATCAAATAAATGTCATCTTCAATTTCACTCAAGTCTGCAAGTCTTCCTGATAGAAAAAGGAAATTAGGATCTAACGTGAATTTTCTTTATGAAAAAATATGATCGTGGCTGGTAACATGTGCATGTAAAATGGCAAGAAATAGCATTTTAGCTTAGCGTAAAGCTAACAATTTACACAAGGTTTATTTCTGTTTCTTCTGCTCCAAACTTACTTCAAACATACTTTTCCGTCTGCTCGTATGAATGTAACCCATCATAAGAAAGTGTTTCACCGCTGTTCAAATGCACTTTGGATCACATCATTTATATGTATAAATGTTTTCATCTGAAAGGACTAAATATTAAATGAAACAAATGACAATAAAATGCAAAGTAATCTATTCAGTAATCAAAATACATTTTGAATGTAACTGTAATTACCAATGATTTAAATTGTAACTGTAGTGGAATACAGTTAGTTATATTTTGTATTTTAAATACGTAATCCCGTTACATGTAGTCTATTACTCCCCAACCCTGTTCATAATATACAAAGTGGAGTAAATAAATATATATATATATATATATATATGTTAAATCATATTTTATATATTATTATCATCATTAAAGCACTCCATCTCCAATCAGGGTCAGCGAAACCTCTTCTGAATGTTCATTATATGTACTGACAGAGCTGTCTTTATATTTAGAATATTTAGGATTTATATTTAGCCAGAATGTTCAGTCTCAGTTACCATTCACTTTCATTGCATGGACAATGATGCAACGAAAGTGAATGGTGACTGAGCCTAACCTTCTTCCTAACATTTCTCTTTGTGTTCCACTGAAGAAAGAAGGTTTGAAAAAACATGAGGATGAGTAAATTATGACAGAACATTACATTCTGGGTGAACTCTCCCTGTAAATCCACAATAAAATATATATATTTTTTAGTTTAGAATGAAGTCAGGCCAGTGTGCAAAACTCATTGCATCTTGTAATAATGCTTTATTCTTCCAGCAGAGTCTCGCTCAGACAAGGGCATTTCAGTTGCCACTTTATGGTTCTCACAGGGGGAAGAAGAAAGATTCGTCTTTGCTGCATCCAATATGGTTCCAGGCTGAGCTGATTAGCTGTTTAATAAAATGTCTAGATGAGTTTAGTGCTGATGTGAGCTTGTATGTGGCGCGGTTGAAGATATTGGACTCGCCTCCCACCGTGTCCTTTTCAAAAGAACAGTTACGATGGGCTCCTTCGAGATGGGCACTTCCTCTGCTCGCCTTTGCCAGGAGCAGAGGAATCTTATTAGAGATGTGTTTTGTGCAAAAGGCCATCACCACAGGGTTTTTTTCACACGCTCTTTTTTTCGGCATGCAGAGAAAACGATATGGAAATTGATTTTTGCTTCTCATTGCATCCAACATATTAATATTGTGCATGGCAAATGTTCCCCTCGCATAAACCAAATTGCCGACTGAAGTGCACCTTATCAATAATTTTCACACAATGCAATGTGAACTCGAGGCCCCTGAAGGTACAGACGTGCATACTAAGCACATCCTCTATGGTGGTATGGAAATAAAGCATGCTTGGTATACTGTGGTCAACGTAGCACAAGGTGCTTCATTCTCTGAATGAATTGCTTACCATAGAAAAAAACATAATTTACATGCATATGAAAAGAGAAAAAGGCACATAGGATGTGGCCTTTAGCACACTGGGAGAGAGAGGATAACATACATCAGTGAAATTGACTTTTGTGTGTGCTTGTTTTTGTTGGGAATGCTACTTTGAAACTGTAGCCTTTCAAGCTAGCTAAAGATCTGGAGTTCTGACAAGCTTGCCGCACATTTGCCCACTCATTGTTTGCACATGCAAATGAGCTTGTGATTCGACCCAAGATGTTTGACAGAAGTTTTCAGCTCTTCGCAGTTAGTGGTGAACCTACAGAAAACTTTAGGCGACGATGAAGAGTTTGCCGCAAGGCTCATTTGCACGTGAATGTAATGAGTGGCGAGTCTGGCAAGTTTGTATAGGACATGCCAACACACTCTCGAGGCGAAATCCTCAGGATTCGTACGACTTTTCTCAATTTGGCTAATTCGTACGCTATCGTGCTTTCACTACAGCCGATGACGTCACTGGGCATCGTCTCCATCTAATACGCAACAATTACTTGCTTTTGTCACACACAACGGCTTCCTATCATGTTTACACACTCTACTGATTGGTTAAGTTTAGATAAGGGGTTTGGGTTAGGGCATAATATGAATAAGTATGTCCTTAACGCCTCATACGTGGAACTCGTTCTTTCTTCTGCATTAGACATCCGTGAATTTGCACGTGATGAATTAGTACGATTTATGCGAACAACGTCATGCGAGACCATACGAAAAAGCCAACTGGTAAATTATGCATGAATTTTCATGAGATCGTGTTGGACGATGTTACTTGTTGGACCGTTACTGAAAAAGCAACATCATTTTGCAAGCAACCTGAGCTACTGTTATGCCACTGAAAAATTTAAAGTTACTAGCGTTGCTACTTTTAGTTAGTTACACCCTCAAACTGCTCCCTCATACCTGTCCATCCACCTTTATCCATATCTCGTTGATTTTAACATGCCCATAGTCTCACATGATACCACACTGGCTGCTCCTCGTTAAATTATGTGAATGGCAGATCTGTCATGGCCCATGTGCATTTGGCCATTCAGGTGGAAGATTTGCCAACTTTGGCACCCTGCATTCGCTCACCACGACACCAAATTCTGAGGTGCAAAGAAAGGAAAAAATGCTATTTTGAGCACCATGTTGCCCTCTCACAATGCTAGCACCTCCGCTCACAATTGGCAGTCCTGTTTGGAGGTGTCAACAGGAATGTACTAGCCTGTACAGCTCACCTTTTCTTTTTCCTCTCCAGTACCAGAACACGAGTGATTGGCAGACTGATATTTATGTGTGCTTTCAAACCCTTGACATCTAAACAACACAAACCTAATGGTGCAAGTTAAATGTTATTTCCTGGGGAACAGAGGAAGAGGGGTCCTTCAATCCAGTGATTCTGCAAGTGAACAGACCCATAAAATCAGATCTTTAATCAATTCCCGCGCCAAATTGAAGCCGTTTAAGAGATGTTGTTTCAGCGTGGCGGTCCTGCTGTTTTTCATTACGTATCGCTCTCGGCGCCTTCTTATGCGAACTGCACATTGATGATTAGATGCAGCGTACTTCATATTTTAAATGTATTTATGCAAAATCCTTGCTAATCTTTTTCCTGTTCTTCTTTACCATGTCTAACTAGTTGAGATGAAGGAATGTGGGAATCTAAAACCACATCACAACCTGTAAGACTGGGATATACTGTATGTAAGGGATAATGTACAGCCTGCCGGTCAGGATGATCAGGATCTTGTATCACTTTGAAGAGGTTTATTTTGCGATAATGACTTTGGAGCTACAACAATTAATATTTACAATTAATGCATTTGAATCTAAATTGTGTTACTTTGAATTCTAGACATGAGACAAATAACTACATTGAAGATTTGTGTGGTGTAATTTATACATTTGGATTTTAAACAGCAGATTCCTTTTATCTTTTCCTTTAAATTTTTTTCAGTGGTTGGAATTAGTGGTCAATATTCCTTTTAGATTTAAGCCTTTCATAACAGTATTCAGAATTATAAAAATGAATTGAATTCAGTTTGAATTGAGTAAATGTTTAATATTAAATTAATACAAAATTATATTTTTTATTTTGTTAAATATCACAATTCAATTTTATGGAATTTTGTTATGTACTTAAAATTTGCAAATCTTATTATTATTACTTTTTAATGTACTATGTTCAACAGGAAATATAAGTGGTTATTAGAATGCTGATTTTAGCATTTTGGCCAAACACAGAGCTGCTTATGCAAAGTTTAACTACTAATAATCTCTATTTTCCCATGTGTAAAATAGAAGACTGATATTTGGCCATTTCAATTTTTTGATTTTTTTTATCTGAAAGTTCTGAATATCTTCTTAATCTGTAAATTTAAACCTGCATTTTTTTTTTTAATCTGATATACTGTATACCCATAATTTCACCAGGAAAAAAAAATCTGCTGCTAAAAACACAAATGTTTAAAATATGCCACAAAAATCTTTAATTTTGATAAAAGATTTGTCACATCTACAATTAATTAAAAATAAAAATCAGATTTAAATACTTTTGTCATTGTTCTAACTCCATAAACGACCAGCTGACTGTACATTAACCCGCTTATTACACTTCTGGTTTCCAACTAAATAAACACATTGACAGAAAATATTGAGTTAAAAGTTATTTTATTAGCTTACTTGTTGAGACTGCAGAGAGATATGAAAGACACAAGGCAAACAAAGCATTTTAGATTGCACAAATGAACGATTTGAAGGCTATACAGTGTTGCAAAAGACAACTGTGATTATTATGCAATATTTGACCAGTGAATGCCACACTTGACCAATCCGAATCAATTATTCCAAACAGCTGTGCAATAGTTATTTATTTTTTAATTTCCCCATTCAAAACAGTCTGATAATGGTCATAGATTTATGTAAACTAATGTAAGAATGGCTTGCTAAAACTTTGAGAAAACTGATTTAATAAAGACTCTGATGTATTATACCTTGATTTCATTCAATTTCCACTTTTATGTAACAATTTCGCACACCACAAAGCACTTCCATTGTTTCAAATGAATGAGATGTGAAATTACACAGATTTCAAGCCATGAACTATCTTATATGAAGGGGCGGAGCCAGGAGTTTTTCAAAGGGCTGGCCAGGCAGGGGCAAGCGATCAGTCTGTGGTGGCACAGAAATGTTCAGGCAGCAATTTTATATCATCGGATACAATGAAACCTATTACCTATTAAGAAAAAGAACATGCCATTACATTAAAATGCTTTGTCCCAGAGGATTTCTCTGCTGTAATTATCAATAGTTTGAAGCCTGTTTTTTTTAGCATCTTTGATTTTGTCCTCTGATTGTCTTACTAATAACTTTGTTGGATGTCATTCAAATGATACACCTATGTAACTGTTGTCTCACAGACAAAAAAGCAGAGGGGTCACAACCTTTCTCATTTAAAATCATGGGTAGTTCACTCAAAAAAGGAAAAAAAATATCAAATTCTAAGATTCAAGTTTCCAATATGGAGCTTTGTGATTAGCATTAATACTGTCTTTGGGACTGCAAAGGTAACTCAACACAGGGCAGTATGCCACCTGGTTATTGGGTATTTTTTTTTCTTCATGTTTCTTTATTACATTGGCTAAGTCATTCGTATCTATATATGCTAAAATTTAATGGTAACCCGATCAATTCAAGCTGTTAGGCCGCATCCGAATGCATGTTCTATCAATGAAGAACTTCTCGACCATTAATGAAGTGCATTCTGTACAATGTAAAAAAACCATAATTTAGCACTGTGTGAGAAACAGGGTGAACTGTAAGTGTTTATTAACTGATAATCTGCCGTTATACTGGTGATTTGTGTGAAAGTAAATAAAAGTCATTGTTGTTGAGTCTCTAGTGTCCATTTCAGGAACCGGCACTATATGGGATTGGCACATCCTTCCCCAATTTAAAATGGACCATTAGAATGAATCGAGGTATGGATAGTTGTCAAGCGCAGACCAATCCAACATGCTATATGTAATAAATGTAACTATTCATAATTCATTTCCCACTCTAAAGAGACTCAGGTTCAGCAGTCTAGCTCCACTGGTAAAAAGGTCAACCTCAGCAAATTAGTCTTGTCATTCCAGAAGACCACCTGCCTGTTTAAAACAGGAACATTTCGCACCACATTAAATGTCACTTTGAATTATCGCCATTTTCAGAGAAACTTGGGAGCTTGAGGTCTTTGGCACAAGGTTTGGCAGCTGCAGTTAGCCCTACTGAAAAAAAAAAAACAGCTTAGACCTGGTTTGGTGGTGGACCAAGCCATGCTGTTCATCAGCAACAAAAGCAGTTTCCAACCAGTTAAGAATTTAATTTATGAAAAAAAAAAAAAAATAATAATACATAAAAAATAAATACATTTTGGAATACCACAAAAACTGTTTGCGAATAATGTAAACTTTCCATCCCATGTATTCAAGAGAACAAAATCGGCACTTCCAGGGAAATCGGCACAAAAAATAAATGGAAATGGAAATGGAAGTTGAAGCCAAAAGCCACTCCGGCTCTAATAAAGAGTTATAAATTAGTTACGGTTTAGAACACTCAGATTAAACGTGTGCATATGGTTTTCACTAAGCAAATATGGGACGCTTGAGCATTTTGAGTGCTTTAATACAGGACGGGGGTCTCAAACGTTTCGCTTTCCAACCAGGGAAGCAAAGCAATGATATTGATATTCTCTGAGAGAATTATACACATTTTATATTCATATGGCTTGAGGCAAAGTCACATGACTTTTTCGATCCAGCTTTACATTCCTTTCTAAATTCTATGGAATGTATTTTGAAAATGTGATTCCATTGTATTTTATGCGCACGTCTTCTTATCGAATAACCTCAAGCAAACGTATAAGCTTTTTATGTGAATTTTAGAGATTGTTTTTTCGCATCTTGGTGTTTCCATCCAGCATTTTTATGCAATATCCCAAATTTTGCATTATAATACATTGATGGGAACCAAGTTAATGATAAAGCTGGGAAACTGGGGCCCGAATTTACAAAAAAAATCTTAAAAATAATAACTCACTGTAACCTCAATAGTTTTTTTTTTTTACTGAAGAAAGAAGTTAAAAATACTTTGTATTCACAAAAAGAATAATGTTCTTATCTATTTTTGTCCGTTCTTTTTTGCACACATATAACCTTTATAGAGCCCTTTTAATTAATTTTCTTAAATGAATATTCCAGGTTCAGTACAACTTAAGCTCAATCGACAGCATTTTTGACATAATATTGAATACCATAAAAATTTATTTTAACTTGCCCTTCCTTTTTCTTAAAAAAAAATATAAAAAAAAAAAAAAAGTTACAGTGAAACACTTACAATGGAAATGAATGGGAGCCAATGTTTGAACGTTAAAATACTAACTGTTTCAAAAGTATAGCTACAAGACATAAACAATTTGCATGTAAACATGATTTTAGTGTGATCAAATCACTTGCTTACCTTTTATGTGCAAAGTTATAGCCAATTTTACAACTTTGTTGCCATGACGATGTAATTACAACAAATCCTAAACCCTAATATGACTGTAAAAATTAAGATTTAAGCAACTTTACAGCTCATGAGTTTTAAAAGAAGAATTAATGTAAGTGCTTTTATACAATTATAAGCTTCACATTGCTGCCTTTAAACCCTCCAAAAATGGGCCCCATTCACTTTCATTGTAAGTGCCTCACTGTAACCTCCATTTTTTCTTTTTTTTAAAGAAAAGGAGGGATGAGTCCACATTAATGTTTGTGGTAATCAACATTATGCCACAAATGCTGTTGATTTAGCTGAACTTGTATTGAACCCGGAATATTCCTTTAAGAGGATTTTCATGAATCTGAACCAGAGCATGGTTCTGCATCACCCTCACCCCCCCAACCTTTGTCCTTTCCCTTGTGATGCTGCTTGCATTGCCCATCTGCATTTGAATCATTACCTGTTCTTGACCTGGCGGAGATAGACACCGGGTTTCTGTGGTAATGGCTATGCGAATAATTTGTTTAATCACATAATTACGGGCTCATGGGTCTTTGTCAGCCCTTGGGACTCGTATCAAGGATCCCACTCCAGTGCATTGAAATACAGAAGCTTCGGCTCTCAACAGAATCATCAGTGCTCCTTTCAGATCCATTCATCTCACATAAAACAGAGGCTATGGCAGGCTTTTTTTCTCTCTCATTAGAGGTACACTTATGAGCTAATGAGGGAAGAGGAGGCATGGGAGTCTTTGAATGGGGATGCACAGCGGTCATCTTTAGACATGAGGAAGAGCTTGTTTTGTGTGTTTGATTGTAAGCTGTGTAGGTCAACTTGGACTGGGTTGGTTAAAGCTGAGGTGTGTGCGAATTGGTAACTGTTTAACTTTTTTTCACATTACAGCTTAATATGTAGGCTCAACTTTAAGTCAGCCATCTTTCTATTAAAACATTGCTCTGTACATTTGAGCATCCCGACCAGCCCGACACAGCAACACTGACTCAACCAATGGTGTGAATTTCAACCTAGTGTCATAGAATGAACAGTACTGTAACTACATTTTTGCAAACTGAGTTTACCGTGCTGCATTCTAGGTTTCATTGCCATTTCCAGGTGAAATTAACACTAGAGGCGCTACAACAAATTCACTTTCAGACAAATCATGAATAGCCTACAACAGCTGATGATGACTTTATAAATACTTATTATTCACTCTATTACTCACATGCTGCTATGTTATGATATCAGATCACTTCTATCAGGAAGATTTGAGTGAAATTGAAGATGACATTTATTTGATGAATATTAAACAGAAAATTAATGTCTCTCTTTGGCGTAGTCCCCGTCTGGTTGTACTCGGAACCGTCATATCCTGCCGGAGATAGGAGGCAGGAGTGAGGAGCCTACCCCCATGCAGGACGTGACTCAACTGGTGGTGGTGGGGTGGTGGAGGTTGTCATGTTAACACACTGAAACAGCAATGTGATAGATTGTGAGCAGATTATAAAGCAATGCCTCACATGTGATTGGCTGGGAATTACCAAGCTAATGGTGCGATGATGTACAGCTGCTAGTCTTCCCGGTACAACTATGCTGCACTTACTTTTCTATAACACATAATTTGATACCATAGAAGGGACATCTTGCCATAGAAGGGACACAAAATGACATGGTTGCTTCAGAAATTGTGATTTTCATGTCACATTTTGTTTTTGGACACTATCGGTTAAGCCTAGGTGTTGGTTAAAGGGATAGTTCACCCAAAAATGAAAATTCTCTTATCATTTACTCATGCCTCATGCTATCCCGTATGTGTGTAAACATATTATAATTTTTAAAAGAATATTTCAGCTCTGTAGGTCCTCACAATGCAAGTGAATGGGTGCCAACATTTTAACACTACAAAAAGCACATAAAGGCATCATAAAATTCGTATTGCATATGACTCTAGTGTTTAAATCCATATCTTCAGAGGTGATATGATAGGTATGGGTGAGGAACAGATCAATATTTAAGATCCAGTTCAATATTTATGTCCTTTTTTGCTAGAAGTTCTTCTCCCTGCCCATTAGGGGGCGATATTCATGAAGAATGTGAACGTTAAAATGGAGATTTGCTGGGCAAGGAGTAGTATTTAGTGGGAAAAAAAGGGTGAGTAAATTATGTGAGCATTTTTATTTTTGTGTGAACTATTCCTTAAAGTGTAAGGATGTCCATTGTGTTCACCTGTCATTTGCATTTAGAACACTATTGGTTAGGTTTAGGTTACAATTTTGAGGTAGGGAGGTACATTTTGCTCATTAAATCCTCCATCTAACATTCTCCTTTAAAACCTTGTCTGTTTATGACACAATTGCACTCACTTTTGGTTCTCCCTGCTGGACATTTCACATGGAAACTGCAGCTAAATATATTTTAAGGTTCATAATTTCATTTTTCAAAAGTGTTGCCACATCACGTAATGTTCATGAGATCAGGCTGGTGAATTTGGGGGCAGGATTATCTGTTTGTACAACCAATTGAAGGAATGGAGGGAGTTTTCTGAATTCTGTTTGAAATAAGTGATTATTTTTGCAATCCTGCATGCTAGTGGTGCAGAAATAAAACAGATTTAAAGCTGATCCTTTTAAACTCAATGTGAGTTTTTATGGTTGCTGTTGTGGTTAATTTCAGTTGTGTGGTGTTAGAATGGATGAATAAAGGGGTATCAACAGTAAAGGTAGATTGAAATGGACTTGGGGATTATGAATGGAGTAACAGCGCTTGAATTACAAACAGATTTCTCAGTCACCTTGCTTGCCAAAAAAAGCTTTAAAACCTCGCTGCATCCTAAAACCGTTATGAATTCTGCCTTTCACTCCCTCTCCGCGTTTATCGACCAACAATCCCTCTGTCATTTTCCCCTTCAGCCAGCCAGAAAGCCAACGCAGTTCACGCACAGATCATAAATCTATATACAGAATTTACCTTTTTGAAATGCAATGAATGACAGCTTAATGTGGCCTCAAAGTGTCGTCATTCAACAATGCATATTGCTGCCAAAGATAATGTTTATTGCATTTGTCTCTGTGACATTGACTGACATTGATTCCACTCCCTTGTGTTTTTGATGCATGTAAGACCTTTTAGTTTGTTTAACTCAATATAAAACATGTATTCAGACCACTGGTTTTATCTCTCCAGATAAAAAACTGATTTTTAGAGTACAATTCTGTGCTTTTCTCAAATGACCAGGCATAAACATTCAGGATGTGCCATTTCTCCTTCATAAATATACACTCACCTAAAGGATTATTAGGAACACCATACTAATACTGTGTTTGACCCCCTTTCGCCTTCAGAACTGCCTTAATTCTACGTGGCATTGATTCAACAAGGTGCTGAAAGCATTCTTTAGAAATGTTGGCCCATATTGATAGGATAGCATCTTGCAGTTGATGGAGATTTGTGGGATGCACATCCAGGGCACGAAGCTCCCGTTCCACCACATCCCAAAGATGCTCTATTGGGTTGAGATCTGGTGACTGTGGGGGCCATTTTAGTACAGTGAACTCATTGTCATGTTCAAGAAACCAGTTTGAAATGATTCGAGCTTTGTGACATGGTGCATTATCCTGCTGGAAGTAGCCATCAGAGGATGGGTACATGGTGGCCATAAAGGGATGGACATGGTCAGAAACAATGCTCAGGTAGGCCGTGGCATTTAAACGATGCCCAATTGGCACTAAGGGGCCTAAAGTGTGCCAAGAAAACATCCCCCACACCATTACACCACCACCACCAGCCTGCACAGTGGTAACAAGGCATGATGGATCCATGTTCTCATTCTGTTTACGCCAAATTCTGACTCTACCATCTGAATGTCTCAACAGAAATCGAGACTCATCAGACCAGGCAACATTTTTCCAGTCTTCAACTGTCCAATTTTGGTGAGCTCTTGCAAATTGTAGCCTCTTTTTCCTATTTGTGGTGGAGATGAGTGGTACCCGGTGGGGTCTTCTGCTGTTGTAGCCCATCCGCCTCAAGGTTGTGCGTGTTGTGGCTTCACAAATGCTTTGCTGCATACCTCGGTTGTAACGAGTGGTTATTTCAGTCAAAGTTGCTCTTCTATCAGCTTGAATCAGTCGGCCCATTCTCCTCTGACCTCTAGCATCAACAAGGCATTTTCACCCACAGGACTGCCACATACTGGATGTTTTTCCCTTTTCACACCATTCTTTGTAAACCCTAGAAATGGTTGTGCGTGAAAATCCCAGTAACTGAGAAGATTGTGAAATACTCAGACCGGCCCGTCTGACACCAACAACCATGCCACCCTCAAAATTGCTTAAATCACCTTTCTTTCCCATTCTGACATTCAGTTTGGAGTTCAGGAGATTGTCTTGACCAGGACCACACCCCTAAATGCATTGAAGCAACTGCCATGTGATTGGTTGATTAGATAATTGCATTAATGAGAAATTGAACAAGTGTTCCTAATAATCCTTTAGGTGAGTGTATATATATTTAATACAGGGGCTTGTAACACTTATGCAAACATTTATACTTTTGTGTTATACAGAAAAAGTAAAGTCATACAGGTTTGGAATGACATGAGTAAATTATGGCAGAATTTTCATTTTGTGTGACCCATCCCTTTTAGGCTGTAATTGCAACCTTTTAAAAGTCAATGAGGCATTGCTCAGATATTACATGCCACTGTCTGACAGCACATAGAATATTCTAACAAATGCCAGGAGTCACAGTCTAATGTTTGAGAAACAAGATTAGAGTAAATGTAAAAAAAAAAAAAAAAATGGGATAGTTTTATCACAGTGTGATCACAAAGCCATTATGGGAGGAGAAACTGGAATGATAATGAGAATGTTTCTTCCAAACTCATCACGGAGCAATTTTGCGTTCAGGAAATCATGAGTGAATGGGAGGCTTAACTTCTTCAACTCTGGTGCAATTTATTAAACCAGTGGACAGACTGCAAAAAAAAAAAAAAGAAAAGAAAATTCTCATGTTGTTTAAGCTTATTCATCTGTAATATGTTTGCTACATGTTTAAAAAAAAAGTTGTTTTTTTTTAGTTTTAGTTTTTTTTAAACTCATTTTCTCCCCAATTTTGAATGCCCAATTCCCACTACATAGTAGGTCCTCGTGGTGGCACAGTTACTCACCTCAATCAGGGTGGTGGAGGACAAATCTCAGTTGCCTCCGCTTCTGAGACCGTCAATCCGCGCATCTTAACACGTGGCTTGTTGTGCATGACACCGCGGAGACTCCCAGCATTTAGAGGCTCATGCTACTTTCTGTGATCCACGCACAACTTACCACATGCACAAGAACCTCTAATCGCGACCACGAGGAGGTTACCTTATGTAACTCTACCCTCCCTAGAAACCGGGCCAATTTGGTTGCTTAGGAAACCTGGTTGGAGTCACTCAGCACACCCTGGATTCGAACTCACAACTCCAGGGGTGTTAGCCAGCGTCAATACTCACTGAGCTACCCAGGCCCCAATTGTATGTTGTTCAAACGTTTTTTTTGAAAATATTTGAAAATTCAAATTTGTGTCATGTAATGAGATATTGACTACATTTAAAGGAATTTTTGTGAAAGACAAAAAAAATATGGTTGAACTATTCCTTTAAATGTGAGGAAAAAAATTGTCTAAAAGAGACAGAAGGAAGGAGATAATCGACTGTGTTAAAGGCCTGTGTGTGTGAGATTTGATGTAGTCCCAGTGTATTCCTCCTCAAGAGCTTGACTAACTGTCGTTTGCCAAATGACAACTGAGAATGACAGTCAATCAGTGTGCCAAATAATGGTCTTTTCACACTACCATTCAGGAATGTGTCTCCATCGGCCCCAGCCACATGTGGACTTGGAATGAAGAGACAAAATGATGTATTGATTTATCCATTCTCTTTCGAACTGTTGTGTGTGCGCACACATCTGTGTCTGTGTGTTTGATAGTGAGTGTGCGAGAGAGAGAGATAAATTGCTTATTGAATGATGGAGATAATCTCCCATTGTAGTCTTGAGATTGTCTGTGATGCAGATTTAGGATATGTAAAATACCCAGAGTTTCCTCACTGCTGTTCTTAGCAATTCCGAGTGGACATTTTTCACTTTACCATGGCCTCTAGTTAGACAAGTAGGACTTCATCAAACCTCTAGCAGTTCCCCATGATTAGATAACTGCGGCTTCACTGCAATTCCTCAACTAGTCATGCGAAACTGAGAAGCCCCCCACCCCCCCACACACACACTCATTCCCCGGGGTTGGGAGTATGTGCGTGTTGAATGGCAGGGGAATTTGCTCTCCTAGAGCAGATGTACACACCTGATTGCTTCAGAATCCCTTGACAGTAGCCCAGAGCCCCTTGTGAGATAGGTGACCTCGTATCGAGAGAAGCAGGCAAACTGTGGTGCCTCCCGTGTTACCGTATTTAAGAAGCTTTTGACAGCTTGCCAGAGACAAATGAGCATCCTCTGGCTGGCTTGCATTGTGACCAGCAAAAGGGCTCAGCTATTCTCCTAGTGCAGTACCTCATTGATCTGGTGGTCTTTTGGGAGGGGGGATTTAGGGTATGAGGACATTTGTTCACTTCAAAAAGTCTCTATTGTATTGTCATGCTCATTTATTAAAGGGATCATACCATTTGCATATATATTTGTTTTGTTGCCAAAAACAGTCATATTTTAGTTTTCCATGTCTTTGACTAGAGTTTTTTGACTTTTTTATTTGCTGCTGTGCCTTTAAGAAACCCCCCTTTATGTTACAGCATAGATATATGTTGCAGTAAATATCTATAACACACTTTTATGGGTCTAAACTACTTAAGAGAACTGGTCCAGAATCTCATAGCAGTCGTAGCACGCATACGCCAGCCGCTTGTATGCACACACAGTGAAATGAAATATACTTTGGAAAGGCTAGCGTTCAACTCTAGCATTCGTGTCAAAACCGAAGTATACTTTGGGCTTTAAAGAACCTCTTTGATACAATAGGGGCTTTTTTTATGGTGGTTACAGCGGGCTCTTGGTGTCAGGGCTATTTATTAATTGTTTTTCATTTGTTTCTTTGTAACCCTGTTCTATGGTCGCATTGAGTTAAAGACTTACTTAATGAGAGTGTTTTTTGTTGCATATGCAAATTCAATTAGTTCTAGACACAGACAAATACGTGTGCACACATTCCCACAGACGCATTGTTATGCAGCACATCACCAAAACAATACAGAAAACAGTTGCACAGCACTGCGGCCACAATACCTAGTCAAGCGTTGAGCGGCTTGTATCTCTTTGAGGCATGTGCTGTAGCTGTCCTCGACTGAAATCCATTCTCTATACTCACCACCCACAATTACTGCATTCTCTAAGGCGTGAAACGAGCTGTCAAAACTTCATATTGTTTTTCATGTCGCTGTAAAGAACACTTTTAAGCTGTTTTTATTGATCAGCTCAGCTGTTTCTGAGGCACCCAGACATGTTGTTTGCTTAAAAAGTCTATCACATTGAGAACTTTGCTCTTCCATATGGATATATTTTTTTATATATTTATTTTATTCCATTTAGTTTTTGGTGTTGTGTTGTGTTTCCCTTCTGTTGTGTTAGCCCGCAACTCTCTATCATAACTGGTCGGCATGTGGAGCAGATATTAATGAATATTACTGAATGTAAAGGTAATAACTAAACATTTTGAGAAGGCTTACCGAGCTTTTGTCCAATGTCCTCTTTCTTTATATTGGAAACTAATTTCCCAGTAACAATTGGTGTAGTGGTGGTGGTGTAGTGGAGTGGTGGTGGTGTAGTCAAGTGGACTAAAGCACATAACTGTTAATCAGAAGGTCGCTGATTCGATCCCCACAGCCGCCACCACCATTGTGTCCTTGAGCAAGACACTTAACTCCAGGTTGCTCCGGGGGGATTGTCTCTGTAATAAGTGCACTGTAAGTCGCTTTGGATAAAAGCATCTCCCAAATGCATAAATGTAAATGCAATTAAGACTTAGTAATATTTATACTGTATTTCCAGCATGACTAAGCATTTCAGGCCACTTGAAATTTTCCTCACTTTACATTCAGGTAATTTCTGGTATGAGAATGTGATGCGTTACCATGGTACAGTGATGGTATCAGATAATAATGCTGTCACTGGGGTGGTAACCTTGTTTTGATAACATATTTGTACCTTGTAATGTGACAAAAATATATGTTTTTTCAGACTGATCTTACAGTGGAATAGGAAACAGTAGGTTGACTTTTCTTTGTTGAAATCAGTCTGTGATTACCGAAATGTAAATCACTGCCCCCTTTGGCCAAAGCGGTAAGTGTTGTTGGGCATATGGGCACATGTGAGCTCCATTTTCCAGGTGAAATGTCCACGGAGGGGCGCCAAAAGCAAGTTGTAAAGCGAGTTGTTTTTAGCTGTACGGGCTGTAAGAAAGTGAAGAGGAATGCATATTTTGGAAACTGTTCCCCCCACCAAAACCCAAAATGACACTGATTATGCAAACACAATTACTTCTTGGTTTTAATGCAGGATCTGAACCCGGGTCTCCTACGCCGCTGATGTAGAGCTTTTTTTTTTTTTTGTGAGAGGGTACTTTTGGTCCACCAGTTTGATTTTGGTACCAACAAAAATGTTCTATTGATTTCAGTTGGCTTCACTTGCCTGATACAGTGTACACGCATATCTAAAAAACTTTGCCGAAGAGTCGGCTTCAGAGTTTTGTATCTCCCACTCAAGATTTCAACATTATTGTAATATGTTCATCTATTTAAGTCCACATAACTGGAGTAATTACTTCAATTAACACAACCTGTAGTCATGCAGATAATTTTTCCACAGGTGACCATGGGTTACTTTATTATTAGCTTTTTGAAACTATCAGTGAAGGTTGTGAAGCGAAAATCGACATGATTAACTTACAGTCAGAGATGGCTCGCACTATTTAAAGGCAGCCGCGCATGGGTGAATTGAGTGCCTGTCAAAATGCTGATGATTCTGTCCTAGCTCAAGTCCACTTGAGTCATTTATTTGCCGGGAGAGTGAGCTATGTGCTTGCGTTGAGTTACCACCTGGCGAATTACATCTAGAGATTTACGCCATTGCTCCAGGGAGATCTTAATAATTTGTGCTGTACTGCCGCTATATCATGCAAACATAACATGTTGAGTTTTCATCAACATTCTTTAAGTCAATATATTGTTACAATTTTCCCATTAGCCTGAGGTGACGATTTAGACCATAGGCTAGAGATGAGTTAACCTGCATACTTTTGTTGATTTACAAGCACGTACCATAATAAATACAGTGAGGTTTTTTAAAATACTGTGTGCAAATGCAGGAAAAAAGGGATTCAGCACTGACAAGCCTAAATGAATACCAATGTTACCGCACCTTCCCTTGGCCAGCTGAAGAGATAGTTCACCCAAAAAACAAACATTCTTTCATCAGTTGCTCAGCATCATGTTGTTCATTGTTGATCATAAGAAAATGTACGACTTTTAGACCAATCAAATTTTAGTTAGCCTCCTATCCAACACATTATTTTTAAGAAAGGAAATGTCTGTGAACACATTCTGTTACTCATTCCAGATTTAAGCAATACAAATTACTGATGTGTGTTAATAACCTGGAATAAGCTTTCCTTATCCCATTTCAAACACCAATGTCAACAGAAAGAACAAATAATTTTCTGATGTTACTATTCTTCTTTGTTACACGAAAGTAATTGTACTATGGTTAGGTTTAGGGTTCTGTTAACCTTAAGAAAAATATTTGTTGGTTTGTTTAATTCTCCCTATGGTTTTTCCCCAAGGTTGTAAATGTGGTTTTTGTACTAGCCAACTTGTACGATTTCTTTTGATTTCTCTGTCTCGTACTATTATTACAGCTTTAGAAGTAAGTCTAAATAAACCTGGAATTAGACAGAAAGCTTTGGGATTTTGAACACTTTTAAAATGAAGAAATGACGTAAAATGAATAAATGCTTAATTTTTGCACTATTTCTATCTCCATTTTACTTACATTGGAAAGAAATCATTTCTCAGCCAATGCTGCTAGTTATACAGCAGACCTTGTAACTGGGAACATTTTGAAAATATACATTTTACTTTTTCCCCTTTTCATTAGTTTTTCTTCAATTTTGGTCACATTTAGGCATTTTAAAAAATTTACAAACACTATGAATTAGATCTATAAATATGATGTCTTGAAATTACATATTTGTAAAACACGTGCTAAAACGGTAAAGTCTCTTTAAGTATGCTGCTGTTCAGCAAGCGTCTGACAGAAGTTTTTGGAGTACACTTTAACGAGATTGGAGTCAGATAGCTTTTTACTGCATATCTGTCATGTGATTAGAATTACATTTTTCCATTTTTGACTGTAGAAAGGACAAAGAAAGTATATTTTGAACAGAAAGGATAGAAACAGAAATTATTCGATGACAAATGGATTGCATGGATCTTATTTTTGGAAACACTTTACACGGAAACAAAAACTAAAATTTTACTCGCAACACGTAGTGAAAGAACATCTGGGCTGAGCCTCATGGTAGCCTGGAGAGGTGAGGCATCCAAGCCACATCAGTTACTTACTGGGGTACCTCAGGGATCAGTGCTTGGGCCACTTCTCTTCTCCATATACACAACATCTCTGGGACCCATCATTCAGTCACATGGTTTCTCTTACGGCTACGCTGACGACACACAACTCTACTTGTCTTTTCAGCCCTTTTCAGACTGCTCGAATCGTTGCCTGTCTGGCAGACATCTCAGCCTGGATGAAGGAACACCACCTGCAACTCAACCCAGCCAAGACCGAACTCCTTGTCTTTCAAGCCAACCTTGCTGTTGAACACAGCATCACCATGCAGCTGGGTTCAACTACAGTATTGCCTTCCAAAACGGTCAGAAATCTAGGGGTAACCATCGATAACAAGCTAAATTTAACAGACCACATCTCAAAGACTGCAAGATCATGTAGATTTACACTCTACTATATCAGGAAAATAAGACCTTTCCTCTCTGAACATGCCACACAACTGCTTGTTCATTCACTTGTCATAACTAGACTGGACTACTGTAACGCTCTCATTGCAGGCCTTCTTGCATGTGCAATTAGACCTCTGCAAATGATCCAGAATGCAGCAGTACATCTGGTCTTTAATGAACCAAAGAGATTGTATGTTACACCACTCTTTGTCTCTCTGCACTGGCTGCCGGTTGATGCACGTAATAAATTCAAGGCTCTGATGCTGGCATGCAAAACAGTCACTGGGTCTGCTCCAGCGTACCTAAAATCATTTATGCAGATCTACACACCCACCAGAAGCCTGCTTCAGATGCCCTTCCCAACTCCATCCATGAAGTTTGTCTTCAAAAAACGGCTAAAAACACATCTTTTCCAAGAGCACTTAACCAGTCACTAAAAAAAAATAAAAATAATTCTTGTTGCACTTAAATCTGTTTTGAATACTATTCTGATGCTAGTGAAACTTTGTAGTATGGTACTTTTCATACAAATGTCTCCTTAAGATGATTCGCTTATGTTTTCCTCTTTTGTAAGTCGCTTTGGATAAAAGCATCTGCCAAATGAATAAATGTACATGTAAATTATATGCATTAAAATATAATTGTATTTCAGTTGTCTCAGACTTCAATCCCCCAATGTATTTTGGCTGAATTTGTGCATGCAATTCAGTAAACTGCACCATGTTTTAAAACCACATAAACCAAATCGAATTCTGACTGCAGAAACCGTTTTTAGGTGTAACTTGTATATTCAATTTTAGGCCGTTTTGGCTTTTTGATGAAAACCACGAGGAACTGCTAGTTTTGCTTGGCTGTTAAAATTATTTCCTCAAGACGCATACTGGGGAATAAAATAAAGAAGACACATTGCCCTGTGCCTCTTCTTTGATCTTATAAACCTGACAGATCCAATTCATGTAGCACTTAGAGCTATGCAGTAATTCTACCTCCATCCCTTTAATAGACTTTAGTCCAATTAACACTCCTGCCTTTGCCTCTTCACCGTCAGTGCAGTAACCTGCAATTGTCTGTGTCCGAATCCTGGAGAAAAGAGCTTCAGAACTGACAGGCCTAAATGAATACCAATGTTACCGCACCTTCCATTGGCCACCTGAAAATCTTTCATCATTTACTCGCTCTAATGTTCTTCAAAACAAAGACTCATGACAACTCGGCTCATATGAAAAGATACGACTTTTGGACCAACCAATCAACAAAAATAATTTCAAATGCTTCAGGCATACAGGCATCACCTTTGAGCTAGCCTCCAATCCAATACATTATTTTAAGAAAGGAAACGTCTGTGAACACATTTTGGTACTCATTCCAGAATTAACAATAAAAATGACCATTGTGTGTCAATAACCTGGAATCAGCTTCCTTCGTCCCATTCCAAACCCTAGTGTTTTTTCCTATTAAAATGATGGATAGGTTTGAAGTACAAATGCTCATTCATAAACCTCGATGTTTTACTTTCGGCCATCTTCCACAGCAGGGATTTTCCTATGATTAGGTTTACAGTTCAGTTAAACATAGGACAAATCGTAAAATCATTGTTCATTGGTTCGTTTATTTTTCTTCAGTGGAGGTTCCTTCTATCACTTTAAGAAGGAAGAAGGCTGCATAGCTGACAGACCGAAAAGGTGACCAGGAACAGAGAAGTGTGTGAAGCAGGAAGAGGGCATAATGGAGGTTGCCAACAAAGGATTCCACAAATGGAAGCGAGAGAGAAAGCTTTTTTTTTAGGAGGGGAATAAAAGGAAAAATGGAGAGCACAAAAGTAAAAGCAAAGGTGGAAGCAAAGGGAAAAAGATAGATGGCAAAAGAAAAAGCCTAGTGAGCTACGTTTTAAGGCAGAACCCTAATCAACATGGAACCTCATAAGTGACTAATTGGAACACTCTTCATAGGCAGCAACTCTGCACGTCATGCAAATAGCACTCCACAGGCGAAGCATTAATGAAATTTGATTCAGAATTTATTTTAATACAGGTGACGCTAAGGGAACAATGTACTATTCCAATAAGCATACTTAGATTTAGCGCACAAACATGTTTGGGGAAAATAGCCAGTTTAACTATTTATATCGATACCCTAGTTTATTTAATCAACAAATTAAAATCAATGGTTTTATATCTTCCCATCATTTTTAATTTGATTATGTCATTCATAGTGCTTCATATGAGAATAGATTCACATGAAAGATGTTAAGTCTTCAAATCTAAGTTTGCAATGTTTTGATTCACCTTGGAGCTGGTTGGTTTGATTGATGGCTTAATGCTTTTATGTAAGCCCTACAAAAACTAAATGGTAAAAATACTTCCGGAATCAGGGTGGCTGGAAAAATTGGTGGCACTGTTGCGTTTTATTGCAAAAATAATCCCAATCTCCCCCGTCTTCCATTGGTTGTACAAAGAAATATCCCACCCCCAAATGGTTGTCATTGGCCAAGCAACTAGCTGTGTTTCCATCCAACTACAGTATTTCTGAAATTGCACATAGGAAATCCTGAATGGAAATGCTTGATATGCAAATTAACTTTCTAAATTTGCTTAAAATTGTACGCGCTAGGAGGAGGTGGATTTTCTAGAGTTTCGCATTGGGTAAAATGCGCATTAAGGTGATGGAAACAGTTTATTCGCAAAACGCACATTTTTTTTGACCATTCATGCATGAGTTACGAGCGTGCAAAAGCTTGATGTGACTGGCCCAATGAAAGGTCCAGCCTTTGCACACATTATTTGAACATAGCTCTTGACATTCAGACTTAACTGACACTGGTCGATAAAGTGGGTCCTTGCAATCCGCCAGAACAGTCTTGAGAACGGGTGCTTCCAGGTATGCGGAAGCTGGCGGTGTGTGTGTGCATCGCAGCCATTTCAGCCCTCATTACATCAGATATTACATGTATTCTGCGCCATCTCCTGGAAGAATTTAATAAAACAAGGTACAATTGATCCAAACCTGCAAATACAAAATTCCCTGAAGCAAAGAGGTCATTAAGCTGTTCCATCATGACAAGGAGGGTTCCCTCAAGTTAATGCGCATGGCGTAATGTATAGAAACGCATAACGATTTATATTTTCTTAAGCCGAATGTTTAGAAATGTTTTAGTTGTCTCTGCATATTAAGCTGGGATTGAAAAGAAAATTACAGGTTTCAGGTTTAAAATGCCACCTCCAAAGGCCACTCATTAGGTTTTGTAACGGAGCTAGTGAGAGAGGTTTTTGAAAGGAAAAATGCTTACCATTTCACTCTTACGAGTGCTATCAGAGGGAACAACAAATAGAACTGTCAGCCGCTATGATTACCCTCTCTATCTTAATGAAATACACTGAAGGTAATATGATGGTGGCGATAGAGATCTCCCCAGACTATTGTCAGATTGGGCTCCACTCAGCTAAGAAAGCTGCCCTTTGAGCCCCCCTGTTCCATCCTCCGCCCATCCCTGCGAATGCATCTGCTGCTGGCGTGTCTCCTCTGTCTTTTGAAAAGTTTAACAGTGACTGAGAGATGATGAGACGAGGGAATAGCTCAGCTTAGCACCTCTTACACCTGCTCTGTGAGAGTCCAGAACTCGAGGATCAATCGTTTTCATGACAGCGTATGACGATGTGAGACAATGTGAATAATAAAAGCTGATTAATTGCAGACCGCCAACGTGGCGATACAGTAACATTTGCAGGGAGATGATTGCCCCAGCAATGGCGCTAATCGTGGTGAACGCCCTTGACTCATCACAAGCAAATGTGTTTGCAACGAGGTGACAGCTGAATGGAGAGGGGGAGGTTGACGTCCGACCGCGGGCCGTGTCACCTCAGAAAGGAAAAATGAAAGTCATAAGTGAGGAATGTGGTAATCACCTCACAGTTCCAGTAACATTACCTCCATTAATGGAAAGATTTACACTGATGTTTACCCTTCTGATGTGTGCGCGTGCCTCCATCCGCGAACCTCTGCAGATAATGATTTCTTCTAAGTGAGTGGAGTCAAATTTGTACTCCGAACCTACATCGTATGTGAAGTTGGAGGTAGGAAGATATTGTCATTCCACTCTCGATTCCTGTCCCTATGAGACATACAGTAATTAATTGCTGTAGAAATGGTGTCTCCTTGAAAGGATATGACTCTATCAACATGGCTGCGGCAGTAATGGATAAATGCAAGGAGTGCTTGCATCTCACCAAAAGAATATAGATAAATTAATAATAAAATACCAAAATGGCAATGAATGCATTCTGTGGAAAAACTGCGGTTGGAAAATATTTTTTGGCTTGCTCACTTTGTCATTGTGCATCTAAGACAAATGTGCAATGCTGGTAGTAATCACGTTTTCTTATGCTGAGAACGTGCATTTCTTTATTCTCAGCATATCTGCCAAGTTATTTCAGTCAAAAGACAAAAGCGGTAACTAGATTGATTGTGATGGAAATATTTTTGATATAAGCATATAAAAAAATGCTTCACCTGTTTTTATATTTTCCAAACCCTAGCGTTACTAAATGCGAGGTGCAAACTGGTGTGCTCATATTTCAAATGATAATATGAGAATACTAGATGACGATTCATTTTTGCAAAGGCCCATCCATAAAGTCTGTGGCAAGTCTTTGGCGTTTTACAACCCAATCTCTCGGCTCTTGTTTTGAAGATCCAAAGAAAACAGCGAAATGTCAGTGTCCTAGACACCAGGCGGGGCTGTGCTGTACCTTGAGCAGAATAAAGCATGGAGTAGCTTCAATTCCAAGCAGTAATCCACTTTAATTTGCTTTCTGATCAGGCTTTGGAAACAGCAGCCCACTCTCTGAAGAAGGTGGGCAGGGGCAGCTGTCTTCTCTTCCGCTATAGTTTAATATGGGTTCTCTCTCTTCTTTGCCACATCAGTCCTCCGCGCTGATGAATAATTCCTTCTGGGATAGAAGCTATATTCTTTACCAGTCATTTTGTGAAGGCTACTGTGCAATCACACACACACACACACACACACACACACACACACACACACACACACACACACACACAGAACAGTGGTGAGGTCCGTTCTCACAAGGGAAGAGGGGGCAGTGGCCACCCAGATTAGTATGCATGTTAGCTGTCTTTGACATAAAGAAAAAAAGAATCAATAACATAAAAAAAAAAAATCCAGTAATTGAGTTTTAGACTTCCTTGTCTGTCCTTCATTTGATAGTTAAGGTTGCGCCATAAAAAAGACTAAGACCAACAAAAACCTCTTTCGTTTTCCTTCAGATGCTGTTGTGCTAAGACAGGGAAGGAAGTCTGAAATTTATGGAATGTCCACAGTCTGTTTGCTGATCATCTGATGCATATTGTACATGGGTTAAATTTGGATTTTTGAGGTGCGCTGAACCCCCTTAAACCAGTGCCACTCTAGGCAAATATTGCGGACCAGGTTCCAATACAGGCTAGATGAAAGCATAATGCCTGTGTAATTAACTTTGTGGACCTGGCATGCTTTACTCAGATTACACAACTTCTGGGAGTAAGGCCACGCATGGTTTTTTATCAGTCCATGTAGAAATTAAGTTATGTTGACAAAGTTGATATGAACTTGTGTTTTGTTTAAGACACTTAGTTGCAGTGTTGGTGAGTAGTAGCGACACTACTAACTTTACTAAATTTCCAGTTCTGTGACAGTAGTTCAACTGTTTTCACAATTTTTTAGCTTTTCCAGTAACAAGCTACATTTTCCAATGAGCGCCACTGTAACATCACAAATTGATACATTTGTTACGTTGTATTGCGAACACAGCAATTGAGCCATGGAAGTAATCTAATGCACTAATCTAAAATGCACTCACGTGTAGGTCTGGGAAGTCCAAGTAATTTAAATGAGTTGGTTCTTTCGACAGTTCGTGTAAATGAACCGGTAAAATTAAACAAATCATTTTGTTTAATTGTGCAGTTGGGATCTCTGATTCATTTTTGTGAGTCAGTTCTTTCAGGCAGTTCATGTACAGGTGAAGTCAGAAGTTTACATACACTTAGGTTGAATTCATTAAAACTCATTTTTTAATCACTCCAGTGATATCAAATTAGCAAACTATAGTTTTGGAAAGTCATTTAGGACATCTACTTTGTGCATGACACAAGTTATTTTTCAAACAATTGTTTACAGACAGATTGTTTCACTTTTAATTGACTATATAACCATTCTAGTGGGTCAAAAGTTTACATACACTAAGTTAACTGTGCCTTTAAGCATCTAGGGAAATTTCCAGAAAATTACGTCAAACCTTTAGACAATTAGCCAATTAGCTTCTGATAGGAGGTGTACTGAATTGATGGTGTATCTGTGGATGTATTTAAAGGCCTATCTTCAAACTCAGTGCTTCTTTGCTTGACAACATGGAAAAATCTAAAGAAATCAGCCAAGACCTCAGAAAAAAAGTGTGAACCTCCACAAGTGGGAGCAATTTCCAAACTCCTTATGCTACCACATTCATCTGTACAAACAATAGTACACAAGTATAAACACCATGGGACCATGCAGCCATCATACTGCTCAGGAAGGAGACACATTCTGTTTCCTAGAGATGAACATAGTTTGGAATGAAATGTGCAAATCAATCCCAGAACAACAGCAAAGGACCTTGTGAAGATGTTGGAGGAAACAGGTAGACAAGTATCTATATCCACAGTAAAACGAGTCCTATATCGGCATTACCTGAAATGCTGCTCAGCAAGGAATAAGCCACTGCTCTAAAACTGCCATACAAAAGCCAGACTACAGTTTGCAAGTGCACATGTTGACAAAGATCTTACTTTCTGGAGAAATGTCCTCTGGTCCAATTAAACAAAAATTTAACTTTTTGACCATAATGACTATCGTAATGTTTGGAGGAAAATGGGTGAAGCTTGCAAGCCGAAGAACACAATCCCAACCGTAAAGCATGGGGGTGGCAGCATCATGTTGTGGGGATGCTTTGCTGCAGGAGGGACTGGTGCACTTCACAAAATAGATGGTATCATGAGGAAGGGAAATTATGTAGATATGAAGCAACATCTCAAGACATCCGCCATGAAGTTAAAGCTTAGTTGCAAATAGGTCTTCCAAATGGACAGTGTCCTCAAGCATACCTCCAAAACAGCAAAAATGGCTTAAGGACAACAAAGTCAAGGTATTGGAGTGGCCATCACAAAACCCTGACCTCAGTCCCATAGACAATTTGTGGGTAGAACTGAAAAAGCGTGTGCGAGTAAAGAGGCCTACAAACCTGACTCAGTTACACCAGTTCTGTCTGGAGGAATGGGACAAAAATCCAGCAACTTATTGTGAGAAGCTTGTGGAAGGCTACACAAAACATTTCACCCAAGTTAAACAATTTAAAGGCAATGCTACCAAATACTAACAAATTGTATGTAAACTTCTGACCCACTGGGAATGTGATGATAGTATATAATTCTATTCTCTTCTATTATTCTGACATTTCACCTTCTTGAAATAAAGTGGTGATCCTAAATTACTTAAGACAGGGACTATAATCTATGATTATATGTCAGGAATTCTGAAAAACTGAGTTTAAATGTATTTGGCTAAGATGTACGTATGTAAACTTCTGACTTCAACTGTATGACCACTCACATGACATAAAGACTCCAGTCATATCAGTAACCTTATAACAGCTGCTTATTTCTTTATGGAGAGGGTCTCCACATGGGGGCTGCCATGTTATGATCACATGATCATGTCCTAAAGCTGCAATGTAGACCAGACCGGTTGCCATTTAATCAAAGTTCTGGCTATGAGAGATTTAGGTGTTCTGTATCAGTGCTCTCCATACGATATTATTTTAATATCGTTTCGTCAGTGTACGAGCGAAGGCGTAATTCTTTATAAATGATGAAGCACATATTGATAGACAGAGGGTGTTTAAAATGCACTGAATCAAAGCAAGGCAGAAGGTTGGCAATGCAGGCAGCGTGGCTGGCAGCCTTTTAATCCATGCCGCTGCACAGATAAATCGGCACGCGTGCTTCATTTTTATCCCTCTCACCAGTTGTCTGGTCCCTGAGTAATGAGCGGCCCTGGGTCTTCTCGCAGATCCTTGGATATAATGCCCAGACTGGGGGATTAGGGAATCGACTGGGCTGCAGATTCAGTGGGAGAGTTTTGCTTGGGGTGCCAGGTGCATGTTTAGGAGGCCACTCTCCCGTGGCTCCCAGGCATGTCTACACAGCGATGGGGGGTGGGGGGGGGGGGTGGGGGGGGGGGGGGGGGGGGTAGTGGAACATTGACCAGGAGCAAGGACATAGAAGCTCAGGCCATTGGTGGAAATGCTTCAACGTCAACATAGTGCCACAAGGACACAATGTGCTCTGCTAAACAGGTGGTGACACTGAATCCAACCTTAGCCCTGAATACCTTTGTGTTTTTTTTATAGTCAATCAATATATTCGCTTGACCCAGGCCGGCAGTTGGCAAAAGTGCATATTTTCCCTTGCCACCAAAAATAATTTTATTGTTGGAAATAAGTTTAAAATGGGCCAAGTGTGAAAGTGTGAGACGATCATCTGAGTTCAGTTATAAATATATATATATATATTACACAGTATACTGTATGTAGTATAGTATTTTGAAGGAATTCAAAAGACTCGAGTCACAAGTTATTGACATACAGAGAAACATCATCTGGAGTTCATTCACGCTACTAAAAACTTCCAAGCTAGACATTTATTGTAACAATAGATTTTTGTGGTGTTTGATATAACTTTAATCTATAGAAGTTGCAAAATTATTGATTTTATATAATAAACACCATTTTTTTTTCATTTGTTATTGGAAAATAAATACAAAAAAATATTTGAATTGTTCTTTAAACCCTACTAAGATTGAAATCCTAGAATCCCCCCTGCAATTTTTGGAGGGTTTAGAAGCATAAATGTGCATTATGTAATATTATGAAAGCACTTATATAAATTATTCTGTTAAAATTCATGTATTATTTAAGCAGAAAAGTTTAGTAGGGGTTTATTCACACTGAAATTAATTTAACACACATTGTGTTTACATCTGGTGGCTATACTTTAGAAACAGTGAGTATTTAAACATTTATTGATTGGCCCCATTCATTTCCATTGTTCCTCACTGTAACCCAGATTTGTGCTGTTTTCAAAGAAAAGGAGGGACAAGTCATAATACATTTTTGTAATAATTAACATTATGCTACAAATGCTGTCAAGCTTAACTTCTTTTGAACCCTGAATATTCCTTGTAAAATGCTGTTTAAAAGGATGTACCTCATGAGTTGCTTAAAAGATAGTTATACGAGAGAGCTTTCATTTGTTTTGTTTTTTGGTCATTACATACTTGTCATGCTTTCATGTGGGTTATTTCATGGTTTTGATTACTTTTATGATCTACTGTTTTTCTACAATGTGGAACAGGAGTGTCCAAACTTTTTACTGATAGTTATTGGAAAATTTCCATATTACTTTTGTCACCATTTTTCCTTCTGAAAATGAAACAATGGCATTTTCCAGTGTTTTGGCCCATCTATGAATAAAATTCATAACTTTTCTGCTCTAATCTGTATGAATACAAAATAACAGCTCGACTGATGCATGTACAGCTTTTGCTTAGATTCCAAGATTTCTGCAAGTGCTGCCATGGTTACAAACTAAGGCACAGAAAAGGACTTAACTTTCAGCCTGTCCATATTTACTGTCATTTAACAGATCAATAGAGGCAGCACTGCCAGTAACCTTTTCCTGAGTGTGTGTGTATCTATCTATCTATCTGTCTGTCCGTCCGTCCGTCCGTCATCTGTTGGTAGGTCGGTCGGTCAATTTGTTTTTAAGATCAAAAGAAAAATTAGTTGTGATCTTGGGAAAACAAGACAGAAAAATTATTAAGAATGGTCTCTATATGGGCTTCTGCATGTTTAAAATCAGAAGTTCTTATTTTTTTATGCTTGTCTGTGTAACGGGAGCGCATTCCTCACTTATGACTTTCATTTTTCCGAGGCTGTAGCCTTTAGCTCCTCGTTAGTGTGCCCACCTCCCTTGCTAGCTGACACCGGTTCGAATCCCGCTCAGAGCGGGTAGAGCAGGACCATTTACAGTGGTGCTATGATCCGGATGGGAGTGAGATTTAAGGGTGTGAGTGTAACGGGAGCCAGCTGGTACATGATAGCTATGCATGGTGTGTACACCTCACTCCCCTGGCCTCAAGAGGCGCACTAGCAACTGACGCTAGAGACTGCAGCCTTTAGCCTCCTCATTATCGCGGGCGCCTCCTATGCCGGAGGCGCTGGTTCGAATCCCACTTTGAGTTGGTCGTGTAGGACCGGTTACATCTGCGTGGTAGCAACATCAGGAGCGAGCATCCGCACAGGCATGAACCTATGAGGGAATTGCCACTAACCGCCAGGCCAGAGCTCCAATGTGAAGAAGCATTTACTGACACATTTTTGTAAATTTCATTACTGCTGAGAATCACACCCTTACTAAGCTCTGTTAACCAATCAAAACACTCTGTTTGGTTTCTTAATTGAGCTGTGCATTTTTAGCATCAATGCTAATGGTGACAGTTTCTGATCACGGAAAGGTGAAGTAGCAACTGATGTGCACTTAACTCGCCTGCCTCTCCGTGTCTGTACTATGATGAGGGGGATGCTTTACTTTGAGAAGGAATGCTTGGTAAAGACATGAGGCTTTGGATAGAGAGATGACAATGCAAAGGACCACTTACTGGAGGGCCTCACCCCATAAGGCCAAGAACACAGAATTGCGTGTTTGACTTTGATAGATGGACTCTACTATGTATGTACTCGTGTTCACTGGGAACTCTCTCCAGTTTGACAATGAAGCAGCCATTTCTCCATTCCATCCCTGTCCCTTTGCGTATGGGCTGCCGTTGCTCATGTGACCTGCAGCGACGCTTGGGTCTCCTGATTGAGCATACAAACCATGATTGATCTGAGAGGTTAGTCAAACAACCGCCGGTCTCTTCTACAAGGACCTTGTACCCTGGTCACTAGTCCGGATATAGCGGCAGCAAAGGTTGTGTTTGCCTTATTAAAACAGATTGAAATATCTGTTTGCTAGACACTGTGCTATTTAATCTTTATCAAACTTGCTTTGGAGAGCTGTTGGACGGTGCTTCTAGATTGGGCAAAAATTTTATGTGAAACTGAAATGAATGTGAAGAATTGTTGAACATAATTTTGAATTTGCTACCTTACAAATAAGCAGCATTTTACTTTTGGCGAAAACAAAACAAAATCAGTGACATTTTAAGAATGTGCTATTCGCAATCAGCCATGATTAATTTATTCAGCGAGTGAGAGTGTCCAGTTACATGAGTTATAATTACAAATGTCACAAAATATCGATATATTGGTTATTGATCAGTGCAATGTTTTATCGATGCATGTTTGAGGCATTGCGCTGACATTTAAAATAGAAGCCTAATTTCTATGCTTTCCAAATCACTTTGAGTTGGCCTTCCATTTAATATAGTCGGGCGTAATAGCTTTTTGAGACCACAAGGTGATATAACATTTACTGTACTTAAATACTGAAGGACATGTCGATGTGGTGCAGGTGGCAGTCCGAAGTTGTAAATCTAATCACCATAAACACAAAAGTATCAAAGATTTTTGAACTTCTTCAAGAATGAACAGTGACATTGATGAGTTTTCTGGTTAGTATATGAAACCGGTGTAAAGAGTAAACTTAACAATTAGAAATGGCGAAATTTATTGTGCAATTTCTCTGTATGTAGCCTGGTACTTTCAAGCTGTCAAACCATAAAAAAGACCATGTTTAGGCTATATGAAAGATATATACTGTACTTCGGCACATGCACACTATCCAGTTCTTTATATTAAGTGAATTGTTGCAATAATGGCAGCTGTGGCTCAGGTGGTAGAGCGGGTCGGCTGCCAATCGCAGGGTTGGCGATTCAATTCCAGGCCCACATGATTCCACATGCTGAAGTGTCCTTGGGCAAGACACTGAACCCCAAGTTGCTCCCAATGGCAGGCTAGCACTTGCATGGCAGCTCTGCCATCATTGTTTTATGTGTGTGTGTGTGTGTGTGTGTGTGTGTGTGTGTGTGTGTGTGTGTGTGTGTGTGTGTGTGTGTGTGTGTGTGTGTGTTGTGAATGGGTGAATTGGACACATTTGGCACTTTGGTTACCTCTAATGTTAAAAAAAAGCGCTATATAAGAGCAGACCAATTACATGCTGCTGGCAAGATGCTCTAAAAAAAATATATATAATAATTAAAAAAAACATCTGTAAAATGCTTAAGCATTGGACACATCACATTTTTTCCAGTATTTTCTCAAATATTTATTTTAGTCTTGCTCTACTTAAGAATGAATGTTGTTATTTTGTTGTGATTAATAATGCATGCATTTTAATCCTTTGCTGGTTGAATGTAGCTCATGTTAAATCCTATATCATATGCTGAAATATGAGTTGGCACATGTATATTCTAAATCATTGACTGCAGAATGTTGGAAATAAATCTTAAAATGTAATAACTTTGATCTTGAAATATAACATTTTGACCATTTAGTGGTGGCTCAGCGGTTAAGGCTCTGGATTACTGACCAGAAGGTTGGGGGTTCAAGCCCCAGCACCGCCAAGACACCACTGTGTGGCCCTTGAGCAAGGCCCGAATCATGGCTGACCCTGCACTCTGACCCCAGCATAGCTGGGATATGTGAAAAATAAATAATTTCACTGTATATATGCAGAAATGTATGTATAATGTGTGACAATTGGGCAATTAAATTAAATTAAATTAAATTAAATAAAATAGAATATTATGATGTGTGTTTTTTTTTTATTATTATTAAAAAAAAATAACAAAAAAATATATATTTTTTATTGCACTGTTCAAAATACACTGAAAAGAATTGAAATTTGAGAAAACAATAAACTTTTGTTTATTCAAAGTTAGAGATTTTTAACTTTTTGACCAAAGTACATCACACAACTGAAAAGTTTAGCTATGATACTCGTCCTTCATACAGTACACTAAAATGATTTTTTTTTTTTTTACCAAAATCAATCAAACAATAAAAGTTCTGTTTATCCCAAGAGCTTCTTCCAATAGCAGTCATTTGCATATGGCTGGCAGTTTAAAATTGTATGGGATACAAACACATTAAAGGATAAGAATCAGCTCAAACAACTGGGAATATTCTGTTTTATTTGTAGTGCTGCAACATTTTATGCATACAGAGGACAGATCGATGAACAACTGTTATTTAGTTTAATTATTTATGTAAGTTCTAACCACTTTTGTAAGACACCGGACAGCGCAACATGTGTTTTGTTTTTTGTTTTTTAGTTTGGGGAAAATGTGAGTGAAATCTGACAAAACCTCCCTTTGGGGACATCCTCTTTTGGGAAAACGATCCATAAATAAAGCAAATACTGTATACTAAAAGCACACATTTTTTTTTTTTATTTTAGTTGGGATTGTTAGTATAGTAATTCACTTTATACAGTATATTAACAATAGAAGTCTATTGTATTATTGTAGAGAGCTAAAGTGTGAATGAGCTGGAACTTTAAAACACGACTCAATTTTCATGATTATGCGGCATGAATACGTGTTAATGAATACAGATGATCCATCAGCGTTAATGTTGAAAAGACTGTATCACCACGATCCACTGGGAAAAGACTGTGAATGTTACTTAATTTCCATTGATTATGCGATCATAATTGCGTAACCTATAAAGCGATTTCCACTGTGTAGGCTGCATGCTTGATGCTGGCACATGCAAATGTCATCTCGAACAGATGGGTACTCTAAAATGTTTTCATGTCTGTTTTTGAAGGAGGAATGCACAGATGTCATAAATGCTTCAACATTTTACATTATGCCTACCTACTTTCACATTTCTGCAACTATTGACCCGAGATTTTTATATAATCACAGTGGAATTCTTCAAAGAATTTGCAGAGCTGGAATCGCAAATGTTTTGGAATGGCCTTGGCCACAATGACTTGGATTATCATAAATATAATGCAAGCATAACATCAAGTACACTTATGTATAAAGGTGTGAAATTTGTATGAATTTCTACAAAACACTTTTGGTAACACTTTACAATAAGGCACCATTTGTTAACATGAGTTATCAATATTATTTAACTTGAACTAACAATGAACTTATTAAGAATGAATGAATGAAAGAATTAATGAATTCATGTTAATTTCAACATACTAATGCATTTTTAGAATCAAAAGATGTATATGTTAACATTAGTTAATGCACTATTAACTAACATTAACTAACAATGAAGAAATGCATTCTTATTAGCTATTAACAAAGATTAATACATTTTAATGTTAATTGTTTGCTTATGATACCAAATGCATAAACTAATGTTAACAAATGGAGCCTAATTGTAAATTCTCTCTCTCTCTCTCTCTCTCTCTCTCTCTCTTTATATATATATATATACACACACACACACACACCTTTTTTACTTTATTTGCAAGATAGTATAATCAATTCTCAATAGTTTTCATAAAAGTAAAGATTTTAACTTCTTAATAAATCCCTTAAATTGATAGTTCACAAAAAAAGAAGGAAAAAAAAAAAGAAAAAGGTCAACATTTACTCACCCTCATGTAGTTCCCAAACCATATGACTTTCTTTTGTCCATTAAGGAGCTTTTAGGTGGAAGGTTAACCTCAGTCAGGGATTCACTTTTATTGCCTTTTCTTCCATACAATTAAAGTGAATGGTGACTTAGGTTGGCAATCCATTATAACTAGAGGTTGACCGATATAAGAGAATACTAATAAAAACAAACTAAATAAATGAACAAAAATAATTGGTAACTATCGGCTTTGATTTTTGGAGATAACCGATAGCTCCAAAAGTTTTTCTGCTATATCACTGACGATAGTTACCAATTATTATTCCCTTTTATAAGGATTTAAAAAATGGTACTCTGAAGAGGTTTTGTTCTTAAGTAGACAATTGTTAACCATAAGTTCATTTAATTGTTAATGTTGATTTTTAATAACGGTGTCCCTAGAAAAAATGGAAAAAGTCTGTTTTTATTAGCGGATCGCTGATGATATACTATCGATGAATGGTAATCTACTGTATTATTGCTCGTACCATATTTATTAGCCTATATGACAATGTTTACTTTGTTGTGTTTATATTGTAATACATTGTAGATGATTATAATGTATTAAGGTACAGTATATCCAACCTGGTCTCATTGTGAAAACGTGAATCTGTATACCTTTTTGCAAAACAATTCCATGCAATTTTCAGGTGAAATTAACACTAAAGACGCTACAAAAACTGTGTGTTTTATTCACTTTCACTCAGATCATGATTTTAATGGATGGTAATGACTTTATAAATACTTATTTTCTCTTTGTGACTCAGACCCAACTTTGGACTCATGTAGTCTCTGGGTGATTTTACACTGGGAGTTTAGTTTGAAACAGAGCACGGTTCGCATGAAAAATTGGTAATATGAAAGCTGATGTGGATTGGGGTGCGTACTGTGGTACAGAACCCGAGACTACCTGCAGGAGGTGGTCTGAGTTCGGTTGCAATGGCACTGTAGCACAATTTGCGTGAATGTGAAAGCAACTCGGACTCGGGTGCGCACTCACTCAGGAAGTAAAGTAACCTGCGCATGCGTTTTATCCGATGACGACATCATTCGTTTCGACAACACACGAGGATCCACACATTCCTGAATGTCCCAAAAAAGTAATGACACCACAATGACATACAAGTTCAATCAACACTATAAATAGTGTCTGTCTATCTGTCTATTATACACCTTATAAATACTATTATAGGTTATAAACATAGGGTACAATCGGAGATGACAGTGGCGATAACTTCACCTTGGACACGAGCGTGAGTAAGCGTGCAGTGTAAACAAAGATGCAAATGAATTCCTTGCTATCAGCTTTCTCCTCAAAAAAAAAAACGCCTTGTGCAAGCAGCAGCAAGCCGCCTTCCACTGGACATCTGATGAGTTACCCCATGAAGCGCTCGTATACGCAGTTGTCGTTCACTCTGTTGTGCATAATGGCACAGAAAAAACAAAAAGTATGATGAGATGCGTTGTGTTCACCATGTGTGTTTGTGATGACATAAGATGAAAGCAAATGGACCGGGGTTCGATAGAATCAAGTGAGTGTGAAACCAGACCAACGCTGCGTGGGGGCACCGGGAACAATCGCACTCGGAATCGGACCGCGGCAAACGTGGCCAGTGTGAAAGCCCCCTCAATGTCTGTGCCTGTCACAGTAAGGAAGTGGTGGTGGCATAGTGGGCTAAAGGACATAACTGATAAGCAGAAGGTTGCTGGTTCGATCCCCACAGCCACCACCATTGTGTCCTTGAGCAAGGCACTTAACTCCAGGTTGCTCCGGGGGGATTGTCCCTGTAATAAGTGCACCGTAAATCGCTTTGGATAAAAGCGTCTACCAAATGCATACATGTAAATGTAAGGAAAGAATAATATTTTTTTGTTTTCTAACATTCAATAAATAGATATTGTTTTTTAAACTATAGGTCAAATAATCAGTTATCAGCCTTTCCGCTATCAGCAAAATCCACTATCGGTAGACCTCTAATTATCTCCTTTTATGTTCAGTGGAAGAAATACATCCATCAGGGTTTGGAACAACATGAGAGCAGGGCTGGACTGGCAATCTGGCATACCGGGCATTTTCCCGGTGGGCCGATGCACTTTGATCATGGCGATTCAAGTTAGGTCAAATATTATTTTGTTAAATGTGATTATTGTGCCTACAGCCTTACTAATTCAAATAATTTTCAGCATAATTTCTATACAATATAGGATGGAATCTGAACAGATCGAATAAGACACTGGCTTGGTGCCAAATGTGGACATTACATTTGCCATAATAGATATATGAGGGCATTACTGTTTGCATGTCACTTGAATGCACTAACTTTAAATTAACAGTGCACAAACATGCTGACTGCCCTTTTTTTGGGGGGGGGGGGGGGGGGACCTTGGCAGAGCTCAGCATATTTATGTCTAACTTGCATTTTGTGGAGAGTATAAAAAGACAGAAGCTGGAATGCTGAAGTAGAACTGTTGTCTCTGTCTTACAGCATATTTGCAGTAGGTTGTTTGCCTAACTGAGAATATGGGCTCCGAATGCTGCTCGTCTGCGACTTAGGCCAAAAACAGATAGGCAGATTGATTTAGGGATTAAGGGAAAGGGAAGGGAGACTGAGAGGATGAGAGAGACCACAAATGGCAAACCACAGAGAGTCTCAAGAGGACATCCATTAATGCTTGCATAAAGAAGTCATACATTAATGCTTTCAAAAATGAAGGTTATTTGCTCCACCTAATATTTAGCAAAGAATATTTTTTGCTGTATAACCATTGTAGGTTGATTGCATTGAAAAGATTTCAGGGTCAGACTGAGCATCACACTGTGAATTCAGCAAAACTAGGACATTTACATTTCCGCATTTGGCAGACGCTTGTGTCCAAAGTGACTTAAGTGCCCTTATTACAGGGACAACCCCCCCCCCCCCGGACCAACCTGAAGTTAAGTGCCTTGCTCAAGGACACAGTGGTGGTGGCTGTGGGGATTGAACCAGCAACCTTCTGATTAACAGTTGTGTGCTGTAGCCCACTACACCACCACCACACGAAAGTTTTGCTGTTGAAATCAGTCTGCGCTTACCGAAATTTGAACCACTGCCACCTGTGGCCAAAGCTGGAAGTGTTGTTGAACGTATGGGCACATGTGGTGGTAAAATCAAATTATATTTTTAGATGCAAATGATGTAATACAGTCAACAGGAATGTATATTTTTTTCTTATTAACTCTACCCCCTAACCCCAAACACTAAAAGTGGACTAAAAATGTCATTTTAGAGTGAAAATGGAACCTCCGAATTGTCCTCACCATTGTTTATGTGAATGTGATTACTTGGTGTCTCAGAGATTGTTGCACTAAAGGAATAGGAAAACATTTAAATTTACACAAAATTATTTCTAATGTGGGATAATGCTTGTGAATAATTTGACAGAATGGAGTTGATTTCCATGTACCGAAACTTTCGGTAGCAACATGTCAATTTCCTGTTGTCATGGCAGCATTGAGGAAACCTGTTTGAAAGCAGTCATTATTTTTGCAATTCTGTTTGTTACTGCTGATGTCACAGAAATGACATACTTCATATTTAAAAAAGTTAGTGCACCTGCCTCCCATTCCTGCAACACCGGTTCGAATCCCGCTCGAAGCGAGTTACATAGAGAATGCTAATTTCTTTCTGAAACTTCTAGAAGAAGTTTCTTCCATCTGTGAAACCATTTTTGGCTATATCTTTTGGTTACATCCTTAATTTTTCATCTTAATTCAATGTTTTGTTTTGTTTTTTTGTTTGTTTGTTTTTTCGTCCAATGCTTATACTGATATATAGAGAGCAGGAGAGATGGTTGTTATAATGCTTCACTAACATTGTAAAAATTTCACACATATTTACCGCTTCAGACTAGAAAGTAAAGTCTTGTTAACCTATTTTTAACACTCTCTCCAGTGTACATGGATTACAGTAGATTTATGTGATTTTTGTCATTTTTTCTGAAAGTCATGGAAATCCCCAACACATTGTTATTTCCACCACGTCTCAAATTCTTTATTGCGTGTAATAGAATTGTAATAGAAATAGCTAACCATTTTTTTCCCATTAGTTGGCAAAACCACATCGTGATATGAAATGACACCCAGTACATATATTCTGATCACATGTGAAATTGACCTTGATTATCTTTCTGTTCTTTCTTCAAACATCATTTCCAATGATGCCACAACTGTGGCACAGTTGTATTTTTTTGAAAACTTGACAGAAATCATTTTCAGACAATAAATATTGAAAGGTTTATTTATTTCACTCTTTGTTTAGATGATCATAGGTTTAATAAACATGCAATTTTTTTTACAATGGGTTTTCATGGTGCAATATTGAAAGTCTGGGTCTTGGACAAGGCTAACCCAATACAATCTATTTGAAAGAAGGCCATTTGAAAAGTACCAAAAATAAATGGAGTTCTGGTAAAAAGTTTCCATTCAGTTTTAAAGTTACCTTCATATAACAAAAGGAATCAAAGTTTAAATCAAGCCCCTGGGACCTGAAAGTGCCCGAAGTCTTTTGCTAATCTTCATGACAGAATATGAGAGAGATCTAGCAGTAGAAATCAATTAAAGCAGTATAAACCTCTTTCCGACCAACTGCGCATGGTTCATCGATACCAGGGCATCTGGTCACACTTGGCAACACTCTCCCCACACCTCCTCCATCAGAATCAGCACTCCAATCGCCGGTAGAGTAGAAGAGATAACGTCGACAGCCCACAGCAATTAAAACCCTTGAGTGCAGAAGCAGCTGATATGGGCTCCTGATTGCTGTCTATTCTATGGTGCATTAGGAGGAGGTAGATTAGATATGTGTCATGCATCCTGAAACTGAACTGTCTCTGGTCTCGAGCATGTCATTAAACAGTAAATCATTCTGATTGAACACGCGTTATCTCATAGCAACTTCATGACAAACTCAGTTCCAGCTCCAGGAGGCAGATCATCTTTTTAAGCGGCATAAATCAGCCATCATCCACGCTCATCACTCACAAATCCGCTTGTAATGCTCACAGTTCCCACTCGTTTCATCATAAACCCTTGAATATTTAAACTCCTTTTAACATATGAGGCCCGGGCTACTATCGGTTTCCCGGTTCGTCTGCACCTGTAACCTCAACTTTGAGCTTTAAAGGAATTTAAATAAAGAAAAAATCATGATTTTCATTGTGTTTGTTAATTACAGAAAACAAAATGAACACAATTCTCTCTTTGTTCAGTACTGCTTACTGTAAAGCCATTGATTGCACAATTATGTTCCGGGTCTCTTAATTGGTTGTCAAATTGGTGCTCAATCTGAAGTGCAGTAATTCATTTGGATTGCATGGGCATCTGAAACATCCTATCTCAAAAATAAAGCTTTTGATTTGTCTTTAGTTTGTTTTTAAATGCCTTTATTTAATGAAGAGATTAATTTGGAACCTTTATTAATACACTTAAAAAAAGCTCATAAATATTAAACATGGTTAGCCACAAAAGAACTCATTAGTGTCAATCGTTGATTTGACAAATTGGTTTTAATCAGTATTAAGCTTACATAAATAATTATTTCCCTGATGTGCACTGGTTTATGGTCTTGAATTGTAATGCTTATATTTATAGAAGTGGTAAGAACCATAGAGATGTTGCTTATCATTATCAGCATCATCTTAATTTGGATATCAGCAATCATAATTTAAGAGCTTTTTATTTATTAGCCGACTAAAATCAATTCATTAATTTGCAGTAATGCATTGCTCATTATTGCTCTTGTAATCACTGTAGGAAAATACCCATTGTTACCTAATGAGAGAAAAAATACCAATTGTCCCGGCAAACTTTACTGAATTAACTGAGTAATTAAGATCTCATTTGTCTGTTGTTTTCTTGTGCTGCTGAAAGGTGTGTGTGTGTATATGAAGTTTTCTTCTTTAGCTCTTCATCCTGGTGCCAAAATGGCAACAGAACAATAGGCAATCAAGAAATATTGACAGTATAAATGGATGCTCTTCTGAAGCATTTTAATTGCATAGTGAGAACAATTATCTCCTATTCCTGAACTGGGTGTGGAATCTGAATGGGCACACTCAGTGTTAAAATAGCTCATCTGCATTCCGTTAGATTCAGCCAATGAACACACAGACAGTTTTCTCTGCTTTTAAGACTTATTAAATGTGTTTTCAAGAAGGCATGGTTCATGATTGGTAGATACAGTATTTCCCCAGAAAACCTCAATGCCCCAGCATTACTTTTGATGGCATTTTACACTCTAGGTCTGTTAAAGTTGCGGTGTATCATTAATGTCTCTATTTTCACCCAAAAGGAATTGCAAAATGACAGAAATTACTGATCTATCCATCCACCGATCCATCCATCCATCATTCTGAATGTCTGCCTGTCTGTCCGTCAATCTATCCATCTGTCCGTCCGTCCATCCATCCATCCATCATTCTGAATGTCTGCCTAGCTGTCCATCCATCTGTCCGTCTGTCTGTCAGATGGTCTGCCTGTCTGTCCATCAATCTATCCATCCATCCATTCATCCATACATCCATCTATTCATAAGGTTGTCCATGTAAATAAAAAATTTTAATATTTAAAAATATATTTTTAGTTTAAAACACATGTGTCATGTTCCTAGAAATCTTTGTGTCCATGTTGGTTTCATATATTTTTGGAAAAACGTTTAGGCTATACCACTACAAAAAAAAAGAAAAAAGAAAAAACGAAAATATTTAATGACTTTAATTACTGAACATAATAAAGAAATTTATAAAGAAAAAAAATAAACACCTTTTATCTTTTATTCTTTAAAACAAACAAATTCTTGAGGCTCTAAAGGGGTGTTCTATTTAATTTAAAAAAAATATATATTTTTTTTTTATATGACAACAGAATGTCTACCTGCCTGTTGGTTACACCACCTGACTTTGAGATGGTGGGAAAAAATTTAAATATTCAATATATATATATATATATATATATATATATATATATTTATATATATATATATACATATATATATTTTTTTTTTTTTTTTTTTTCATGAAATAGACATAAAAGATTATTCCAAACAACTAATACCAACATTTTCTTTTTCAAGAATTTCAGATTTGATTAGACTTTATTTGAATACATATATGTATTTATCTATTTATTTTTACACAAATGTTGTCTTTATACAGTTTATATTGTTAATTACTTTAAATTATTTGGGCTACACATATTTCTAAAATAATATCATAAGTGTTGAACACATTTAAAACTTGATTTATGTTAATATATATATATCAGGTTTCATTTTAACAGTTGAATGGTGTACCTCCCCAATGACTCAATGAAAAAAAAAAAAGGAAATATAGCCATTATTTTGAATTCGGTGATTGGAAAAAATCAAGTAACTTTACAGTAATTAGTAATGTGATTTCTTTTCCAATGAAGTAATCTGTACAGTCAGTAATCTGATAACTATTTTTGAGTCATACTGTAATTAGTCATTTGTAGTGAGTTACCTTTTAAGGTAACTTACCCAACACTGTGTGACTCCACAATGCAGACTCCAGTCACCACATACATTCAGGAGAAAAAAAATCTTTATCAATCGTCTATAGAACAACATGTCTGAGCTTTAAGGGCCTTGTGGCCTTGCTTCTTATTGTTTCTCAAGGCCCGTGCTGCTTTCTCAGTTTTAACACGCACATTTCATCTCCTCGTTTCCCCTGAGAAACAACAGGGCTGCTTTGTTCCACCCTGTATTGTCTCCTTTGAGGTACCATGAAAGTGCTTACATTTTTTTCTAATGTCACAAATCAATGGGCTGTTTATCCCACACATTGAGGAACGCTAGTGAAACACCAAGTCGGCCATTTCTCTCGTCCTAGAGACATTTGCTTCTCCATTGATGCCTAGAAAAGCCATTACCATTAATCACACCAAATAATTACACAGAGCGCAATCCAGCTCAGTCCATCTCTTGAGTTGTGTTCAGTTTTCTTGTTGTGCCTTTGGCAGATTACTGTTATTAATGGCAAAAAGGCCACTTTGTAAACTCTCATTAGATGTTATTTTAATGGTGAGACTGATGGATTAAGATGCAGCAGAGGCCACGCGTGCTTCTACAACCAGTTAATACGAGCCAATTACTGTGACATATTTGGCGGCTTCGACTCCCTGCTTGTGTTTTTTCAATGATAGTCAACTTGGTTACGGTTCATTTCAAAATGATTTTAACACTCAGCAATTTGCTGCGTAGACCACTCTATACTTAGCCATATTTTTAGATCTCAACCACTTTCAAGGCTATATCTGTGAGCACTGGCGTATGCTTGTTTTTATTAATTTGCAAACTCAGTCATTGCTGATATGTTTTTCATTAGACATTACAGTAGATTCATAGCTGGCACCATTTTAACCATGACATAGTAGACAACAGAAGAATGTTATGAGCACAGTTGAGATGTCTCACAGACATTAAGCAGTAATATCTGTCCTGACAGAGCCTCCGATACATGGGCTGGTTAAAGGTGAAGAACAGGCTATAAACAGGTCTGTCCCTGGCTTCCTCTGGGCAAAGGCTTATGCTTCTGTGAGGATCAATACAATGCTGCAACAAGCCAGAGAAACAGAATGTACTGTAAAGCCTGTTCAGCTCAACTTAAGCTGAACGCAACACATGAGCAGACACGGTAGTCCAACAGTATTGGATATTGTTGGACATCGAAGCTTGAGGTGTTGTAATAATTTATGATGTCTTCCTCGTATGGGGACTAGAGCCTAAGCATCAGCATGATTATAGACAGTCTGTATACTGACCATATGAGGTATATTGCACTAGGGGTTATTGCACAACCTAGTCAGTTAGTTGAACGCGGTCCTCGCCAAGGAACTGACTTCTCTGCTACTTGACGGCTGGTTGGCTATTAAAAATGAATAGTTGTGTAAGCCCTAAATGCCCACAAATATGGAAACAATCATCAATAATTCCAATTTGATTAAATAATGGGAGTTATGATCTTTAGGGCTGTTTTGACATCAGAAAGATTGCTTCTTTCTGACTATTGGAAAGAACCAGGTGTGAAGAGATGCAGGATGTGTCACATGTCACAAGGCGGCTGGATCGAGCTGATTTTCCCAACAATCTTGGACAAATCAGATGTGAAGTTGGGGTGGGAATCAGACACTAATGGCGCTACTACAATGATTTCCTTTAACACATACAGTGTAAAGCATATGACTTTTACACCAGTACATTTAAATTTTTGCATTACATAAACAACTACATTCACAAGCTTATTTGAATTTGAACTAGTTGCACGAAGGACCGGGGCACCCATCCTGAAGAGCACATGAGCACTAACTCCATATAAAGCCTATGAAAGCAAAATTTGAAGTGAAGTGAAATGACCCACAGATGCGTTCATGTTGAAATTTATTCAAAATAACTAATACGTTTTTTCAACTTTTAAGGTAATAAGATTTCGCTTTCCACTTATGTGTACTTCATCTTCATCAGCACGCTAATGCACAAACAATTTATGGATTGTTTAAAGCAGCATAACAAACACATCTAGAGACGCTACTCTTTAGAACCAAATAATTTTCAATAAAAAAAACGTAAAGAGGTTTCTTACTAGAGGCATTTTTGTTGATGCTACACACTTATAAGTGCTTCAGTAAAATTGACGTCATGCTTTTGTGTCACCATTGAGCCGCCATTGGTGTATGAGCGTGAATGTGTGTGAGAATGGGTGATTGGGACACAGTGTAAAATGCTTTTGTAACCGCTAAGGTTAAAAAAAGCACTATATAAGTGCAGACCATTTACCACTGAAATGACAGAATGGTATTCAGATGGTTTAAATTCATTGTAATTATACATTGCATATCGCGAAGCCAAAAAACAACGGCCACACATGTGGAAGAGGGATCACACAAGGTTAAGGTTTAGGGAAAGGAGGTTGGTTTGGTTGATTTAAAAGTCAACAGTGCATTAACCTTTAAAACCTCATCTGTTTGGGAGAATATTTAACTCGCCTTTAGCGCCACACCGTGGACAATTGGCCTTTAAAATGGTGCTGTATGTGTGATGAACCAGGTCATTTTTATTGTACAAAAAGGTTTGGCACTGTCAAGTAGTTTTCATGATGCCATGCTGGATATATGGGTCATGATGCAATAATACTGTGATTATTTATGTTTAGAATACTGCGATTGAAACTGTGATATGTTGTTTACTCGCTTGTATCTTTTTTTCATCTTTATTGGATTTTGGTGTTTTGTGCAACAGCTTCCTACTTTTCTTCATTATAGAGCCATAGAAGTTGAGCAGGGGTTTTCAAACTTGGTCCAGGGACCCTCTTCTAGAGGGGTCCAATGAAAATGTGAGAGATTTTTTTTTTATTATTTTTTTTAAATAAAAATGTAAGGAAGTCTTGCTGTGTAGAGGTTCAGACATTCTTACAAATGAAACAAGTTATAGACTTGAACTCATTCTAAGTTTGCATTTTGGTTGAATAAAAATTATTGATTGCTCGTTGATCTAATGTAACATATCATAGTTGTGCTTAGTCTCTTTTTTCACAAAATTATAAATGGGTAGAATATAGCTGAAAATATTGATTCTTGTATCAACCAGCCTGATCTCGTGAAAATTTCGTGACTATGGCTAAATTTTTGTCACATATCTCTGCAGTTTCAAGGTGAAATGTCCACTGTGAGGCACTAAAAGCGAGTTAAATGTTCTCCCAAACGGATGAGGTTTTGCTCTATTGAGTTTTAAATCGCCTAACCGATAATGCCATAAAAGCAAAAACGTGAATGCTGAAGCAACCGCGTAATTTTGTCGTTCTTTTACATTTTCAAAAATAATTTTGCAAAAATGTAGATATGGCAGCGTGTGATTATTCGACCAGGTTGATATCATCACAGTTCCCAGAGGTAAAATTACACAATGCTCTAAAATATCGATTTTTCCCCTACATTAAGCATGAAAGTAAACCCTTCTTGGTGATATGGATATGGTGTGAAAGGGATTCAGATAGAGTTATGTGCCAGGAACATTTAATTATTATAATTGTTTTTTATTATTTAGCAGTGCCTTTCTGAATGCCAATGTGGCCTTGGACTAGACATTGAAACATGTCCTTCATTCAACTGTAAACAATGTACTAACTTGAGTTATGATGAACGCCCACTTGTTAGCAGTCCTTGCTATAAGCCTCATTAGTATTTTCATTTAGTTTTCGACCTAACTATGACAATGAAGACAAATCATATTGGGGAGAATTCTTGACTCTTAGTCTCTGGCAGAAAGATGACTGATGGTGTACGGATGGTGTTATGAGGTTGATTCAATTACCTCAGAGTCGTTGGCTGCCACGCATGATGTAACGTAGCAGTTAGGTAGAAATTGAACTGCCTGTGTGGTTAACTGTTACTTCAATACCCAAGTTTAGTTCTAGCGCAGCCCACCCATCATTACTGCATGTAATTGGGAAATCCAGCTACGGTCTTTCCTTAAGCTAGCACCAGCGGAGGCTTCGTGGTTTGGCCGAGCCCGACCACTCACCCGTATGTGTAGTTATTGGGGAATCAGTCCCTCAAAACTACAATGAAATTTTTTTTTTTTTGTTTGCCAGCTGTCATTTCTTCTGTGAAGGATCTTGAAAAGGGGACCTCTGGCTTGGACATTGGTAGAGGGAAATGTGTTTGAAATATGCACCGTGCAGGCCCAAGGGCGCAGTCCATGTAATGAGCTATTTTGCAATCCCACAGCTCATGGCTCTTTCCATATCAGTAAGACATGCAGTATCATGCCATCCTGCTCATAGCCATTTTTCACAGAAATGTTGCATGCATAACAAAGGCAGACAACTGCTGTCTAAGGAGGTGACTACCATAACCGTGATCATGGTGCTTCTCTAATATTCTCATGCGGGTGATCATTTGAATTTCAAAAGAGGAACGGTTAACAATGCAAAAAAAAAAAAAGGTGTCAAAAAGAAGAGACATTGCATCAGTGTCCTTTGTAGAGCACTTGTTGTGTAAAACAAGTTATATAAATAATTCAACCAACCCATCTGACACCAGTAATCATGCTATGGTCCAAATCACTGTGATCACATTTCTCCCCATTCTGATGGTTGATGTGAAAATTAACTGAAGCTCCTGGCCCGTATCTGCACGTATATGCACTGCACTTCTGCGACTTGATTGGCTGATTAGATATTCGTATGGACGATTGTTGGTCGTACCAAAAATATCCAGTTTGTGGCAGTTCTGTGGATGGAAATGCCTTTGTTGATGAGAGAGGTCAACAGAGAATGGTCAGACTAGTTCAAACTGACAAAGTCTACGGTAACTCAGATAACCACTCTGTACAATTGTGGTGAGAAGAATATAATTTCAGAATGTTATTCTGTGATGCGAGTTGTTGTTGTTGTTTTAGCGACACGAGGGGGACCTACACAATATTAGATAGGTTTGGGGATACAAGGACATTTTTTTAGTTTACAGCTGACATTTATTATGCTATAAATGTGGTTTATGAAGATATTTCTCTTAAAAACACTTAAAAACATACTACATTTTTGTGAGGGTTAGGTTTAGGGGATAGAATCTATAGTTTGTTCAGTATAAAGGTATTATGCCTATGGAGAGTCCTCATAAGGATAGCTGCACCAACATGTGTGTGTGTGTGTGTGTGTGTGTGTGTGTGTGTGTGTGTGTGTGTGTGTGTGTGTGTGTGTGTGTGTGTCTGTGTGTGTTCAGTGGGCTCTAAAAGTGGGCACTCCATAAGTCCCCTTTGGGCACTTAAATCACACACAAAAATATAAGGAAGAATGTAATTTCATTTGATAAAAAAATCAGCAGGTTTTTTTTTTTTTTTTTTTTTTTTTTTTACATTTTATATACTGTACATACATTATATTCACACAAATTGCAAACATAATTGCAAAATATGTACCCCTAAACAGCATTTTCAAATTCAAATACATTTCAGACTGAATAACTAGAATACTGTTCTACATGTGCTGTTTTCTTATAGATTTTTAGTGATGATCTTCAAACTCTTTGAGTACTTTATTTTAATCTCACTTAATGATTTGATATTTAATAAAAAATACCACATATGAAAATGGATTTTTTTTTTTACCAATTTCTCCTAACGTACCCTTTCAAAGCACTTTATGGGACTGTGGGTTCTAAGTGGATTGGATTTTATGCAAGAACCTTGGCTCCTTTTAATGACCTGTAGCTGTTGAGGCTTATCTGTTCAAATCTCCTTCGGCGTAAAGATCCCTCGAGCGTGATGATTAAATTAAGAATCTTTAACAAGCACGTCGAGGTGCAGCTAAACCTCAAAGAGAAATCTTCACGTTGCATTTGGCAGACCACCTCAAAGTGAGGATCCAGGCTGGTATGGTCATATGGTATGGACCATATATGACGTATCAGCTCAGGAGACCAGAATCTTGGTTTAAACTGATCTAGCCTTTGTAGATTGGGAATATATCTATGTAATGCATGATTTTTGATTTTTATGTTGAGGACATTAAACAATTTGAGATTCAAGACATGGGCTGTTTACATGATGTGTAAATTGAATGTCCTCAAAGAGTGGCTCTAAGAGTATATATATATATATATATAGACTAAATTTATAATCTAATCCCCAACAGGAAGTAAAAACACAATTTTCCAAGATAGATTTTAAAAGTTAAGAATCGAGATTAATTACATTTGTAGGGCTTAAATAGAACTACTTCATGTTCATTTATTCAGTCCTGTGGTGACACCTCCACCTAGGAGAAACAGAGTTTTTTAGGCATTAGGCATAATTAGGCTCAACTGCATTTCAGGTGTTTTTATAATTATTGTGCATGTAGTTTTCATGACCTCCTATTACATAATTGAGAAACTACTGGGAATTTCTGAACTTTTAAAATTGATTTGTACCACCACATGACTATTGAAATGTACAAGGGGAATCAAAAAGTTGATTAAAAAAGATTGTGATTAATTATAGCATCTAAAAACACTCTTCCTTATACAAATATACACCAATCAGCCACAACATTGAAACCACCTGCCTAATATCATGTAGGTAAAAACAGCACTGACCTGTCAAGGCTTGGACTCCACAAGACCTCTGAAGGTGTCCTGTGGTATCTGGCACCAAGACATTAGAAGCAGATCCTTATTAGATATAAGTTGCGAGATGGGGCCTCCATTGATCGGACTTGTTGGACCAGCACATCCCATAGATGCTTAATCGGATTGAAATCTGGGGAATTTGGAGGCCAGTCAACACCTTGAACTCTTTGTCATGTTCCTCAAACCACTTTTTTTGCAATGTGCAAGGCACATTATCCTGCTGAAAGAGACCACAGCAATCAGGGAATACCTTTGCCATGAAGGGGTGTTGTCTGCAACAATATATAGGTAGGTGGTACGTGTCAAATGAACATCCACATGAATGCCAGGACCCAAGCTTTCCTGGCATCACACTGCCTCTGCCGTTCTGCCTTCTTCCTATAGTGACACACACACACTAAGCAACGCACACGCACTAAGCATCCATGTGATGTAAAAAAAAAAATGTGATTCATCAGACCAGGCCACCTTCTTCCATTGCTCCATGATCCAGTTCTGATGCTCACGTGCCCATTGTAGGTGATTTCGGCGGAGGACAGGGGTCAGCACGGGCACTCTGACCAGTCTGTGGTTATTCAGCCCCGTACGTGTGTTCTGACACCTTTCTGTCATGGCCAGAATTAAGTTTTTCAGCAATTTGTGCAACAGTAGCTCTTCTGTGATACCGGACCAGACGGGCTAGCCTTTGCTCCCCACATGCATCAATGAGACTTGGGCACCCATAACCCTGTAACCGGTTCACTGGTTGTCCTTTCTTGGACCACTTTTGGTAGGTACTAACCACTGTATAGTGGGAACACCCCACAAGACTTTCCATTTTGGAGATGCTCTGACCCAGTCGTCTAGTCATCACAATTTGGTCCTTGACAAAGTTGCTCAGATCCTTACTCTTGCCCATTTTTCCTGCTTCCAACACATAGAATTCAAGAACTGACTGTTCACTTGCTTCTCAAAATAGCCCACCCCTTGACAGGTGCCATTGTAATGAGATAATATATGTTATTCACTTCACCTGTCGATGGTTTTAATGTTGTGGCTGATCAGTGTATATGTTTTAACCTAAAATCATGACAATGTCGATTTGTCAACCACCCACATAGAGTTTGATTTCAGCCATCCATCTATGATGAATACTCCTTTATTTTGGGCCCAGGAAATGACTCCATTTCAAGATGGCAAAAGCCTTAGCAAAGTTTGGGAGAAAGTCATTTTTTGGAGATCAGGCTCTTTCACAGTTGTGGAATTTTGAAACGAAGAGAGGTTGCATAGGTGCACGAATGTGTTCCTGTCCTTGCGCCCTTATTTCGTAGTGAGATGGTCTGTCTTCCTCGGAGATAAATGTACAGAATTGCCTAGTCAATTGTGTCAGGCTGACACAGAGATAAGGCCCTGGCCAATTCAGTAAAGAATTGAGCTGTTTTGTCTCACAAGGGCTTATTGAGACCTCAAGATGGACAGATCATTGAAAAGCACTGAATTGCACTGCAGAATCATTTTGTTTTACGTGCTCTGAGGCATAATGATTCCAAAGTAATGCACATGTTGACACTTGTTTGAGCACTCAACAACAACTGTTGGCTTGGGCAGAATGCATAATTCACAGAGAGAAGCTTAAAAACATTAAATGTACATTGGTCTAAAAGCTCAGTAGGACATGCATGTTGCCATCCATGGTCGATTTACTTACCAAATATCATACGTGTGAATCTTTTTGCCATGTATGTTGTTCCGTTGCATATTTAAACAACTTCTGACTTTTACAAAGCCATTTTTTGGTCTCTGGTCTTCTAATTTATATTTCTTCTAAGCACATGTATATGCATGTGTCAGGGCTGAGGGTGGGCCGGGTCGTGACGATACACACCCAGGCCAGTATCAGGCTAATCAAGCCTCCGAGAGGGATAAAGGCCGATGGCAGATGGTGGTGCGAGGAAAGAGAGATAATATACGGACATGTCCGTCATGTGTGTTTGTCCTTTTAAGTTTATCATTAAAACCTTATTTATATTGTCCAGCCGGTTCTCACCTCCTTCTTGCCCGACTAACCCACGTTACACTGGTGCCGAAATCTGGGAAGGAGGAGGGGTACGCCGTAGTAGAGTTCTTGCCACTACTGTCCACCCCAACGGAGCAGCCGCGGCCATCTGCCGGGGGACGAGGAGCCCAGCCGCCTGGAAGCGGAGGAATGGCCGCCGACTGCGAGGGGAGAAGGGGCTCCTAGCCGACCGCCTGGAGCGGTCAGGGCCGCTGCCAGGGGTGGAGGAGTCCCCTACCAGCCGCTGAAACGCAGCGGAGTCGGAGACCGCCGACCGCGAGCGGGGAGGGGCTCGCGACCGACCGCCTGGAGCGGGAGAACCACTGCCAGGGGCGGGGGAGACCCCTTCGGCTCCCCGAGAACGCGCCGGGGTGTTCCGTCCGCCAGGGGCTGGAGGACTGCCTCCGATCCGCCCGGAGAGGCGCGGTGGTCATCCGTTAGAGGGTGGAGGAGTGGCCGAGGAACAAGCTACAGTGTATTGGAGAGTAGGCGAGTAGGTTTTTTTTTTTAATATATATATCTCTCTCTCTCTCTCTCACTGCCGCTCTGCGTTGGCCTATTCCCTCTCTTTTAAATTGTAGTGTTTTTTTTGGGGGGGGGGGGGGGGGGTACTACACTGTTACAGGAACTACCCCCCCCCCCCACATTTTTATTATTTCTGTTTCCCTCCCCTTGTCCCTTCCCTCGTCTAGGTAGATGGGGATGACCTGCCTGCAGACAGCGCGGAAGACGTTACAATGCAGTTTTAGCAACATTAACATTAAAATAATAATTAGATAATTAGTAAATGTTTAAATCAGTGGATTTTCGTTAAAAAATAAAGTAATTGCTGAAGTCTACTAGAGCTCACAGCTGAGTTATCTGCGCATCATGTAGAATGTTGTCTTCAATGCTTCAATTTTAGAATAGAATTGTTTATTTTGGTCACATTATACATAAATGTTTGCATATATACAGTCAAATGTATTTGTTTTCACATATCCCAGTTAAGCTGGGGTCAGAGTGCAGGGTCAGCCATGATACAGCACCCCTGGAGCAGATAGGTTCAAGGACCTTGCTCAAGGGCTGGGGCTTGAACGTCCGACCTTCTGGTCAGTAACCCAGAGCCTCAACCGCTGAGCCACCACTGCCACTAGTATCACTTACATGCATTGGCCAGGAATCAGATCCGGATTAAGTAGGTAAGACACTGCTGCATATCACGTTGCATAAACCGTGTCCGGTGTAGATAGAGTATAACCGTGCTGAAAAATCCTGGCTGGAAACAGTTTATTATAGTACTGTGTAACAGTAAAATAAATAGTCAAATAAAGTTATTTTCCTCATTGATGTTCTGAATCTCTTCAACTTGCCTCTATCCCCTTTCAATGTCTGCGGTAAGAGAAGTATTGACTGGTTTAGATGGATAGACTGTGCAGTCATTTGGATCCAGGCCACCTGCTAGGCAGATAGAGAGAGTGCTCACTCGAGCAGGACATTCCCATCTTTATCCTAAAGAGGCAAGATCTCTTCCATTTGTCATTCGTGTCTGCATCCCAACATTTTGATAAAGTGCTTTTCAGTGTGTCGGAAATGTGATCAACTTTGTAATTGCACTCATTAGCTCACTCAAAAGGGAGCACAATGTGGTTTGTTGATCAGGAATTATCCAAAGAATGAGCATATGTGAATTAGACATTCAGTCTGATGCAGAGAAGGACAGTTTCTTTAAGAACAGCATATTATTGTTAATTAAATGTGTCACAAAACTACATTTGAATATCAATAAAAGGGGGAATGCAATATTTAATGGAATAATTCACCCAAAAAATTTAAAATTTGTAATTGTTTACTGGCCCTCATGTTGTTTCAAGCCTGTAGGACTTTCCACATCATACGACAACTTCAAAAGACTTGGATTATAGTGACCGGGTCATTTCAATTACATTTACTGTGACTTTATGGTGTTTTTTATCGTTTTAGGGCTTGACAGCTCAGGGTCATTATATTGCCATGGCATATTGCCTAATTAATCAGGTAGCTCACTTGATAGGGCATAGGACTTAGAGTCGGAGGACCGCGCGGTTCAAGTCCAGTCATGACCACAAGCTAACACGTGACATTAGAGTCATAGAAGCAGAATGAAATGTTGTGGTTGGTTCAGAAAATGTGATTTTTCATATTTCTTCTGCATTTAAAACACTAATGGTTAGGTTTAGGTATTGATAAGTTAAGGATGTATTTTTTAATGTCTAATTTATATTTTAAAACACTAATGGTTAGGTTTCGGCATTTGGTTAGGATGTCAACGTCTCATTTATACAGTATTTTAAAATACTATTGGTTAGGTTCATGCAAATGTTTTACGTTAGGGAGTTAACGTCCGTCCATCTAAAACTCTACTTAAAAGCTCATCTGAATGCAACACAATTTTACTAGGTTTTGGCGCTCCCAGCTGGACATTTCTCTGGAAACATGCAGTCAAACGTACTATACTGCACGTAAATTTTGCAATGTTGTCATGTTCACGTAAATTTCATGAGATCAGGCTGGTCAATTTACACATGCATCAGATGGATGCTTTTGGAGCATCTCACTTAGGTTGCATCACGTCATAAACACAGTGTTTTAGGTCGCTGTGTCAAGTTAAACGTTGTTTGAAACTACAGTTAGATAAACACATCTTGAGATCCCTGTGTTCGAAATTGCTTTGTGTTTGAACTCATAGAACGCATTCTCATCTTTGGTGTCAAGCTCAAGCAAACCTGAGTGTGGCTTGTTCTCTGTGCAGCTGCGTGTTGCCTTAACAACTGGAGTTCTGCTTACTACTACCTACTGAAAACAGGTGGTACTTCAAGCTTGAATTGCTCCAATCTGGGAACATGATTATTTGCATTATATTTTGTATGTTTTTTTTCACATTATTTAATTAATCACACATAATTAACGTGTTAAATAAACAGCCCTAATTAAAAAAAAAAAAAAAAAAAAATGTGTGTGTTTGTGTGTGTGGTGTGTGTGTGTGTGTGTGTGTTTAACTGAAGAAAATAAAGTTATACAGGTTTGGAAGAACATGAGGGTTTAAAAAGAACATAATTTTCACCATTGGTTGAAATATTTGTTTTACCTAAATCATATGAGAGTCGCTGCCTGATTGCTTGTTATACTTGTGACTAATAGAAGTTAGCTGAAGCTTTAGTTTATTTGTGGGGTGGGACTGCTATAGCCAAGCTGACTTGGAGGCAAAATTAAACAGATGGCAAAGTGTCAATGGCTTAAGTGTAATTAATGATGCAAAAGAAGCTCTCCTTCACTGTTTTGTGTGTTGGTGTGAGTACACAAATGTGGCTGCTAGAACAAAATACTAGCTTGAGCTCCATAGAAATGATCACAGACTCTCAAAAGTTGAGCATAATGCTGGGACATGCACAAATATAAATAAATAATACTTGAAGTGAACTTCCTTTTGATTGAGTTGATGTGTACAAACCGATTTCAGAAATTGAAATTATACGTTAATCCAATATGATATTTTACACTTTACTGCAATAACACTTGTTCTGTTTATAATTATTGTCTGTTTGAGCATATGTGTTGTTTGTGGCCTTGTTAGGCAAAATCATAAGACTTGGCTTGTGTAATTGTTGTTTTTTTTATTATTTATTTTTTTATGTAGACTTCAAACTCAGCACAAAAAACATGATCTATTCATGTTGCAGAAAAAGCCTTAGTTTCCTAGGTAACGAAATTATTTTGAGCAGGCAATATAACTTTTGCTAAAAAGCCAACTGTAAAGGATTTAGACGGGCAAGGAGGAGGCGAGAACCGGCTTGTCAACATAAATAATGTTTTAATAATAAACTTAAAACAAAGGACAAACACACACATGACGGACATGTCCGTAAATGATCTCTCTCTCGTCGCACCACCATTTGCCATCGGCCTTTATCCCTTCGGAGGCTTGATTAGCCTGATATGGGACTGGGTGTGTATCATCACGACCCGGCCCCGCCCTCCGCCCTGCCACATTCCTCCCTCGTTCTTTCAGGCTGGGGAGCCCTTGGCCTGGCATACAACCCCCCCCCCCCCCCCCCCCCCCCCCACACCCTTTCCCTAGGGAGGGGTGCGACTTCTGCGAATTCTTCCATCCCTGGCAGCGGCTCCATCGCTCCAGGTGGTCGGGGAGTCCAGTCCCCACTCGCCTCGCGGACGGCGGCCGTTCACCGGTTAATATACTCCACAATGTGCAATAGGCTACTTCATTTTGAAAAATACTTATTTGTACATTAAGTGCCATGACAAGGTACTTGTTCAAATATCACCCTCTGTAATCAATTAAAAACACCATTTGGCCATTTGGCTCTTTTCTAAATGTCTGTACATGAACATGGTTGCAGTGATGTCTTACTTTTGTCTCCGCAGGATATTTGACCGTAACGATAGAGCCCTTGCTACCTGTTGTTGTGGGAGAGACCGTGACTCTAAAGTGCAACTTCAAGACAGATGGAAGATTGCGAGAGATTGTGTGGTACAGGGTAAGTTACTGTTTTTTGCGTATGCACTGATATATTTAGCATCTATTTGCTGTTTGCCTTCTAAATCTGTCCATTTTTGCAACAGAACACATTAAGCATTCAGCCTAGAGGTCTAAACCAAATGGTCTGGAGACTGCTTCATTATTTATTAAATGTGACCTAAAGGTATTCTGTGCTTGTTTAAAACCCTTAATATCAGCTCAATATTACATTAGACATTGAGGTTATGACATTTGGAATCGGTTATGACATGAAAAGTTTCCCTGGGCAAACTTAACTGAAAAACCTTTTCAAGTTTGCTTTGTGCTCACCACAAAGAAAAAATGAAAAAAAAATGGTTTCAGAAATTAAGTGTGCTCACTTAAGGTGGCTTAGCGTAGTTTGGTCCTCCTGGTCCGGACCAAAAAAGAAAATAAATACATTTAGTCCTGGTTCACTTAGCGTTCACGCTGGCATTTTTAACACCGAACCTAACGATACAAAACAAAAGGCATCAGGAAAAAGTCACAACCTGATTGGACAGCTTTTATAACGTATATTTTTGACGGAACTTGCCGAACATCCAAAACAATGCTGGCTGCTGGGCGAAATGGGCTCATTAGATTTATATTTGTATATATGGTGGTATTTTTACCAGCTGAGATCAAACGAAGAGCTAATAAAATGTGTAAAGGAGTCAAAACAGCACCAGGAATTCCTCCGTTGCACACAAACAAAGATATGCTGCAAGGACGGCGGTTCTGACGCCTAACTGTAATGGGCAACATAGCTCCTATGATGAGAAGAACCAGGTATGCTTGAGGTCAGTATTAGGCAAATTACTTCCTGTTTTTGGTTCGTTTAGACGTCTTTGGTCCATGTTGCGTTCATTTATCAATCGAACCGCACCAGAGTTCATTTGGTAGCGGACTGAGACCCACTATTCAGGCAGTCTTGGTCCGTTTGTTTGGTGTGCACCAAGGTTCGTGAGACAGCGTTCACACTTTTCAAATGAACCAAACTAACAGAACGCACCAGAGTCTGTTTTAATCAAACCAAACCTGCCAAAAGTGAACACACCCTTAAAGAGCAGTTGTTGTTTTTTCGATGTTAAAAAAGCCAACGTTCTCTCATCCCACCTTAATGTGCAGAGATGACCATAAGTAAACCATTTGTAGGTAGATTTCCTTGAACGGAGGTACACTGTGGTGCTTTCTAAACATTCTGTTTCTGTTTGAGCGTCCTGAGCTGCCTGACACAGCAAAATTGACTTAACCAATGGTGTGAGTTTGGTGAAGGGACTACAGTTGCCCCAAAAATTATTGGGCGAAATTGTTGAAGATTTTTCATTGAATCGAGTTGAACATTTTCTCAAGAGTTTCCAAGTTGGAAGTCTGACTTCAAGTGGGGTTCCATTGCAGTTTTCCTAGTAGGAAGTAGGATATTCCGACTTTCTGAAATAAATGGAATGCAGTATTAAGCCACACTTAAAAATAGATGAATGTCTTAGCATTATATAACTAAATGTCCATAGTTAATGTGATGAACTACACCTGTGGTTTCTCTGCTAGGACATCTGTGGGGACTTGAGGGGTACTGACTTCCACTAAAAATGAATTTGGGTCCAGTTGGTTAAAATTAGATTGTGAAGTTAGTTTTGAGAAAAGCTCTAGAAATGCTTGTTTGCAAATGCCACTTGGTTTGATATTTTTTAACTAATGCAGTGGCATTGACACACATAAAGTGTGACTTGTGTCCAAAAGTGCCACTTCTGTTTGACCAATGGCAGATGGGCAGAATTTTGCAATTGGTTTTGACGATGCAAGTGGTGCAGAAATTACACACTTCATCTTTAATATTCAGCTGATTGTGATGGCCTTAATGGATCCCATCTGGATGCTTCTCATTTTAGAACCCACTATTAGTGAATTGCAAAGCAATAAGAGTATGGATTAGTTTGAGAAAGACATTACTGAATAAATGATACTGGACAGAGCATATATGCATTCATACATCCAACGAATGCAATAGCTAGTTTAGTCCTTAAATAAATAAATAAAAATGCTTCCACCCTGCTTGTGCTTCTCTGAACAATTTGCCACTTTGCATTACAGTGCTTCTCTTATTACTGCCTGTAATATCTAAGTCGCTGTAGATAAAAGCATCTGCTAAATGAATAAATGTAAATGTAAAATACATATACAGACTACCCAAGAGTAAAGCCATTTTATTACGTACAGTAGTAAGGACAATATGGACAAATTTCATAGCTGTGGATTTGCCGTATATCAATATATTTTCAAAGATCACAGTACCCCCTGCTGCTCACATCTGAGACTGTAATCTAATCATGTATGGACAGATGGTTAACGCCGCATCTTACAGGGAAACACCCTCTGTTCTCCAATGCAACACATCTTCTGTCTCCACACTCGTCTTTGCAAATGCTGACCTTTCCAGACAGAATAAAAAGAGATTAATAGCACTTTACATATTAGCCGTAGTCTCATACATCATACTGAACATTTAGACAGTCCCACAGAATCAGTACAGGTTCCAGGAGGCTTGTTTGTTTGTACCAGGTACCTTTCCTGTGTGACTGGCAGTTTATTGCACAGACGAAGGTTAACGTTTGGTGTTTTTGTGGACAGAAGGGTTATTAATGATTGAGAGTATAATTATTATGCTTGAGGATACCTGGTTTGCTCTTTTATACAAAAGTTTGCAGTGTTGAGTGTTTAGCCCATGCAGCATTTGACCATGTTGTGGCGCTTTGTTTGGGACAACTTTCATTGGCAGAGCAAAATAAGTGTTCATATTGTTTCTGAAATGCAAGTTACTCAATATTACTTCTTGTTTATAGAACTGTTGAATAAGCGCAATATCACCCAAGCAAGTTTTACTGAATATCTTGCTCTTGTGATATTGTTTTAGAGTGTTTTCTCCAACTTCTGGCACTTTGATCATGGTGGAGTCTCATACTAACAATGCCCAGCAGTATACTGTATGTAGGTCATTGACAAATAAGGCTGTCCGGGATATTAAAAATAAGAGATCTTTTACTTTAAGAAAAAAATATTTAAATGATTTTAAACTGAAAATATGCTCATCATAGAAGTGGTGTATTCAAATAAGCGTTTTTTTATGAATTGCATTTTTTTTTCTATATATTTTGAATAATTATATATATATATAGTTGAAGTCAGATGTTTACATACATCTTTGCCATATACATTTAAACTCAGTTTTTCACAATTCCTGACATTTAATCGTAGAAAACTTTCCCTGTCTTAGGTCAGTTAGGATCACGAATGTGAAATGTCAAAATAATAGTAGACACTGATTTATTTCAGCTTTTATTGCTTTCATCAGATTCCCAGTGGGTCAGAAGTTTACATACACTGTTAGAAATTGGTAGCACTGCCTTTAAATTGTTTAACTCTGGTCAAACATTTTGGGTAGCCTTCCACAAGCTTCTCACAATAAGTTGGCAGAATTTTGGCCCATTCCTCCAGACAGAACTGGTGTAACTGAGTCAGGTCTGTAGGCCTCCTCGCTCGCACATGCTTTTTAAGTTCTGCCCACAAATTGTCTATGGGATTGAGGTCAGAGCTTTATGATTGCTACTCCAATACCTTGACTTTGTTTTCCTTAAGCCATTTTGGAGGTATGCTTGGGGTCATTGTCCATTTGAAAGACCCATTTGCGATCAAGCTTTAACTTCCTGGCTGATGTCTTGAGATGTTGCTTCAATATATCAATATACATAATTTCCCTGCTTCATGATGCCATCTATTTTGTGAAGTGCACCAGTCCCTCCTGCAGCAAAGCATCCCCACAACATGATGATTTCACCCCCATGCTTCACGGTTGGGATTGTGTTATTTGGCTTGCAAGCTTCACCCTTTTTCCTCCAAACATAAAGATGGTCATTATGGCCTAACAGTAAAATAAAATTTCATCAGACCACAGGAAATTTCTCAAAAAAGAAAGATTTTTGCCCCCACATGCACTTGCAAACCGTAGTCTGGCTTTTTTTATGGCGGTTTTGGAGCAGTGGCATCTTCCTTGCTAAGTAGCCTTTCAGGTTATATCGATATAAGACTCGTTTTACTGTGGATATAGATACTTGTCTGCCTGTTTCCTTCAGCATCTTGATAAGGTTCATTGCTGTGTTTCTGGGAATGATTGGCACTTTTTGCACCAAACTACATTCATCACTAGGAGTCTCTTTGCTGAGCAGTATGATGGCTATGTGATCCCATGGTGTTTATACTTGTGTACTATTGTTTGTACAGATGAACGTGGTACCTTCAAGCCTTTGGAAATTGCTCCCAAGGATGAAAAAGACTTGTGGGGGTCCAAATTATTTTCTGAGGTCTTAGCTGATTTCTCTTGATTTTCCCATGATGTCAAGCAAAGAGGCACTGAGTTTGAAGGTAGGCCTTAAAATACATCCACATGTACACCTCCAATTTAGTACACCTCCAATCAGAAACTAATTGGCTAATTGTATAAAGGCTTGACATCATTTTATGGAATATTCCAAGCTGCTTAATGGCACAGTTAACTTAGTGTATGTAAACTTCTGACTGACTAGTAAAAAGTTACCCTTATGTAACCTTCATATAACAAAAAGAAAAAAGTTGACATTTGTACATTTCAATACAAATCAACCCCTGGGACATGAAAGTACCAGAATTAAAGTAAAGAAACACACTTGAACAGTACCCATATATACAGTGACCTCTTGTTTTGCATTCAAGATAGTACCCAAAATTCTGTCTAATGACAAATGTGTTCATGACAAAATGTCAAGTTCGTGTGGTTGTAAAAGCAGAAAAAAAGCGTATCCCTTTTTTAACTGCAGACTACGTTCGCTTGTTAATGAATACATGCAAAGCACGCCCTTCTGATTGACTCAGCAGCTAAGCAGAAATGTCTATTTGCACATTGACAACCACAATTTAGGGGAAGGACCTCTAAGGGCAAAACTGTCAACATCAACTATTACCATCTGATCAAAACCGCAAGGTGGTAACAAGAACCAGCCCCTGTTCCCCTATGACTGCTGATCATCACAGGGCATAATACATTATAAATCAATTATCTGATCTTGACTAGCAAAATATTCTTTAATCTCTGGCTTTTATTTGACTAAACTAACGATTCTCCATTTTCGCTCATGTTCGAATGTAACCAGGGTTGATATGCACCTTCAGGATTCACCATATCTAACCAAACACTCTTGCAGCTGTTACAGAGGCTGTTTGAATAATAGATCGCAGCTGTGGATTGTTCATTAGAGGAATGCTGTTATCTTGACAGGCACTATTTGAGGATTATGTAATGCATGCTAGAGCTCGAGATCTCCTTCAAACCTTTTGGAGATTCTTGGTTTGGGTGAGGGGCTTCCTCAGCTACTCTAGATAAAGGATATTGCTGCTGAGAGGCTCTTTAAGCAGCATTGCCAGACAGCACTCATGCCAACAAATGGACGCTTGTTGCCTGATTGGAGGATTCGTTTCCATCTTAATAGTTGCCTCTTTTTCAGGTCCATGATAACAGCAAATCAGGTTTTGAGTGGAATATGCATTTCAATCTCCTCCGCATAATGAACAGCTTTGATGGATGTGATTTACTTGAATATTCAAATGCATACACAACAGATACACTGTGTTTTTTATTTTTATTTGTGATAGTAGAGAAAAACATGATGAAAAATGGTGGGGGAAAGCACTTCCCTTTTAAATTGCTATTGAGTATTACAATATTAAAGGGAAACAGAAGTTCTCCCAAAAATGTCATTTTCATATTTATGAAAGACATTAGTTTCTTTTAAAAAGCCTTTTTTTTTTTTTTTCTTCACAAAAATTAGTTTGAGATCAAACAATTATTGGCAGACCCCCCTGAAGTATCGCTGCAGATCCCATATGGGTCACGGCTCCCTGATGAAAACTTGCAAAGGCAAGTGCATAAAAGAATAAAATAATCATAAGAGATTGTTGAAGTGCATACATTGAAATATTCTACCGTGGCTTTTTTAAAACTACAAACGAACCTCTGATGCCTTGATAGTGTGCCGTGGGTGAAGCTAAATATAGAAAAATAAATAATTTTGAAGCCATTTTACATTAGCTGGGCGAGAGCTTGGAATCCTGTTAAGGCCCATAGAGAATTTTCCTCAATGAAATGCCTAGCAGTTCAACTCACGTTGTGCTTGTACTGATTATGTCATTCTAATGAAGAGATAGCCTCAGCCTGGGCCCTTTGGGCAGTTCAACGGTGACGGCTGCTAACGCTGGGTTTCCTCCTGGCTGCCTGTTGAGTGCCACTACGAATTACCCATGATTTACATTTACATTTATGCATTTGGTAGATGCTTTTATCCAAAGCGACTTACAGTGCACTTATTACAGGGACAATCCCCCCGGAGCAACCTGGAGTTAAGTGCCTCGCTCAAGGGCACAATGGTGGTGACTGTGGGGATCGAACCAGCAACCTTCTGATTAACAGCTTCTCACCACAATTGTACAGAGTGGTTATCTGAGTTACCATAGACTTATTTTGAACCAATCTAGCATTCTCTGTTGACCTCTCTCTTCGCTCACTGGATGTTTTTTGTTTTTGGCAGCATTCCGAGTAAATTCTAGGTATTTGGTATTTTTCATTCTTTCATGCCACATTCTCAGGCTTTAGAAGGATGTGTATTTATCAACCTGTTACATGCATAACTATATTTATATCTTATATTTATCCATAAACAAAAGTCTGAAATGTTTTGCCCATACGGTGTAGTTTTAATAAGGAACAGTCTTCAATGACATAGAGTCATCAACATAAAACATTTGCAAGACAAATTCAAGGTGAGTCTTCATTGAAAAGCTCAGCTTATCACCAAGCAGCATCTCAGAAATGTAGTTTTAAAGTAAGGTCAACCTTTATCTCTTGTGTCAACACATCCTCAGAGTTTTGGCTCCCACTCAGCTCTAATATTCTGGACACTTTGGTTGTTTCTTAGGCTTAGCTTGTAGCCCACGTCTCTGCAAATCCCATTACCACTATTGACACTGAAGCACACCATTACATTATGCAAATGACTTCGCTCTTGGCAAGATAATGCAGCTTTAAAGAGTGGAGGAGTGTGCAGATTAACACGCCTGTCTTTCGGACCACCATACCAGAATATTTTTAAACACTTTGGTTGGTTTGTTAGTGGTATATGTACTGTCAGCTGCACAGACAGGACCTCTTGACCCAGGAGTGATGAACTCGAACTGAATAACAAAACGGTTTCTTGACATTAAAGCTGTGAGGCGCTTCATTCCGATTCCTAGTTTCAGAATTCCAAAACTTGGTTGCTATGGTAACAATAGTGTCGGAAGAGACTTTATGCATTCACACTTTGTGCGCTGTCCTGGTAGGCTCCCATGTGCCACACTTTCTGCTATTTTAGAATTCCTTGTGTAATTGTATCATGCAAATTTGCTTCTCGTGGCAAAATTTCTTTAGTCTTTGACAAGAGTTGCACACTGTTGCTAAAAATACAGTTTTTTTGGGGATGTTTTTAAACCTCCCACAACTCTAGAGAATCTACATTACTTACAGAAGGCAGTGCTTTAAGCTGTGTAGGCTATCTGAGGTGAAGACCAGACAAATAATGTGAATAATAAAGGATTAGTTTATGCAAAATTTAAATTCTGTCATTATTTGCTCTACCTCATGTCGTTCTAAACCTGTATGACTGAATATTGTGAAACACATAAGAAATTGAGAGAAATGTACTGGTTGCTCTTTTCAGTTCCATTACAATTAATAAGGACTGAAAATTTTAAGCTCCAAAAAGCACATAAAGACAGCATAAAAGTAATCCAGACAACTACTGTGGATCAATTAATTTCTTCAGAAGAGATATAAGTGTAGGTGAGAAACAGATTTTATTTAATCAAGTATTTTTTTACTCTAAATGTCCACTTTCATTTGCACACTCTTCTGTTTTTTTTTTGGGGGGGGGGTTGCCGATTTGCATTCTTCGTGTATATTGCCACCTACTGGTTGGTGCTGGTCAAAGGTGGAGATTTATAGTAAAAAAGCTTAAAGATGTATGGGTTTCTCACTCATACCTATCATATTGCTTTGAAAACATGGATTAAACCACTGGAGCCATATGGATTACTTTTATGCTGGCTTTTTGTGCTATTTGAAGATTCAAAGTTTTGGCTACCATTCACTTTGCATTGTATGAACCAACAAAGCGGAGATATTCTTCAACAGATATTAATTTGTGTTGTGTCATATACATCTGGGACAGCATGAGGGTGAGTAAATGATGAGATCATTTTCAATTTTGGGTGAACCATCCTTTTAAGTCGTTATTCACTGAAAATCATCAAATCAACCCTAGCACTCTTCAGTGCGTAAAGAAGTAACGGTGTCCGATTTGAATCTTTTCGATGAATTGGTTGATCACTCTTGATTGCGATCAGCTAATTCATTGATGACCAAATTGTTGAAATTCATTGATTGTTTTGATCATGAATTGAACTGATCTCTTCAACTCATTGACTCACTGATCTGGTGCAGTGGAGCTCACTGGAGAGGAACATCCTCAGACAATATCAACTTAAATCTTGGTCTGTTTCAAAGGCTTGGGAAATGGGCCCAGAGTCATATTGGACAACTTTTTTGATACATTTCTAGTGCTTTTGTGTTCTTTTTGAAACTGGAAAGCTTCAATCCCCATTCATTGTTGCATGAGAAAGAGCGAACAGATCATTACTCAAATTTCTCCATTTCTGATTTGTGTTCAACGTAGAAAAAAAAATCTTAGAGGTTTTTTGGTGAACCACTCCTGTTCGATGACCTATAAATTAAACGGGGAACATAAGATGTTCCCATTCAACAGGGCTTTTATTGCCATCAGTGTTTAAAAAGCTTCACAAATTGCAAATTATTGCCAAGTTACTCAGGCTTATGAGAGTAATACACCATATAATAACAATTAAACAAATGATCCACATAATTGTTTGATATCCTCTGATATTTACATTGAACACTGCTCTGAAAAGCATTGAATCAATATTCATAGTGGTAGAGTCATTTTGCTCTTATGACAATAAAGTAAAAATGCCTTCTCAGTATCCAGTGTAAACCCAGGCAAATTCTCCAGTGAAAATGCTGTTATAAATTTAATGTTGCTGTCTAATGAGCCCCTACAAGACTGAATTGGCTTAGAGAATTACCGCCAGTGAGATTATGTTATCTGTCTTCAGAAAAAAAAAAAAAGCAATAATAAAATTCCTTCCTAATTAGTTTTAAAAGCCTGTACCTTTATTCATTAACCGCACAGTGCTTTTTGGCAAAGAGGTGGAGTGAAAATAAATAAATAAATAAATAAATATATATATATGCAAAAAACAAACCACTGTTCATACAATGTTTCGAACTACCTAACATCTCCATTTGTGTCTATCGATTTTAGAGATGTTTTTGCAAAGGAAATTGCATCTGATGATCCCAAAATGTCATTGTGTGTGCATTGCAAAGGTAAAACAACATGCTTTTGTTGAGAGGTATTATATTTCATTGTGCACTGAGGTTTTTCTTTTCTTCAATTTCAACAATATTGTAATAATACAATATTGTAACAATATTGTTTCTATTAGTGATGGACACTGAGTAACCCAGAACAAGTACTTTGAAGAAAGAGCAATGATCATGAAAACATTCATTTATGATTGGTTACTATGGCATTACTTGAGGACATTTTTATAACTGTGTTCACCAAAAAGTTGACAAAACTACCTTTTAGCAGATATATGCATTTAAAGTTTCCAGTCTTCTTCTTCTGGGAAAATGGACCGAAAAAAAAAAAAAAATCATGGGTCATGCTATGTACACTACACAGATTTCTGTTTAATCAGATTCCTAAATGACAATAGCTGTGTTTCCATTCACATATTTGTACATAGAAAAATTAAGATTAGGATTGCGCCAATGTATCGGCTGATTATTGATCAAATTAAAACCATCTACAAATCATTTGAAATCATGAAAACGCTGAAAAGAAAAACTGGAGATTTATTTATAATTAGTTAGTTACACACTTTGTAAAAACCCTGGAAAAAACTGCCATAAATGGACTTGAAAGTTGTGAAAGTGGCACTTTACCTATAAGATACATGATGAGGGAAACCATCCAAAAAGCTTTGAAACTAGCAGACTTTGACTTCTGACACGGTTGGAATGATATCCATTAATGCTGCATGATTAATTTACTTAATATTGAAATCACATTATGGCCAAGCATGATTACTAAACCTTAAAAGTTTATGTTTAAAAGGATAGTCTGTATTTGGCGCTTCAGTCAGCACTGTGTGAGAAAGCGGCGCCCTCTAGTGGTCTGGATGATACATTTTTAAAGCATATTTCCTAAGTAAAATTGAATTTTGTGCCAATTTCCCCAGCAGTGATGATTGTTCTCATACACACATGGGATGGAAATGCTGCTTTGCTTGCAAATTGTTTTTGCAATATTCTGTATTATTAATGTTATATATTTTTTTTGCATAAATTAAATTACTAAAGCGTAATAGGGGAGACATATCAACCATCCCTCCATTAAAAAAAAAAAGGGATTAGAGTGCTTCTATATGTTCAGCCAACACAGGAAATACCTTGACAAAGGACAAGAAAAGCATTAAAATGATTTTATGGGGTCCATAAATTTGACACCATGTCTTGCTTACGCCGCAAGACACTGATAAAACAACAAGATGTGATGCTGCACCCAAAGATGTCTATATGTCATATGTCTTCATAGATCAGCAATTTAAAAAAAAAAAAAAGCACTTTGCTGAGCGTTCTGAGTGCAATACTATGCATAAAGACAGTAAAACCTCAGAAGAACACTTTAAACCCCTCTACTGTAGTTCTTAAGCCTTTTTGTATGACATTGTGTGCATCAGAGGTCGCAAAACAGATTTTCTAAATCCATTTAGCTATCGCAGAATGATCAAACAAGACAGTGTTTACGAAACGATTAGGAGTGGATCAAAAGCTGATTGTGACATTTGCATTCAAATAAGAATGAGATTTTCATTCCGAGATGGGCTTTGTCACAGCCCCCTGCCAAAAAAAGCAAGTGCGTTTTCTTCAAGAATATGGAAAAAAGCACATTTTGCGGGTTGAGTCACATGGTATAACTCATTGTGAACATTTTCAAAAGACCCTGAGTAAAGAATGCATTGCCAATTTTCCGTGTACTACACCGATGTGGTGCTTTTGCTTTGTTACGGTGCAGTTTAGAAAAAACAAGTTTTCTCAAACAGAAAGCTTTGTCTATAAGAATGAAACATTCCTCTATTGTGAAGCTGATGTCTAGATATTTTCCAAGTTCTCTGTTAGACTTTACATTGAAGCACCCAGAACAAACTGTCTAGACTTGAAGTACACTACATGTGAAAGGTTCAGCAACATGCCCTTTGGCCATTTGAGAAAGGCAACAGTTTGCAGAGGGCTGATTGTGCCAGAGCAGTGCAGCCTAAGTTGATTTTAGAAAAGGGTTTACACGAGCGTCACGCTGCTCTCTGAAACACATTTTCCAACAGATGCCAGCAGGGAACTGTATGTCGAATAGCTAAAAAGAACAGCACGAGGGTCATGTGCCATCCAGCCAACACTACATTTAGATGCGTTGTCTACACTGACAGCATCAAAGCTGAATTTAATTTCAAAATGTTTACTAGCACTCAACCAATCAGCTACGAGCACAAGGCTAGACTTCAGCAATGGTAACAGAAAGCAATCAGTATAAACAATTGATTTATTAGATTATTATTATTATTATAATATTGCTACAACTGCACATGTACAAATAGTTGATGCAAAAGATTATTTAAATTAGTAAAGCAGCTACCTGAAACATCACAAAGTTATTTAAATAACAAGTCCATTCGAGTAATTCTCACAAAATCAAGAATATTTCTTTCAAATGTTTACTACAAAATTAAAAGAAAAAATAAGAAATTATTTTTTGCATATAGAAAATAAAGCCTATTTTTGGGGCAATTAATATTTTCTACTGTCACTGTAATGAGAATCATAATAAATCATCATAAATTATGGGAACTGTAAAAGTAAAATATCTGGACGTTTTACGGTAAAGAGAATTGGGAGGTAAAATATGCTAAAGAAATAGTTCATCCAAACATGAAAATTATCTCTTCATTTACTTCTGCTGAACACAAACAGAGATTTTTAGAATAATATTTCAGCTCCGTAGCTCCATACAATGCAAAGTCAACAGAGTCCAAAAGTTTGAGACTCCAAAATGCACATATGCATATAAGTTATCCATATGATTTAATGATTTAAGTCATTTTTTCCCCTATAAATTCCTCTTTCTGTCCATTAGGTGGTGATATGCATGGAGAATGTGAAAGACCAAAAACAAAAGAAGTAGAGAAAAGCACTTATGTGAGCTATTTGGAAGTTTAAAGTACATTTACATTTACATTTATGCATTTGGCAGACGCTTTTATCCAAAGCAACTTACAGTGAGCCCTTGTTACAGGGACAATCTCCCCGGAGCAACCTGGAGTTAAGTGCCTTGCTCAAGGACACAATGGTGGTGTCCGTGGGGTTCGAACCAGCGACCTTCTGATTAGCAGCCCTGTGCTCTAGCCACTAAGCCACAACCAAAGTAAAATCATCCATTCTCACAAATGGATTTTTTAAGTTGAATAATTAAATTTTACATGCACAAGAGAAAACAAACTGGCTCAAGTAGATCTGCCGCACATAGAAAAATAGGATGAGTGTGTCCATCAACTGAAGGTGCATTGCAACACTTCAATCGTAGATGGCAACATTGATTATAAAGGGTGCGATTTATTTTTGATGCATCATGGCACGCTGCATGCCCTGGTGTAGACAGGCTGTATTACATTTGAATGACTTCTAAACATATTTTAAGGGATCGTTATTCCAAACTTATACAGAATATCAGTCACAACTCACCTTCAATGCATCTCTTCCACACATGAATGGTGACTGATGTATTTGTGTTCAGCTTAAGAAATAAAGTCATAATGGACCAATTAAAATGTTTTGGTGGCCTATCCCTTCAACAGCTTTGCAGTTAGCCAATTTCTCATTCAAAACAACTTTGTGGTCATGTGGGGATTGCTGTTGTTTCACAGTTGCCGCAAATTGTGGTAACTATAAGTGTTTTTGACAGCTGTGAATCAATCGTGGAACACGGTCATTACTGCTGAAATGAAGCGTCTCTCCCCAATGCTCCATCCTCCAGCGGCCCAAAGTTTTGAGCCGGATCAATGGGTGCAGCTTCCCTCACAGTGCTTATCTTTATGGTACGGACCACAGCTATTTGGGTCAGCCATGTGGCAGAGGAGAAACAATTAAAGAAATCTCCTCCTCTTCCTCTGGGTATAACTCTTTGTGCAGAAAGATGGGTTTTGTAATAGAATTTTGTTGGTGTAAAATGAGACGCTGACCTCTGAGTCGGCCGAGCACAAAGGCATCTGGAGGCGAGAGCAGCGAGGTCCCCAAGGGCTAAGAGCAATATTAATTCTACCCATCACTCCATACTATGATGTTGGTTATGCTCCTGGTAATGAAAAGAACACATTGGTGCCATCGCAAAAAAAAAAGCCTTTCAATGATGTTTTAAAAGCACTTGATTGCATCAATTATGGCATGTTGTGCAGGGCCGTGAACCCCAACAAACAGCTTTGTCTGTGTTTGTTTTGGCTTGTTACGTGTTGTGAGTATAGTGCTAGATTGCGTCTGTTTCGAAAACTAAATGAGCTGCCTCTATGTCTCCTGCCTGCATAGGCAGCTTCATAAATGCCTCATAAGAGACTGATTTGGAACGCTTTTCAAAGGCAGGGTACATCTGATGCTTACTTTATAATTTGGCCAAAAGGAGATATCTCATCAGGCAGCATAAATAAGAGCTATAATTAATTATTTGAGTGTTGCATCACTAAACTTTGCTGAAATGTATCTCCCTGTTAAAGCTAAATATTTACAGAGGCATCCAACCAGAGGTAACATTTGGAATGATAAGACAGATTAGACCATTTTTTGTGTGACAGACCCTTTTGACAAATGTACTTGTTTTCATTTATGAGAGAGAACATTACCTGAATAACGGACTTAGCAGCTCTTTAGCACAAAACTGCTCTAAACTGTGCACTTTACAGTGTGCCTTGCCCGGTTTCACGTGTGAATGGCAGGTATCGATAACTAAGGTGGTGGAAAAGGCCACCAAAAGGCTTTCCAATTCCAATTCCAATTCAAGGATTACCAATTCATCGTCATATATATACATATATATATATGTATTTTTTTTTTATTTTATTTTTTTTTATTCGATCTCAAAAGAGGTTTATTGTGTAACCAAAATCGTTGTAATAAACAGAAAAATTAAGATTTGGTGCAAAACATGGGACTTTTCACTATAAAATAGCTTTAAATATGCTGGGCACTTGGCTTTGTTTCAATGCTCTATATGCAAGTATTTATAGGTTTATTGAGGAGTAATCTTTCTGCAACTATGAGCATTGATTTTTTCATATAATGCTAGTTCTAAAAAGCAACTATCATCACTGATTAATCTAAGCGCATCCGGCATAAAACCTGTGCCAAGTCAAATATGCAGATCACGAATGGTCTGCTGTGACACCCCTAACGGGTTTAGCCGAAAGAAGAAGAGGAAGAAGCTTTGTGTAATGTACCAGCTGCCTGATGAAGAGAGACACTTAAACACCTGTTACATCTCTCACCTCCATCTCCATCTCTAGTTCCATCCAGGGTCGGAAATTAACTGAGGCTCTAGAGAAATATAATTTCCCTGCAATCTGATATAGTTCAAAATATATACTTAACGTTCTTCATTTCATTTTTCACTGAACATTATTTGTTTCATGCCATCCATTGTGCAAATGTTGCCGTATCAGTGGTGGATGCTCGCACCATAAACGAACACAGACGGGCACAATTTTTTTAATTGGCATTAAGGAGTTGGTCAATTTTAAGTCATTTTTTACTAGAAATATTCACTTTCAGTTTCAAAACGTAAAAGAATGTGAAAGTGGAGATTCAATGTACAAAATTACTTAAATATTGACTTGTTTCTCACCCACACTTATCATCTCGCTTATGAAGACATGGATTGAACCACTGGAGATTTATGGATTACTTAAAGCTGCCATTATGTGCATTTTGTAGCTTCAAAGGTCTGGTTACCATTCACTTGCATTGTATGGACCTGCAGAGCCAAGTCATTTATTTAAAAAAATATTCAATTGTCTTCACAGACGAAAAAAAGTCATACAAATCTGGAAACCACATGGAAACATCTTACGTGGATGGGTCATGCACTCATTGTGAGAACATGACTATGGCAACGTTGCTGTCACTTCTTTCCTTCGTCAGAGGGAAAGCCACCACAGGAGCCGCTGTCCTTGTACTTACGGGTATGATGCTGCGGTGGACGATTTGGGGACAACAATGGGAGCTTCTCTGCCAGGAAAACACCCATCCCCTAGCATGCTCGTGTACCCCGGTCGAGTTCTGGATGAGTTCAACCAGATGGAGATAACGCCCCCATCTCCCAGGTTGGCCTATTCGGTGACACTGTCGAGTACTTTGGCCTGCAGATCTCGATGATTAAGAAGCAGATGGTGGCTATCCAACACATCCTGCCATGGCGTGGCTCAAGATCCTGCACACTGTCTGCTCATCACCAAGGGCATCCCCCTGCAGCGGCAATGACGGCTCCGCTACATCCTGCCGTGGAGCCACCTGCAGGAAGAAAACGGCACCCATCTTATGACCCACTGCAAAGAACCCAAGAAAGGTTTCGAAGTGCCCCTGAGACGAGCAACCCAGGGAGACAAAGACCCGCTACAGACTTGGAGCTGGTTTGTAGACCACTCCATCCCCTGGTGGAGGGCCGGGAGAAGAATTCTTGTTTTCCTCCGCCTCGCCGCAAGGCTCCACCCGCCAGTATGTCCGATGTGATTGTCTCCTTTGTCCCCCTCACTGGAGCTTGGGGCATGGCTCGCGCTCCCCAACCCGTAATGGTGGCTAACCAGGACCGTCTGACTCAGCTATGCTATTCAGTTCACTAGGTGCCTGCCCTGGTTCAACCGTGTCCACTTCACCTCGTTGTAGGGCGAGAACACCGCGGCCTTGTGTTCGGAGATTGTATCCCTTCTACGGAAGGACGTGATAGAGCCTGTCCCTCCAGCCAAGATGAAGGGGTTTTACAGCCCCTTCTTCATTGTACCTAAGAAAGGTGGTGGTTTGCGGCAAATCTTGGACTTGCGAGTACTGAACCGGGCCTTGCACAGACTCCCGTTCAAGATGCTGATGCAAAAACGCATTTTAGCGAGTGTCCAGCATCAAGATTGGCTCGTGACTGTAGACCTGAAGGATGCGTACTTCCACGTCATGGTTTTACCTCGACACAGGCCCTTCGTGAGGTTTGATTTCGAGAGCCAGGTGTACCAGTTCAAAGTCCTCCCCTTCAGTCTGTCCCTGTCACCTTGCGACTTCACGAAGGGAAGTGGGCTTCCGCATCCTCATCTATCTCGACGACTGGCTGATTCTATCTCACTCTCGGGATTTGTTGTGTGCTCAGACACCTCAGCCGGCTGAGGCTTCAGGTCAACTGTGAAAAGAGCAAGCTCTCCCCGGTTCTGAGGATCTCTTTTCTCAGCATCGAGTTAGACTCAGTTTCTATGATGGTGCTTCTCAAAAGCAAGCGCGCGCAGTCGGTGCTGAACTGTCTGAAGGCATTCAGGCTGAGAATGGCGGTCCCACTGAAACAATTTCAGAGGCTCTTGGGGCATATGGCATCCTCAGCTGGAGTCACGCCTCTCGGGTTGATGCATATGAGACCGCTTCAGCGGAAACGGTAGCATACATCAACTGCCAAGGCGGCATGCGCCTTCGTCGCGTGTCGCAACTCGTCCACCGTCTCCTCGTCTGGAGTCAGCAGCAGCTCAAGTTGTTGTATGCCACTCACATCCCGGGCGACCTCAACAGTGCGGCAGACGCACTGTCGCGGCAGGTTACGCTCAGGGGAGAGTAGAGTCCAGCTGATTTGTAGCCGATTCGGTCAAGTGCAGGTAGACCTGCTTGTCTCCCGGGAATCCTCCCACTGCCCGCCCTCGGCACAGATGTGCTGGCACACAACCATCAAAATCCCAGGAAATCAGCAGTTATAGAAATTCTCAAACCAGCCCATCTGGCACCAACAAACATGCCATGGTCCAAATCACTGAGATATTTTTTTCCCCCATTCTGATGGCTGATGTGAACATTAACTGAAGCTCCTGACCTGTATCTGCATGATTTTATGCACTGCTGCTACATGATTGGCTGATTAGGTAATCGTATGGATGATTGTTGGTGACAGATGGGCTGGTTTGAGTATTTCTGTAACTGCTGATCTCCTGGAATTTTCACACACAACAGTCTCTAGAATTTTCTCAGAATGGTCAATGAAACACACACACACACACACACACACACACACACACACACACACGTTAACATGGCTCATTCATTCATGTACAATGGTGAACATTCTGTGTATTTGAGTGTGTGTTTATGTTATTCTTCATGTCATATGTTAAGATAACACACAAAGTATGGACTTCAGGCTGGTGTTGTATTCAGGCAGTACAGTTAGGCCCTCAGGGCAAAGCTCCAGTGTTGTGATGTAATACAGCATAGCTGTCTATGTGTCACCGTGAGTTTAAATAATACATCTTTTCATTACAAGAGCCTCGCTTGCTAAAACCAACAATTTATTTATCTTAAATCATTTCTCAAAAATGACGCAACACGGTCAGCTGTAAAAAAAAGTGTGCCTCTTGTGTTTTCATGTGTGGCTGATTCTTTGGCTACTCCAAATGTTTGGCCCCAGTGGAATGAAAGATTTATTTATAGGCACTCAAGCCAGAACGGTTTAACATCTGTCTGTTTCAAAAAGTGTCGCTGTGGTGCGATACACGAGCCATGGCCTCTGAATTTGCTCTGTAATCTCCTGCAAATAAGGTGCTCTTAATTTAAGCAAGTTTTTAATGATTTATGTTGCTTGTTTTTAGGGCAATGCCATAATCCACCACGGAGGAGAGGGGTGATAATGAACCGATAAAGACGTTTACAAACTAAAGATGACTTTCAACAAGTTTCATTAATTAGGACCAAGCCAGGAGCTTAATAAATAAAAATTAAACAATTAAAAAGCGTCCCAGTTAAGATGAAAGACCTTGTTAGCCTTGAGTTTTCTTTTCCTGAAGCAGTTTTTGACTGTTTGTAGTCAATTTTAGACACAAATGAGTTCATCATTGTCTTTCTATTCTCTCTCTCTCTCTCTCTCTCTGTTTTTCCAGCACTGTGTTTTCTTATGAATGTTCCAAAAAAGGAGTAATTAACACTTATTTTTTCTATTTTGAATTTTACAATGAATTATCAATGTGCCACTTAGAGGGGGAAACTACTTTAGGTAGAACATTCATCTTAATAATGATCAACTATTCCATAAAATTCACATTTCCATCTAAAATTATGCACATTTGAAAATAAAATATTCAGTATCAGGATCACATAATTACCTGCTCATTTTAGCTCTAGATTGTGTGCCTGTTTGATTCAAGACACCGTGAGTCACCATTCATTTTCATTGTTTGACAAAAAGATGCAACTTACTGCACTTGTGTTCCGTGGTAGAAAGAATGGGTTCGAAACGACATAAGGGTGAGTAAATGATGACAGAATTTTAATTTTTGGGTGAACTGTCCCCATAATTAAGGCCATCATTATGCTTCTATTGAGCTATAAGAATAAACCAGATGCTTTCATCTTTTCCTGCTTTTATTTTTTAAGGTATTTTCTTTCAGTGTGTTTTTTTTCACTCAGAAAGATTAAAACACTTTTCATCCGCATCTTTTGTCATAATAGCACTACAGCGTGGAATCTAGTCTGGCTTCTTTAAGTCTGCATGCAGTGCAGTCTGGATTATCCATGGTTTTCATAAACCATTACCCATTGGACTAATGACTGAACCAAAATGAGCCAAGTGGCATGAGCAGTACCGCCGCTCCCTATAAGCAGACTACGCAGTCTGTGTAGGGCACCAACTTCCTAGGGGGGCACCAGAAAGTCCACCGGCTTTCATTACATGCACATTATACGTTATTCAAGGACCCAAAAGCAGTTGCGGAATACAGATGATCGCTTCACGCTAATATCACCCCCCGCCCCACCCATCCACCTGGAACTCTGCGTAGGGCATCAATTTGGCCAGCGGCAGCCCTGGGCATGAGAGAGAATTAACATTTTCCTCTTTCATCCTTCCTGACAAACGCATCCACATTATAAGCACCCCATGTTTTATTTGTTGACAGTAATGCTTGCTATGTTCTACACACTCTATATTACTGGCATGAGTGCTTGGTTGTCCTCTGAGGGCTGTCCCATATCTCGCTTCATTATATATTGTTGGCAATGAAAATTACTGTCTTTTTTTTTCTTTAGTATTTGCATGCTTTTTAGGGAACAGGAACAGAGGATAATGCAGAGGTTTAAAAAAATGACTGAATGCACCTTTAAAATACTGTTTCAAAGGTATAGCCACAAGACGTAAACAATATGCATGTCATCTCTAAAACAAACGAAATGATTTTGATTTAAAAAAAAAACTTTATGGCTTAGATAATACACAAGTTTTAACAGAATAATGCAAGTGCTTTTACAAGCTTCACATTTCTGCCTTTAAACCCTTCAAAAATGACCCGTTCACTTCCATTGTAAGTGCTTCACTTTAACCTCGATTTTTGCTTTTTTAAATAAAAGGAGGGATAACTTTGTGTGTCTGTGTTTCTGTGTTTGTTTGTCTGGGTTTGTGTGTTTGTGTGTATGTGTCTGTGTTTGTATGTGTGTGTCTGTGTTTAAGTGTGTGTGTGTGTGTGCGTGCATCTGTGTTTGTGTCTTTGTTTGTGTGTGTGTGTGTGTGCGCGTCTGTGTTTGTGTGTGTGTGCGTGCGTCTGTGTTTGTGTGTGTGTGTATGTGTTTGTGTGTGTGTCTTTGTTTGTGTGTGTGCGTCTGTGTTTGTGTGTCTGTGTTTATGTGTGTGTGTATGTGTTTGTTTGTGTGTGTCTGTGTTTGTTTGTGTGTGTGTGTGTGTGTGTGTGTGTGTCTGTGTTTGTTTGTGTGTGCATCTGTGTTTGTGTGTGTGTGTGCATCTGTGTTTGTGTATGTGTGTGTGCGCATCTGTGTGTGTGTGTGTGCATCTGTGTTTGTGTGTGCGCATCTGTGTTTGTGTGTGCGCATCTGTGTGTGTGTGTTTGTGTGTGTGTGTGTGTGTGCGTGCGTCTGTGTGTCTGTGTTTGTGTGTGTGTGTATGTGTTTGTTTGTGTGTGTCTGTGTTTGTTTGTGTGTGTTTGTGTGTATGTGTCTGTGTTTGTGTGTGTGTGTGTGTGTGTGTGTGTGTGCATATCTGTGTTTGTGTGTGTGTGCGTGCATCTGTGTTTGTTTGTGTGTGTGTGTGTCTGTTTGTGTGTGTGTCTGTGTTTGTGTGTGTGTGTGTGTGTGTGTGTGCATCTGTGTTTGTGTGTGTGTGTGCGTGCATCTGTGTTTGTGTGTGTGTGTGCGTGCATCTGTGTTTGTTTGTGTGTGTGTGTGTGTGTGTTTGTGTGTGTGTGTGTGTGTGTGCGCGTCTGTGTGTGTGTGTGTGTGTGTGGTAATCAACATTATGCCACAATTTCTGTAATTGAGCTTCGAGCTGTTGCTTTTCCCTCTTAATACAGAAGGATTGGAACAAACTGACATGCAACATATGAGACTAATGCAATTATTAATTGATTCCAAAAAGATTTCCAAAAGGCTTTGATGATATTGCCAGACCTCGAGAAGGGAGGGCAACACTAACCAAGGCTCATTACTTTATGAAAAGTTTTTTTTTTGTGATGAATTTTAGTGACAGTCCCGTAGTTGTAGCATTTAATGCATTTTTGATGGTCTTGTAATCTGTGACAAAATCAGCCTGTTTGCTGAATAAACGACCCTCTTGCATTCGATTATGTCACATCGGCTGCCAGAGTTGCTTTTGATCACATTTATCTGTGAATGTTCTTGCCAAGCATGAATGAGAATTATAATAGTGGGCCAACTACCAGTTGCTTGCCACTCACCAGTTTTCTCAATTAAAAAGTTGCATGTCCTAATCTCGTTCCAGACCTCCTTGACACAGTGTTCTTGACCTGTACGCTGAGGCCCTAAATCAGTCACCCGCAGAGACTTTCTGTTCTGGTCCAAGATTAGTTTGATATAGCTGTAATAGGCCGGATCGAATCAAGCTACTCCAGCTAATATTGTCAACAGGATGTCTCATATCAGCTGCAGCTATCAGGTAAAGAACATCTCCCTTGCGAAGGGCACAGTCAAAGCCAGCAATTTATAAATCCCCGTTCACACCACAAATGACATTGTTGCTTGCTGTTGCAAGACTATGTGTCGCTGGTGGGCGTTCCTACTGCTGTCGCTTTAATCTTATTGGTGGTCTGCACGTTTGGCATAGTAGATTTGGAAATTCTGATTACCGGAGAGTGTTTTTATATAACCTGCTGCAGTGAATGATCTATCAATGTATGAATCAGAATGCCGACACGGTCTTCCACGCATCAATTTTATTAGGCTATATCCATGAATGTGGTGACAGACAAATGATTGAACAGTGAAATCACTCAGAGAAACTTTTAACTTCTCTGTCTTGCACTCGACTCCAGTATCTCACACTCTCTCTGGAGATGAGTGGCGTGAGCTCCACTGTCTTCGCTGTCATTGGTAGTCGCTCGTGAATGTCGCTCGTCATTTGCATAAGGCTGAAATTTCTCAAACTGAAAATGAATGGGAACGTGACTTTTGTCACACAATGACTCTGGTGGTGGGAAATGGGCCTTAAGTGTTTTCTAAATGTGTGTATATATATATATAAAATTTTCAAGGATTTAATACTTTTAATTTGTGATTATATGTACAATTAATTTAAATACTTAGCACTTATAAGTAGTAATTATAAGTAATCACATTGTGTCTTTTGGATTTTATCTGAATTTAGTTCTTGTTTTTTAGATGGTGAACAACTGATTATGTTGTTCATAATATGAGTTTGTGTTGAGTTTGCATATTTCAGGCTAAAAAAGGAGCTGAAACCTTCCAACTTATTAACTTGAGCTGCCAGTACAGCATTGATCCAGATTTTAATACAGCTATCTGTTTATAGTAATCTTATAAAGAGCATATTTTAAATGTTTTTATTAACCTAAAATGCATGTGTGGGTCAAAATTACCAATTTTTAAGACTTTTATCTAAATGCAAAACATTATAACTATTACACGGACTGTCCCCATGGAGCAACCTGCATCAGGTTAGATGCCTAGTTTACAGCAAGGACACAGTGATATTAGCTCCTGGACCTGTTCTTAATCTGTTTGCACCAGTAACTTCCCTTTCTGTGGAAAACGAAAGTGTGGGAAAACTTGTGGGTATGAATATTGAGGCATTTCATATGTGACCAGCAAACGTGAAAATTGCCCGTATTTAATTTATAAAGTCTTTCTTTTTTTACATGGACAACAGATTTGTGTGTAAAACTCTTAAGAATGCAATCCAATTATATGTCCAGTTATATGCAATAACATATGAGCAAGAGTGCAATATGGCCCTACATCTGCACTGATGTAGGGCCATATAGCACGATTGCGAGTGTTATATTGCTTATATACAACAGTTCAATGAACAAGTCAACTGTAAAAAGTAGTAGTCATAAAAACACATTTGTGGATAGAACTACTTTCTTACGTAACGGATCAGACTCTGCCGTCTTGTTCAAAACAAATGATGCGTCCAAACCTCCATTAGTAAATCAAAAAGTTCACTTCAGAAATAGTATCACAGGTTGTGCTGTATCTAACAAGTTATTGGATAAACAAGGATAGACGGATGGATGTGTGTGTGTGTGTGTGTGTGTGTGCAAGAGAGAGAGAGAGAGAGAGAGATGGAGTGTGTGCGATCACCTGTTGCCACTCCCAAGCAGAGATGCTGTCAGCTTTCTGAAGATCAGCTTTCTCAGTGGAATATAGACATCCATGCAGGGGTATTCATTCCTAATTTGTGGTAGTCGATGCGCAAGAGTCATTCACTATAGAAACAGCGATGTCCTCCGCCATTTTAAACAGTATGTATCCAATGTGGAAACTACGATAAAAGGTAAGCACTTGAGTTCTGTAATAAATCAGTCTGTTTCTCTCAGCTGTGATGAGCCTTACTCCTGAAGTTGCCCATTTAAAGCGTTCAATGCTATTTCCTAGCTTTAGTAATGTTTTAGTAATACGAGCGATCACGGAGCACTGTTCTATGTAAACAATGACTAACAGATTTACTTAGTCACCAACTGGCTCATATTATACACAAAAATTATCTTTTGCCACCACCTGCTGGCTAACATATGTAATATAAAAAATAAAGACAGTAACTTTTAACAGATCTGCACTGCTCTTACACTTTAGTTTAGAATAGCATGAACACAAGCGGAGTGATACACACACAGTGAAGCACCTGAGTGCTGATGCTGTCAGACCATCAGTTCTCATGGAACGTCTCTCGTCCAATCAGATTAGAGGACCGGAACTAACTGTTATGTGTGTGTGTGTATATGTGTATATATATTTATATATACAGTATCAACAATTTAAAAAAATGCCAATAAAATTATAACTTTTCATTAGAGTTAATTTTCCTCCAAATAAAAGTACATTTATAAAGAATAAGCATATAGATTTCACCCGGTCTTTTTAGACCCACAGACTGTATGCATTGTATGGGGATATAGTTGCATATGCATTCGGGTTAAAATGAGAATAATCCATCTGCAGAGCTGTTATGAAGTTGAACTTTTATTCTGATGGATGGATGACACTGCAGGTTGACCAATCACATTTCAGGTCCACCCACATGTGAAAACCAAATATTAATGATGAATACTCATTTTACAACTATAAACTGATTTCTTGTTTTTCCATTTTTAAATAAAACATAGAAACCAAAAACAAGATGATTTCTCTTGTCTGCCAATTCAGTTATACTGTGAATATATATATATATACAGTATATATATATATATATATATATATATATATATATATATATATATATATAAAATAGAATGAACACAACATACATAGACTCCAAACTAAACAATATCTGATGTCAAGCTGACACCACACCTACAGCTAAAAGTGCCATTGGTACCTACACACCCTGATTTATTGTCTCAATCAGGTATGGTAAACACATAATTTAGATTTATAACACTCCTGTCCTCATCCCCAAGCACCCATGAAAGAGCTGCCCTGGAATGAGAATACAAGCCTTCAGTCACTCGCAGTTTACCGATCCAATTACCTCATTCACATCCTAGCATTAAAGGCAGAGATACATAAACATCCAACAGAATTCATAGTATCGGATAAATCTGTCAAATGCCTCCTTTAAGCCCTTTTTACAGGCCTTAAAGTATCTTAGACGCTAGCCATTTTCCCCTCACTATCATGCGGAAGCCATAAATGCATGGCAACATCCCAAAAAAACCTCCTGATGAATCAAATTCAGTGTAGTGACAGCGAGATGAGCTGAGATGAAGAGCAGCTGTGATATGAAGATAGGGCCATGACATCAGCCTCTCCTGGCACAGAGAGACTCGATTGATTTGTTGTAGTGATGTTCCAAAGCCCCTCTATCCCCAAAGGTGTCTGTTGGAACATGATACTACCACCATCAAACTCAAACTCGGATGGAATTGATTAGGCGAGGGAGCGTAATGTGTGTTCAGGGCATTGTGCTGGAGAACCTTCGAGTTTCTCCTTCTAGTGTCCTGTTTGGACATTTGGACTGAAAAAGCTTTCAGACAGGACAAAAACAGCACTAACGTTAATGTGATCCTTATATTGCTGTACCTGTGATTCTGTAGAGAGTATGAGAATTGATAATGGATTAAGGTGAGATCAAGGATTCTTTAGATGTCTGAAAAAAACTTTACAGTGCTTCACAGACAGAGAGAAGAGTCTAACCTGGTGTGACATTTCTACTACTTAACTGTTATTTTCGTTCCACTAGTCCTTGAGTTGAAAGACACCACATGGTGATGTGTTCATTTGAACATTTAGGAATTGATATTGTGCCATCTGTTGTGTTTGTGCCAGATGCTCTTTTCATATTTTAAGTTTAGGTAATCATGGTGGTATTTTTGAGGTACAGCAGTATGATATTAAGGAGAACTTCATGTAACTGTTTAATCTCACAAGAACAATATTTTTTCCAGGGCAAATTTGATTTTTCCTTCACATAGGCTCACTTAAATTATGCATGTGTTTGGGGGATTTTTAAGACTACTTTTTGGCCCTTTCATGTCTCCCCCCCCAACTTTTTATCCTTTTTTCAGTGATCTCTGAAGAGAATGACATGCTTTAAAAAAGTTTTTACACTTAACATTCTATGAATTTAATTTTTTAGAATTTATGATGTGTATGTATATATATATATATATATATATATATATATATATATATATATATATATATATATATATATACACACACAATGAAAGTTAAATCCCTGTCCTTCTGCCTACCATCATGGTTCCGGAAGGGTTATTCACATTCATTTCTTCCACAGACGTATCATAAAATCCTCCATAAAAGAGATGTAAGCTATCAACCAAACCTACCAGCTCTGAGGTAAATCGCAACATGAATACGAAGGTACAAAACTGTACATTTAATGTATGAACTATAATCCTTGAAGCATTACTAATTACATAATCAAACAAAAAATTATGTTTATTACTAATATAGAAAAAAATACTTTTTTATTTTATTGCAAAAGATTCTGATATGTAAAAATACATAAGTAGTTTGAGACTCATCCAAGTGAGCAGTCGCTGCTGCGTCAGACGGACGCTGTTGGAGCGTCTCACTGTGGTTGTGTCGGGTTTCACGGATTTCAGTGTCGAAGTCTCATCTTGATTCCTTATTGCGAGTTAATGTACAGTTTTTTTTCTGAAATCACACTATGTGATGTAATGCTGTGTAATTGTCAGCTTTAAATAAAATATATACACAAAGAAAGACATCCATTTTCAAATGAATCAACAGTGTGTGTCACAGTAAATCAATTCAATTTCCGCAGTATTACCTTGGAAAAGACAAGCATTATCTGACTGACTAAGGTCAGTGTCTTATTCCACAATCAAAGTGTGGCTCTAAGCATCTATTTCCTCCCATCGGCCTTAGTACTCGACATGAAAACTGACTCACCATCTCCTAGACATTATTTCTCGATTCACTCAAGCATGTAAGAGTGTGATGTAAAACATGCTTTGCGGATGGCAGTTTGTCCTTCCTGGCCGGGTTGGTGTTTGTTGTCTGTTTTTTTTTCTTTTGACTGGTTCAGTGAAGTTAATTGCTCTAGCACTGGTAGGAAGATAAAAAAAAAAGAGTAGGAAAAAGATGTGGGTATATTAACTGTAAAGATCAAATATAAGAATCAAACATGTGGCAGCCTACACTGTGCTGTGCGTGGTCCTGAACTAATCATTATTAGCTAACCATCAACAAAAGCCTAACTCCCTTACGTTTGTCTGTAAAGCTGATGTGTGTAATTTTTTTCGATGTTAAAATCCCAGCTTAAAATGCAGAGTTAACTATAAGTAAGTTATTTGTTGGTTGATTGCATCTAAAACTATAACACTGTGGCTCTGTGGCACAGTCAAAACAAACTTTTAAAAACCTAGTTTAAACAGAGGTGGGTAGAGTAGCCAAAAACTGTACTAAAGTAAAAGTACAATTACTTGAAAAAAATAATTACTCAAGTAGAAGTAAAAGTACTAATATACTGTAAATAATTACTTGAGTAAGAGTGAGATAGTATCCAGTTAAAAGAATACTCAAGTAGTGAGTAACTCGTTACTTTCACAAATGACATAATCGACGTTAACTCCCCTATATTTCATTGCATATAACACATTTAACCAGTATTACAGAATGATTATTATTATTATTATTAATGGAAATGTAAGCGCTGCGCTGTTCTAACAGGAAGACTAGCAGCTGTACATCATCACACCATTAGCTGGGTAATTCCCAGCCAATCACATGTAAGCCATTGCTTTATAAGTCTGCTCACAATCTATCACATTGCTGTTTCAGTCTGCTAACACAACAACCTCCACCACCCCACCACCACCAGTTGAGTCCCGTCCTGCAAGGGGGTAGGCTCCTCGCCCCTGCCTCCTATCTCCGGCAGGATATGACGGTTCCGAGTACAACTTCTCCGGACCACATTTATTTACATTTCAGTCAATAACAGCTGAACTTTTACACATTCGTCGGAAATGCATCCGCTGCTTATTTTCGAGTTGCAAAATATGACGATATTGGACACAGCCACTCTACTCACACTATCGCCTCGTGCCCGCACATCTCTCATGCGCGCACCTCACTGTGCACATGCAGAAATTACTGACAATAAACAGGACAATAGACACAGTAAGAGACAGTGCAGTGCCGACCAGTACACAGTAGTGCAAAGATTTTCTGAAAATGCCAAATGTAAACATAGCATACTATGAGATAGTGTTCTATGGACATAGCAGTTATTGAGGTAGCAGCCAGTTATAAAGTGACAATAATTAAAGTGCAACTCAGGACACGTGTGTCTGTGTGTGTCAAACCAGTCTCTGAATCTGATGGCTTGGGGGAAGAAGCTGTTACACAGTCTGGCCGTGACGGCCCGAATGCTTCGGTACCTCTTGCCAGATGGCAGGAGGGTAAAAAGTCTGTGTGAGGAGTGTGTGGTGTCATCCACAATGCTGGTGGCTTTACGGATTCAGTGTTTTTTGTAAATGTCTTTGATGGAGGGAAGAGAAACCCAGATGATCTTCACAGCTGTCCTCACTATCCTCTGCAGTTCTTTGCGCTCCGAAACTGTGCAAGTCCCAAACCAGGCAGTGATACAACTGCTCAAGATACTCTCAATAGTCCATCTATAGAATGTAGTGAGGATGGGGGTGGGAGATGTGCTTTCCTCAGCCTTCGAAGAAAGTAGAGACGCTGCTGGGCTTTCTTGGTAATAGAGCTGGTGTTGAGGGACCAGGTGAGGTTCTCCGCCAGGTGAACACCAAGGAATTTGGTGCTCTTGACGATCTCCACGGAGGAGCCGTCGATGTTCAGCGGAGAGTGGTCACTCTGTGCTCTCCTAAAGTCAACAACAATCTATTTTGTTTTGTCCACATTCAGAGACAGGTTGTTGGCTCTACACCAGTCCGTTAGCCACTGCACCTCCTCTCTGTATGCTAACTCGTCGTTCTTGCTGATGAGACCCACCACGGTCGTGTCATTGGCGAACTTGATGATGTGGTTCGAGCTGTGCATTGCTGCACAGTCGTGAGTCAGCAGATTGAACAGCAGTGGACTGAGCACACAGCCCTGGGGGGGGCCCCCAGTGTTCAGTGTGGTGGTGGTGGAGATGCTGTTCCCGATCCGGACTGACTGAGGTCTCCCAGTCAGGAAGTCCAGGATCCAGTTGCAGAGGGAGGTGTCCAGGCCCAGCAGGTTCAGCTTTCCAATCAGGTGCTGGGGAATGATTGTGTTGAATGCTGAGCTGAAGTCTATGAACAGCTTTCGAATGTATGAGTCCTTTTTATCTAGGTGGGTGAGGGCCAGATGGAGGGTGGTGGTGATGGCATCGTCTGTTGAACGGTTTGGACGATACGCAAACTGCAGTGGGTCTAGTGAGGGGGGTAGCTAGGTCTAAATGTGCCTCATGCGAGCCTCTCGAAGCACTTCATAATGATGGGTATGAGTGCGACGGGATGGCAGTCATTGAGGCAGGACACTGAAGACTTCTTTGGCATGGGGACGATGGTGGTGGCCTTGAAGCAAGTTGGAACGACAGCGCTGCTCAGAGAGATGTTGAAGATGTCGGTAAGAACATCTGCCAGCTGGTCTGCACATCCTTTGAGTACTCTGCCAGGAATGTTGTCTGGTCCAGCAGCCTTCCATGGGGTGACTCTACGGAGGGGTGGTCTTCCTCGCCACCACGTCGTTCTGCACTTCAATCCATGCATAGAAGTCATTCAGCGCATCTGGAAGGGAGGCATCTTTGTCACAGGCAACTGTTGTTATCCTGTAGTCAGTGATAGCCTGGATGTCCTGCCGCATGCGCCACATTTCACCGCTGTCCTGGAAGTGACTGTGGATTCTCTGGGCATGTGCGTGCTTTGCCTCTCTGATGGCCCGGGACAGTTTGGCCCTCGCTGTTCTTAGGGCTGCCTTGTCGCCTGCTCTGAAGGGAGTCATCCACGGCTTCTGGTTGGAGCGTGTTGTGATGGTCTTGGAGAAAGTGACATCATCAATGCACTTGCTGATGTAGCTGGTCACTGATGCTGTGTATTCCTCCAAGTTGGTAGAGTCGCCATATGTTGTAGCCTCCCTGAACATGTGCCAGTCAGTACACTCAAAACAGTCCTGAAGAGCAGAGATGGCTCCTGCTGGCCATGTTGTCTTCTGCTTCTGAAGCGGTTTTGTGCGTCTGACGAGCGGTCTGTATGCTGGAATTAGCATAACTTTCATTAGAATAATTAGCATTATTGCACAGAATCACATTTTACAGAAAAGTCTGCATTAGCATTAGAGCCACAACTTACCTCAGAGTGCTGCCATAAGTTGGAGCTTCAATTTTAATCTTGGAATATCCTCGTCTTGTTAAATGAAGGCATTGCATGACGAAACTATTCTTTACATTACACGTTAACTAAAATTAAACCCAGTAATGTAATGTCAGGAATGCCGGCCATTGTAAAGAAGTAAAAAAATATAATTAGAATTATACTTGAGAGTAAAAAGTACCCTCTTTTAAACCTACTCTAAAAGTATTTTTTTTTCCCCAAAAAGTTATTCAAGTAAATGTAACAAGAGTAAACTTGGCGTGTTACTACCCACCTCTGAGTTTAAAACAAATTTTTCAGGTTCGGATAAATATATGTCTGTGCCATGTTGGTTTATGCATTTCTAAAAAAAAAAATAACATTATAGCATTTTCTGTGAAAATAAATCACTAACTAATAATAACATCTTCTAAAGTTTAATTAGATTACTGTCCTAATTAGTAGTCTAAAAGTAATTGCATTACTTATTACTAATTAGCATTAAATAAAAAAAAATGGATTTAAAATCAATGTTGTTTTATATAGAATTGTTATATAGTCCATACAGTATTCAACACAATTACATAAAAAGTAACTGTAATTAAATTACTTAAAATTAAGAGTAATCCCTTTCTTCACTTTTTTTCATGGAAAAAATTATTTAATTACAGTAATTAATTACTTAGTATTGCATTACACCCAACACTGATTAGCGGTTCATAAACACATACTTTTGATTTGTTTCTCAAACAATGCTCAATGCACAATTCAATCTTTTGACATCAAAACACTTGTATTATTGCACATGACTTGTGAGCCACATTGTAACATTTGCATTACATACCCAATTACATTTACAAGCTTGTTGGAGCATCATCCAAATGCATGGTAGCTTAACTGATAGAGCATTGCACTTGCAACGCAACATACAGGTGTACGAGTTCAGAAGAATAAAATGAAGTGGTTGCTTCAGCAGTTGCATTTTTCATCTCACATTAGTTTTTTCTGAAATTATCGGTTGCGGTATCGCCATAGCGTGTTGGGTTGAAAAATTTAGGCCAACGGAAGCCCAACAGCGCATAACACAAAAAATAATGCCCCTTTTATGATGCCACTCTCTTTGTTTTCCTGTCTCTCCATTTTTACGTGGGTTTTCACTCTTCCAGGCTGCGGTTCTTGCATATGCGGGATTCTATTCCCTGGGCATTTTCACGACGAGGAAACAATAGATTTCTTCATACTTTCATTTTGACAGCGCCCTCGCCTGCTGCAGACACTAAAAGAGGTGCACTACATGAGGAAGCATAATGAGGGAAGTGAAGTAGTGAGGGGAAATAGAGGGTTTAGAGTTATACAGGAAAACAGCTTCAATCCGCAGGCACCATGTGAAACCGCAGTCGCTCGGGTTATCACACTGTGGTGCTTGATCACAGGGTCTTGAAACCCCTTCACCCTATTGCCAGAAGACACAGGTTTTGTTTTAACTGTGGTTTTAACCGCAGTTCATGTTTCACTCCATCGTCTAAAAGATAATGTGATGTTTGTGGTATGCTCACCTGTTTTAGTTACTGGTACGAAAGACACAGCCTCTGTCTCCAATGCCACAAGTATGTGAATGTTTATGCCTCGATGTGGTCGCTTGTGTCCCCTCCACCCTGCCGGAGTTGTTATTTTCCAAACCAGAATCCATTAGCCCATATTTGTCTGTGTTTTAAGCATTCACAGACAGTTCTATCAGAACTGATAGAGTAATCTGCAACAAGTGTACTACCAGCTCATCGCCAGGGCTGGATTGGGAAGAGAAATTGGGCCAAGAGTTGTTGAGCTGGGAGGGGGGGGGGGGGTGGGGGGGGGGGCGGGTCGCTGTCCTTTTCTGCATATCGTGGCGCCGTTTTGTGGTCCATTCTGCATAATGCAGCGGCTCATTTTAGCTTTTCGCGGCCAGTTAGGCCCATTTCACGGCCGACCCACCGGACCCCTCGGTTCTCCCGATGGCCAGTCCTGCCCTGATCAGCCCCAAAGTGCGTCGGCCCACCGTTAAAATGCCCAGTATGCCAGACAAAATTGAGGTTACAGTGAAGCAAGCACAATGGAAGTCAATAGAGCCAAATTTTTGGAGGGATTTAAAGGCAGAAATGTGAAGCTTATAATTTGATAAAATAATTTGCAATAATTCTTCTGTTAAAACTTTGTATTATTTGAGCTGTAAAATAGTTATAATTTTTCTTTTTTTACGGTCATTTTAGGGATTTACATATGGCAATGCATCGTCATGGCAACAAAGTTGTAAAATTGGATATAACTTTACACAGAAAAGGTCAGTAAGTGATATATGACTCTAAAATTATCACCCATATTGTTTGAGACTTGTGGCTATACTTTTGAAACAGTGAGTTTTTAAAATGTATGTATTGGCCCCCATTCACTTCCATTGTAAGAGCCTCACTATAACCTTGACTTTTGAAAAAGAAAAGGAGGGACAAGAATGAATCTTTTTTTTTAGGTTATCAATAACATTATGCCACATGTGCTGTCCATTGACCTTGACCTGAACCGAGGGCATTCCTTTTAAAACGATATTAAACAATTTACTGTTTCCATTTTCAAAAGCACAAAAAGCGTTGCCTTGATTATATAAAAAGACATACATTCTCAAAGTCTCTAAAAGCTCTTTTTTGTCTAGACACCTGGGTCCCTCACGACCAAACATAATTTCTCTTTTTTTTATTTAGTCCTCTCTCTCTCCTCTCTCTCCCTCCTCTCTCTCTCCCTCTCTCTCTCCTCTCTCTCCCTCTCTCTCTCTCTCTCTCTCCCTCTCTCCCTCCTCTCTCTCTCTCTCTCTCTCTCTCTCTCTCTCTCTCTCTCTCTTCCATTTACTTATGATATTGTGGTGATGAAAGGAAGAACATAAATTATCTGCTTTGTGTGTGGAGGAAAATGACAGTTATGCCATACAGTATGCCTCCTCAGAGACCATCATTTAAAAAAAGCCTTGTGCATGGGCATTGTGTGTTCATGCAAACACGGCACAAACACACATGTGTTAGAAGAAAATGAAAGTGAGAAACAACTATTTAACAAAAAGTATTGCAATATGCCGCTCCCAATAAGCAGACTACACAGTCTGCGTTGAGCACCAACTCCCTAGGGAGGCACCATCTTACCCTAGGAGGGCACCAGAAAGTCCACTGGCTGCCCTTACTCACACATTATATGCTATTCAAGGACCCGAAAGCAGTTGCGGAACACAACTCATATCACAACTCCCCCCAAGGGCATCAATTTGGCCAGCGGCGGCCCTGGAAGTATGTTACCTTACAATGAATTGATATTCTTCTAATCAGGGACTAAAAACGGTTCAAAGAATAAAAACAAAAACCGGAAGCAAAGGTTTTTGCAGAACTTAACCAAAAATGGGATCGAAATTCCTTTAAATTTATGCAGAGTTAAAACATTATTTTTAAATGCTGGTTACTAGTTAATAACCGGTTAGTTTTGTTCTGATAATTTTTTTTTCATGAAACCAAAGACCAAACGGTTTATCACAGTACATTTTCAGAATTAAACCACTTTCTGTTGCCGAAAAAAGAAAATGGGCTTCTCTCTTTTATGTATAAGCATGCACTTTGATCCTGAAGGACACTGCTTGTTTAAAAACCAAGGTTTAAAAAATGTAAGAAATCATTCGAACCGCAAAAGATGACGTTTAGTCCAAACGCGGCCATGCAGTATGTTTTGGGTGAGGCAAGTCCTTGATTTTAAGCTTGTTTTTCCCAAAAAGGTGTGTGATGAGGAGGAAGGTGTGGCCAGGCCGTGAAGGAGCATGGCTGGCACTGAATCAGCTGATCAGCGGTAGAGTGAGATAAAGGGCAGTCGGCAGGGCTGGACTGGTATTCTGGCATACCGGGCATTTTCCCGGTGGGCCGACGCACTTTGGGGCCAATCAGGAGCGGAATGGCCATCGGGAGAACCGAGCGGGCCGGTGGGTTGGCCGTGGAACGTGCTGAATGGGCTGCGATAAGCTAAAATGAGCCGTCGTGTAACGCAGAACGGACCACAAAACGGCGCCGCGATATGCAGAAAAGGACAGCGAACCCCCGCAACAAACAACTTTTGGCTCACAAGTTTTGGGCCAGTTGCCATATAAAATCCCAGGCCGATTTCTCTTCCCAGTCCAGCCCTGGCATTCGGAGACACCGGTTCGAGAGAGACACACGTCACACTTTTATTGTAACACATGACTTGTAAGGCGAGTCGTCACATGAGCCTAAAGTGTCATAGAAGCACTACAAAATGACGTGGCTATTACAGTTATTGCGTTTGTCATCTCATATTTGCTTTTATGGCACTATCGGTTTGGTTTAGGATCAAGGTTTAGGGTAGGGAGGTAGGTTTAGTTGATTTAAAAAAACTTCTTTCTTTTTTTTTATCTGTATGACAGAACATTTCAGTTGATTTTAGCGCCACGCAGTGGACATTTCACATTGCAATTGCCGCTGTACACGTAAACAACCACATACTATAATTTTGCGAAAAATGACACCACATTCACAGAATTTTCGTGAGATCAAGCTAAATATTTTATTGGGGATAAATAACGATTGACCCCTAATCATCTATCCTGACAGGCTAGTCTTGAAGGGATTTGGAGCTTCCAGATAAACCAGGTGAGCACCAGTTTGGCCAGGCTCAGAGACCAGCTTAAACACTCAAAGACTAGCAAACAAATTTAAGCTGGTTATTTATAGCAGTGTAATAATCAGAATAAAATTCATAGTGAAATAAAGACGCACATAAAAATAATTAGTTCCAGTCATAGCAGAGTGCCCGAGAGTCACCATAAGAGAAGCTCTTCCTCATGAAGGACAGACAGCACAGCATTTCTTCAGCTGTGACTAAGAACTCATTATTTCTGTCAGCAGCATGGCTTGAAGCTCTATCCTCTGGCTATGGCATTTCCTTCTTTTTCTGTAGTACGAGAATAGGACATTAAGGGAAATTACCTTGTGAGAGAACAAAACTATAAAACCGAATGCAAATAAACTTCACATCTGGAACATAATGGGACAACAACTTTGACTGGCACATTGACTTACACCTGAAATTTGAACAGTCTCTACTGATCACGCTAGCCTGACAGTGCTAATGTGTTGCGCTTGGGGTAAAAGTCCAAGTGTTATTGCTTAAAGTTTTACACTGCTTCATTTGTACTCATGTAAACTGCCCCAAACAATTAATATTCTGTTAAACCTGTCAAACTCATGTGCCCTGGAAAGTCAGCATGCTCAAGTCCAATATTGTTAATTAGCATTTAGCCACTGGAGCACAGTTGTTTCAGTCAAAGCAAAGTCTGTTGTAGAGGGAGAATGGGAGGACATATAGTGCTTTAGGTGCTGTGTTAGTTGTCAGGGAACACATTTACCCAATCCTATTTAGGCAAAACAGCCATTTTATTCACAACTAAAGTGTCTCAGAGTACTCAGAGTGGTGGGGTGCCATTTATGGAATTTAATGGGCATGCACTTGGAAGCTGTGATGTTTTAACAACCCACAGTTTTATAAATTCAAGTTTTACATTGTCGAAAATATCTTGAATACTACAGTAGCAGTGATGAGGAAGGTTGACAAGCAACTCATTATTTGAAGTAGTTCCACTACAATCAACTTACTATTTTGGAATATTCCAAATTAATGTAATTTATGTGTTATTTATGTAAATGAAAGTGTATTTTTTTCTAGGTATTTTATTTTAGAGTGTAGGACAATGCTAAAGCAGTAAAATCTATACCTTTTGATGCATGGTGGCATTTGAAAAATAGCAAAACAATTATTTATGAAGGCCTGGCAAAAAGTTTCCAATTCAGTGTTAATGTAATATTCATATAACAAAAAGACAACATTTGAAAACTGTTCAATTAGTAAAAAGCATCCCAAAAATTGCCTAAAGTTGAAGAAACACCCGTATATACACTCACCTAAAGGATTATTAGGAACACCTGTTCAATTTGGCTGGTGGTGGTGGTGTAATGGTGTGGGGGATGTTTTCTTGGCACACTTTAGGCCCCTTAGTGCCAATTGGGCATCGTTTAAATGCCACGGCCTACCTGAGCATTGTTTCTGACCATGTCCATCCCTTTATGGCCACCATGTACCCATCCTCTGATGGCTACTTCCAACAGGATAATGCACCATGTCACAAAGCTCGAATCATTTCAAATTGGTTTCTTGAACATGACAATGAGTTCACTGTACTAAAATGGCCCCCACAGTCACCAGATCTCAACCCAATAGAGCATCTTTGGGATGTGGTGGAACGGGAGCTTCGTGCCCTGGATGTGCATCCCACAAATCTCCATCAACTGCAAGATGCTATCCTATCAATATGGGCCAACATTTCTAAAGAATGCTTTCAGCACCTTGTTGAATCAATGCCACGTAGAATTAAGGCAGTTCTGAAGGCGAAAGGGGGTCAAACACAGTATTTGTATGGTGTTCCTAATAATCCTTTAGGTGAGTGTACAACGGCATTAAAAAGAGAGTTTTGACAGATCAGTTCACACAAAATACCACTAGTACCAATAAACTAGAAAACATGGAAATGAGCACTAAACAAAATATTATAATATTTTGTTAAATTATTGCAATATCATTTTGTGTATAACTACAAAAAGAAGACATATTCACATCAATATGATCATATGGGAATTCGGCACGTTGTTTCCAAGAATTCTGATACCCTAGGATTGGTCACAGTATGCCGACTCACCGGCAAGCACCATTTTTTATTTTTGCTTTGGCACCAATATGTTCACTTTGCCCTGTAGCGTGAATGAAACTGCACTGCATCAACAGTGTGGGAGACCCGGGTTCAATTCCTGCGTCGAAACCAGGAAGTATTTGAGTGCACATAATCAGTGACGAGTGCAATTCTGAGGTTGCATTTCCCCCCTAATATTACTCTTTTACTCCACTGATGGTTAGCTCCCAACTCGCTTCACATCTCGCTTTTGGTGCCCTTCCGTGGTCATTTTATCCGGAAAATGCAGCTCACACCTGCCCATATGCCCAACAGCTCTTATGGCTTTGGCCACTGGGGGCGGTGTTTTTCATTTCGGTAATCACAGACGTATTTCAGCTAAAGAAAAGTCAAACTTCTGTTTCCGATTTCACTGTGAGATCAGTCTGCCATTGAAGCGTCCAAGTGAAGTTCGGCAGCTGCACCGGATTAAGGTGAAACGTATGGCCCCTGGAATAAATTTGATCAAGATATTGTCTAGTACTCTGGTGCTACAAGCTCTATACTTGAAGTCATGTGCAAAATCAGTGTCTGCGATGTGAAATTGTTGCATACTAAAACTGCAGTTCTGGCTATACCCTAAAAAGTTTTGATCAAATTCAATATGACACCGTGCTCTCTCTGAGGAAAGAAGTGTCTTAAGGAAGCCGTCCACGAAGAAAGCTTTTACGCACACTGTTTAAATACGGGTGACATTTTTTGGTTCATCTTTGAAAGCTTCTCTCTTACACTTGCTTTATGAACTTTCCTTTGAAGCCTCCCTTCAGCTGTCATAACGCATAACGATCCAGCTAGCGCATCCACATCAATACCACATGAAAAACAGAGAAACACTAGAAACCACATTTGATGCATGGTGGAAAACCTGCAACAAGGAGTGGTTTAATATTGAATGAAGGTTTTTGTTTCGTAATCGCCTGCGTCAAGCTCCGTTCGGTGAGACAAAGTCACACTAACCTAAGTGATTTGTAAATAAAAGGTCACCGTCTGTTTCCTCTGCAAGGTTATGTTAAAAATGAATAAATGAGAGTCAAAAAATGCTTGGATTTAGGAGATATATAAAACAAGCCTTCTTGCTGAGCATGCAAGACTGATGAATATTTTAAGGCTTTATCGAAGAATAAACTGTTTATTATTATTATTATTATTATTATTATTATTATTGCTGTTGTGCTGGAAATAGGAAAAATGATGATTACTTCAAATCTGTTTGTTAACCCTTCATCAGAAAATAAAGGCCATATCCCTTCTCTGGATTACTGATAAAACTGTCACTGAACGACACCCCTACTTTCGCAGTAATAGGTGGAATGTAAAACTGGGCTTTTACACATGAAGTTCATAATGAAGCTGAAAATTGCTTCTCACTTTTCTTAATCATGATTTTACAGGAAAGGTTTTCATGTGGAATTTTTTTTCCATGTGTGCGAATGTTGAACTTGTTTCTTAAAGTCTAAATGAAACACAGTTTGCAGTGCATTTGACTTCCATAATCTGACATGTAAATTAAACAGGATTTTGTACAAGATAAAGGTAGGGTGGATACCAGAATGCAGTCTGGAGGTTGGAAGGACGGGATGGATAAAGTAAGAGGTGAAAATGACATCAACCGAATAGGATAGACATTTCAGAAGTGTAGCAATTTATTGCGTTTTGAGAAAGATTACAAAGACTATATTTTTTCTTTGCAATAATGTGCACCAATGAATAGACTGCAACAGTCATGTTCTAGAAGTAAAAATCCCATTAATTTGATGAACTGATTTTTAATGATAACTTGTATATATTTAAAGCCAGATCAGAGGAAACTCCAATGTTGTTAATCAATGGTATATGCTTCAATTGGGATTATTTTAAACCGCGCCAAAAGAGCTCTGGAGCGACTGCACGCTCCCATGTGAATGATGCTGTCGAGTCAGTCTCCCTACACACTCAAACTACGAACTACTGAATTTCTTGCAATAAAATGAAAATATGATGTTGTATACTTCTAATTACAAACTTTAAATAAATAGTTTTATATTTTTGAATAATTAGTAAAACAGTTACATCCAAGGACAGATTAAGAACTGAGTTAGGCCCATGGGCCGTTACACCATGGAGTCCCCCAATGACATGCCATTTGACTATGTTTTTGTCACTTTTATGCACTACAGGATGCTTTCCAGATTTGGTTGGATTTTTCTAATTGGCAGAAGAAAAGCTTGTAGCAATGTCGTACACAGCCAGTTACAGATATGCACTTTTTAATTATGAACCGTTCAAAAACCATGCGTTATTAACAGGGATATGTGTGGTATTCCGAAATCACTTTTCACTTTTTCATTTAGAGGTCTTCAACCCAATCTGAGTCCGACGGTACCGAACATACCTACAGGTCTTGGGCCAGGTTCGGTCAGTTTTTCCAAGTAGGCTATAGGGCGAGTTAGGTGCTGTTCACACATGCGTCGTTGCAATGTAAACACGCACATGACGGACATCTTTGATCGTTGTGCCGCAACTCACTGTTAACTTAATAGTAATTTCAATAGTTATTAATGCATCTCGAGACACCATCATTTGTTGTGCTGCATCAAGCTTTTTCAGCTTTTTCAAGTCAACAATCTGATGAAGTTCAGGTTGTAAAGAGGATTTAATGTGACTGTTACACATAATTCCAGATTGTTTTTAACCTGGCAAAGTTTCAGCGCTTGATAAACGATGAGAAAATGTTTTTTACCCAATTTGCTCTGGTGTGCAGACTATAATTACACAAGTTAAATGCTGAATCATTTAAAAATCGAAGCATCCCGAAGAAGTCCTATAATCTGTAGAGTTCACTGCCTCATGGAAAGTGGATTACGTATTTTCCATTGATAAAGAATAGGCCTACTATGTTGCAGGCAGCGACAGAGTATTTTTGTTCGGCTTTAATGTGATTTTATCATTTGAAGATCTAAGTGTTTTGCTGTTTAGGCTCATAGCTCACTGTGTACTTTATTCCCTGCTAATCTGAGATTGTGTTTGATGCATCCATGGCAATAAATGTTCTTCATTCCCGAGTCCCGACTCCCAACAAATAACACAATAACCATTTGTGAACTCTCACATTTAACCAAATATTATATATATATATATACCTTGCACATATTTAGGGAATTAATTCACCTTTCTCTTCATCATATATCATTAAATGCATGCAGGATTTTAAAGTCCTCTATACTGGTGCACAAATTCTGTCGCTTATATGAATTTAAACCATCAGCTTTGTACATAGCCAGGGTAAACTGCACCTTATCTTTGTGTTTGGAAGTGTTTTGTTAATCAAAGGCTGTTCTCTGTAGTCCTTGAAATAAACACACTGCACCTGTGAGACGCAGATTCCCTGAGCGTGCACTCGAGTGCCTGTGCTTTTGCTGCTGTCGTCCAGCATGCATTCAGCAGAACGAATGATATTTCACATAAGGCTGACATTTCCGTGGAGTTATAATGGTATCTCAAAATAAATAAATTATTAATTTAGTGCTCGGGGCCCTTTGGGTTTAGAGGGCCCTGGGCAACGGCCCAATCAAATCGAATGCAGAAAATATTTCCAGAACCAAGACCGCTTAAAAAGTGGATGAGCATCTTTGCACTGTTTTGTGCACATGGATTCAGATATAGGGTCAATTTAATTTCATGTTGACTTTTGGATATTACAAATACAAGTAAACAAGAAAAAATTTAAATAGAAAAAAAAAACATATAAGGGAAGGAAAAATAGCATTTTCAATAGTAGAACGAACAAATTTCTGACCACAAACATTGATAAAAGCATTTCATTATTTTTTAGATGTTTTTAAATAATTATTAAAAGATTTTTTTGGATATTTTTAACATTTAAATCACTTTTGCTAGCTTTACATAATTTACCCAATCTCTCCCTTATTTAGCTTTGTTACCAGCAGATCCAGATGGTGAGAGTTTCAGTCCTCAGGGGCAGGAGTAGTGCAAAAGACAGTCTCTTCTGGAATGCTCCAAACATATGCAGACACACAGGATCTGCTGTGGCCATAATGTCTTCTGGACCATCTGTCTGCCTAGCGCTCTCTCCCACCCCTGCCTGTTTGCATCTGCAGAAGGATAAAATGAAATATTCAAATGACAGATCAACTGAATAATTATTGTGTAGACTCACAAGTGTGTAGTGAGGCCATAATTTTGCGTGTACATTTTTCCAAACGTGTGAAATAAGAATGAATTGTGGCCACTGACCGCATTGTTTGTTTGGACATGCTGTCTGTGTTGTTTTAACACTTGATTCACTAAAGAAATGGGGGTAACAGTGCAAATGCATCCAACATTTTTGTGCTAAATGCAACTTGCTCATTGCAATTCAGGCTCTTATAGATGGTTTCTGGCAAACTTTGTTGCCAAAAAAAAAAAAAAAAAAAAAAAAATCTAAAAAACTAAAACCTGCATGTTACGTCTGGCCCTGATAATAAGCCTACTTTACTTAGAAAGCAGGCATTTACAGTGAAAGTCATTTAAATAGTGACGCTATTTCAGTATATTTTGTCCCTGGGCAGGGGTGTAACTAGAGGAAGGGCAGGGTGAGCAGCTGCCCTAGGGCCCGGGGTGAGAGTGGGCCTGCAACGGTTGACCAAAAGAAAACGTAAAAATTGCCGCGGGCCCAAGGGGTGATGAAAAACGACCAAGTTACGCCACTGTTCCTGGGTAAACTTGATTTTGAGTGAATGACGAGTGGATAAAACACAAGTTTCTATGCTGAAATAGTGTGCACAAAAGTGAAGCAACTGTCTGAATTTGTCCCAGACACTTGTTCTGATATTTTTTTCCTATCTTGCTTTAGCAATTTGACAAATCATCATCATAATTGTCATTGTCATTGCCCCCATTGTAACCTTGTCCTTCAGTCAAAGCCTTGCCATCACACAACGCTTGCATAACGCATGGTTTTGTCTACTCATTGACTAAAACTTATGTAACACCTCAGTGTTTTCAATCACGTAGGTGGATATGGGTAGGGAATGAGTGTGTTTGTTTTTTGGTGTGTGTATGTTGGAGTGTGCTTAGATTTCTGCACTGTTCCAGTGTTTTGTAAACCTCAGACACTTAAATTGACAGGAAATGATTGAACATCTCTGTAAGGAAGTTCACATTTAGCCTACAATTAGCACACGGCCAGGAAATGCTTCCTCCAGAATACCGGTTACATCTGAAAAAAAGGTAATACTTCAGTATATTAATTAAAGGAATTGTTCACATACAAATTAAAGTTCTGTCATCATTTGCTCACCCTCATGCCATCCCAGATGTGTATGACTTTCATTCTTCTGCTGAACACACATGTAGATTTTTAGAAAAATATCTCATCTGTGCAGGTCCTCACAATGCAAGTGAATAGTGACCAGAAGTTTGAATCTCCAAAAAGCACATAAATGCCACATAAAAATAATCCATAAGAGCTTCAGAAGCGATTTGATCGTGTGGGTGGGAAACAGATCAACATTTAAGTCTTTTTTTTCTATAAATCTTCACCTTTGAACAGCCCAGTAGGTTGCTGAATGTGGAAGTGAAAGTGTAGATTGACAGTTTTCTCAACCACACCTGTCATATCAGGAGATATGGATTTAACCACTTAACTTATGGATTACTTTTATACATCATTTATGTTATTTTTTGGTGAACTATACATTTAAAGTATTTAATAAATTTTTCCAATTATTTGAATACAGTATATGTGAAAATGTAACGTTGATGGAAGAGTCTGCTTCCACCACCCCAAGAGTCAGCAACGCTCCCGGAACTTTAAAGGACACAATACCACTTTCTGGACCCTACAGGCGGTAGTTAGAGCCACCTCATGCCCACTTGGGCTCACCCTCCCGGCCATGACCAGTCTGGCGGGTGGCCTGGTGTTTACACCCTCTCCCGAAATTAATTAGTCGTTTTTTCAAGGTCAAACGCCTGCGACCCGCTGCCACCCCGGGGGGCCCGAGATGGCATTTTGCATGAGATGGTATCTCCCCTGGCTCCCGGACCCTGGCACCCACGCGCTTGGCCTTTCCAAAAAGCCCGGGCTCTCCTCTCTAGCCCGCCCGGGTGCAGAGACACGGCCACGGGAAGATCCACCCCTTCCGCCCGACCTCTCTCCTGAACCGAACGAGCTGATCTCGTTCGACAGGGCTCATCGAGACCTTTCCAACGAGCCCGGCCTGGCCTCTCTAGCCCACCGGGATCATCATGAAGATGAGCTGACACGAAAAAAAAATATTGCACAGAATAAGCATGTATTTGTAGTGTAGTGTGTTTTTGTTTTAATTACAGCTCGTAGAAAAACAAAAGTAAAATAATAATAATAATAATTAAAAAATTAATTACCCCAAAAAAAAGATTATTATATTTTCTTTATTTAGCTTAAAGCTGCACACAGTAATTCTAATCCAATACACTTTTTGTCAAATTCTGCAAATATCACCTCACTGTCTGCTAGCTGTCCATTCTGTGGGTGCGCTGAAAAAAAATCTAGTATTTGTACACAGCCCTGGCACTGTAAATGGGACAAAAACAAAGTATATCAGACCAATCCACACAACACTTATCCAGCCAATCAGCAACAGGGGTGGTTCTTGCGTGTCTTAAAATTATATCTCAATATTTTGCAGCCTATTGACGATATTTGAGATATAGCTTGATAATTATGTATTTACTCTAAAATGCTCAAATTGTATTAATTTTTTTAACAGATTAACCATCATTTCATCCAAACAGCCAAGAAGATTATATATCTTATAGACATTAAATAAAAATGTAATAATACATTTTTCATTAATTAAACACAAGGGAGGATGCAATTTAATCATTTTCATTGATATGCACTTTATATTTATTTCAAACTCAGTCCATGTAAATTCTGGTCATCTCCTTTTATCAAATGTTTTCCTAGACAAATACAAGCACACAAGGTCCTGAAAAATACCACACGTCCCTGGTTCGATTCCCAACTTTTCACTGTAATTTTTCCTATCTCTACTGTCATGGGCACAACTACACATTACCGGGCGGGTATGCAAAACAAAATTTTGTGCCCCATGTATCGGTCGGGGGGGGTTGGAAGGGTCGAGGAGGCCGATTACACTTTGCATACACCCCTATGCAGTGTATACCTTTCATATATGCACTTTATAGGTAAAAAATGCTTTTTAATAAGCTACTAAGGATCAGTGTGTATGAAATATAAATTCAAATGTTTTTACTGTGCAAAGCTACTTCACTGACTTATTTTTGAAACCCCATTTGAACATTGCATAATACTAAATTAATACTGTGGGATATTTCAGGTTGATTATTGTAATATAATGCTGAATTATTCTGATTATTAGATTTGCGTTATACAAAAGTAATATATTTATTTTTTTCGTTTACTTCATCTTCACCTGGGGGCTTTTATTTTGACACCGAAAGTGGTATTTACTTCAACTTCGCAAGGAGCTTTTATTGTGACAGAAAAGGCAATGTGTATTTGACAGTAGTGTTCCGCATTTCCTGAAACGCTGTAATCTCCTCCTTTTCTGTTATTCTGTGTCGCATTTGTAGATTTGTATAATAACTTGTAACTGTTACTACTGTTTGAAATTGCGTGAAAGCTTGAACCTGCATTACTTGATTTCAGAGTGCACGTGAACTGATCTGAGATCGCCGTCATGCGCGTGCACACAGATCAGCGCGTCACTGGTTTGTTATGAATCACACATGACCAACGTGCCATGTTGTTTTCAGTCAGTCAGTCATTGTGCTGCAAACCCATTTTCCCTACGGGGACATCCGTCACCGTCAAACTTAATGGCCAAATGTAAGCACATTAAAATCATTGCGATATTCAATATATTGGCCAATTTTACATCGTAAGAAAAATTATATCGATCATATCATTAACATTCAGTATATCGCCCAGCCCTTCTTGCAAGCATAGCCTACACAGCGGCATTTGTGTACTTGTGTAAAGTATGTTAATGGCTTTCGACTAGAACACAAGAACATCACGTGGCTTGATCTTGAATCACTTAGTGTTTATGCAACTAGAAATGACTATTTGTGGGATAGAATAGGATAGTAGAGCATAGTTTAATATTTTATTCATCCTCTGCTGACAATTTTCACCCCTTTCCACCTTATTTAGCAGTGTAAATTTCATGAATTTCATTTACTGCTATACAAATTCAACCCGCTATAGTTTACTTAAGCGTTCCAAACATGGAAATGTGAAAAGAAGCCATTCTAAGAGGTCACGCTCACAGATGACCCTAAATGACACCTATATCTGGCCTTTGCTTTGACCTTATTAAACCAGAGTCGCTCAGATGTTCTCCACTGTCCTGATTTCAGTGCCGGCTGGAGCTGCAACATGTCTGGCAGCATGAGTTTTAATCCCACAGTTCCAATCTGCCAAAAAAATGCCTCGTCCAATCAGTGCTGTGTCCGCCCTGGTGGTCTTGAAATGGAAATGAGTGACAGCATGCCCAGAGCATGTGGCACTCACATCGGGATAGGGGAATATAAAACACCCCAATGGCCATCTTGTTGTGTGTGTCTTGCTTTTTCACACACACACCAATTCCTCATTACAGCTGTGGGTTTTCACTCAACAGACAGATATATCTAGCCATTGGGTATCCGTTTGACAGTGTTAACAAGGTTTGCACCATGAATAGTTGTATAAATATAAGAAATGTGTACTTTTGACTAACTATGTGCCTCATTACTGTGATTTCATTTGTTATGACACACAAAATGTGCAGAGCCTGTCACAAATATACTTATGCTGGTACCTTTATGCTTACAGTACCTTTAAGATCGGTGTAATGGCACCTTTCAGCTGCATTGGGATGTGTGTGTGTTTGTGTGTGTGTGTCCACTAGTGAAAAAAAAATACAATAAAATAATTGTATTATTCTCTTTTTTTACATTTCGTATGTTACCCTTTTATTTTAATGTCCGTGTGGATTTTAGCTGGCAAGAACCAGATGATCATGTTATCCAGAATGATTTGAGAATTTTGCAATGAGCATCTTGTGTGCTTCAATGGAAGCAAGACGCTGTCCTTTCTGCATATCGTGGCACCGTTTTGTGCTCCTTTCTGCATAATGTAGCGGCTCATTCTGGCTTATCACGGCCCATTCGGCACGTTTCGCGGCCGACCCACCAGCCCGCTCGGTTCTCCCACTGGCCAGTCCGCCCCTGATCGGCCCCAAAGTGCGTCAGCCCAGCAGGAAAATGCCCGGTATGCCAGATTGCCAGTCCAGCCCTGAATGCAGTTAAACATGGTGTTACTACAGTAATATGCTTTTAATATTGTAACCGTTTCATTTTTTTGTGGTTATTATGATTTTACTACAAAATGCAATGGTGATACTAGAGAGATCACTGTAGTAATTTACTTGGGAGGTCAGTTTTGTTGATTTAAAACTCAACAGAGCACCTCATCTTTTTGCGAGAACATTTTACTCGCTTTTACCACCACTCAGTGGACATTTCACCTTGGAACTGTCACGATTTGTGTAAGAAACCATGTTTGATTTAGCAAAAATGTCGCCACTGTCATGTTCTGTAAGTTCCTTCCTTATATTTTCAAGACTGACAACCGAAATTTGAGGGCAAGTTTGGTTGAAATGAGCAGCTGTATGAACGGAACTGTAGTCCACAACTAGTTGTCTGTCAAGCTTTTGACATACAGTACGTTTGACAGAAGTGCATGCTTTGCAGGTTATTATTTTGTTTGTCAATCACCGATATTAGGGCTGTCAACTTCTCTCAAGCTAAATAAAAAAAGGACGGGTGCTCTAAGGTTGTACAGCATGACAAAACTTCTGTTAAGTGTTTGTGTGGAGGAGGGAATACAAAAAAAATAAAAAAATATGTCCAGATATAACCACATATATGAGATGATGAAAGCAACAGGAGAGTCTCGAAATGCCGAACAGTTGTTTGTCGCTTGTAGTCCACGTCTGTTTAATTTGGAGCCATCAATATGCTATGTGCTTATATAAAAAAGGTTAGGAAATACTGCCAATCCATTGTGTATGGTAGCATATAAACCACTAGTTCATTCTTTGAGAACTTCCTTTTGACACCTTTAAACTAAACATGAAGCCAGAATGTCACAAATCACTATCTATATATGGAAATGTTGCAGGTATATACAGTAGGAAAGCATTGATGCATCTCTCTGAATACTCATTTTCAGAGCATGGTAGTGCTCAAGAGGTCACGATTGGATTAAACCACTGAATGTCTTAGTGAACATGTGTGCGTCTATCCTCAGGCTGTAGAAAGTGATGCAGGAGTGCTCTATAAATAACCACAGCTTGGTTATGCCCGGGGGATGGGGTGTCATTCTGCTGAAGTGAGCTGAATGAAGGTAGGGAGCAGGCCAGGTCCTTCAGTTGGAACCGCACCAGACGGTGTGCATTGTTTACCCTCTGTAGGGATACCACACTCATTCCTATCATCGTGGGTTGCACCACTCTTGAACCCCTTTTGATCCTGTTTGCCTGCTTGGCTGCTCCTCTAAGACATGGCACTGATCAAAGCTGACTGATTGAAGATGAAAAAATCTCTGCTTAAAAGCCAACACTCATCCACATGGATACATACTTGTACTCAATGTTGGGTTTGGGCTACCAGTCCCTAGCATGGGTTGCTGGTATCCTGGTTAACCCACCAACTTTTCCATTGAGAGGCAATATTAGATTTGATTTTCAGGGGCGTAGGGCAGGGCGGGGTCGTGATTCCGCACACCCAGCTCCTAATCAGGCTAATTAGCCCTCGAGAGGGATAAAGGCCGACCGAAGACAGCAATGCACAGAAAGAGAGATTTACGGACAGCTGTCCGACACCTGTATGTGTGTGTGTGTCTTTTTTGTTCAGTTTTATATTAAACTATTATTTATATCGTCAAGCTGGTTCTCGCCGCCTCCTTTCCCTTTAATGCCCTTTACACTGGTGCCGAAACCTGGGAAGGAGGCGGGATGTGCCGTAGTAGAGTCCTCGCCACTACCATCCACCCCAACGGAGCAGGCGTGGCCATTTGCCGGGGGCCTGAGGAGCCACCTGAGAGCGGAGGTATGGCTGCTGACCGTGAGCGGTGTTGGGGCTCTTGGCTGACCACCCGGAGCGGGAGGACCGCTGCCAGGGGCAGGGGAGACCCCTTCCATCCACCAGAACACTCCGGGGCATTCCGTCCACCAGTGGCTGGAGGACTGCCTCCAATCCTCTCGGGGAGGCATGGCTGTCGTCCAGTAGAGGGTGGAGGAGTGGCTGAGGACCAAGCTATGGCATATCGGTTTATATGTTTTTTATATATGTTTTTTCTCTCTCTCCTCTCCCACTGCCGCTCCGTGTTGGCCTTTCCCTCAATTTTTTAAAAAGTTTTGTTAATTTGGCATGATCGCCATTATGGCATGTTGGTGCCACACTTTTTTGGTTTCCCTCACCTTGTCCCCTCCCCAAGGCACGCCCCTCCCCATGGAAAGGGGGGGGGGGGGGGGTGTACGTCATGCCGGGGCTGAGAGAACGAGGGAGGAATGTGGCAGGGTGGAGGGCGGGGCTGGGTCATAGACTAATCAGACTAATTAGCCCTCGAGAGGGATAAAGACAGATCGAAAACGGTAGTGCGACATATTGAGAGATTTACGGACAGCTGTCCGACACCTGTGTGTGTGTTTGTCTTTTTGGTTTAGTTTTATATTAAACTATTATTTATATAGTCAAGCCGGTTCTCGCTTCTTCCTTTCCATTTAACTCCCTTTACAGGTGTTTTATTGGGGTATCTTTATTAAAAACTAAAACTAAAATACTTGATGTCATTGACTTTTATGTCAAAGACTTAAATCAATGAAATATCTGATCCTGGTCAAAGGTACGAGGACTGAGAAAAATGAGATGGTTCTCATCCACACAGGCACTCTTCTCCTCTCCAGTTTTTAGATGGCAGCTGTTAGACTATCTTCATTGTCATTTATCTGGTTTTCTGTTGTCTAGCTGTCTCTCACCTCATTCACATTCCCAGGGTAGTTGTCAAAACAACAGGGCGGACAGTCATGTGTGATGGATGCCTTTCTGCATGGGAGTTCAGGTCCATTTTGATTAAGAGGTCAATCCATTAGGCCCAAATGTACGAGCAATTTTCTGGGTTTTGTTAGTTAGTTGCGGTCCGATGCTGGTTGAGCTAATGGACCAGTAAAATGTTCAATTGCCTTCTATAACAGTGGTTCTCAACCTTTTAGACTAAAAATCCCCCATTGTCCGTGATTATATATAATACATCAAAAATGTTTTTTCCACTAACAAAACCCTTTATCAACCAAAATCAAAGTGCCTCTACATGTACATGTATTCATTTGGGATGACTTCAAGGACTTTAACATTAAAACTTAAAGTTCATACAAAATGACTTTGTTTAACCATTGACCCACAACACACACTTAGTTTAATTATTTTAACTGCTATTAGTTCTAAAAGTAAATAACTAATATTGGCATTATACGCCTGTTGTGAAGCACTATACATTTTATTAAACATTTTTTTTTTAAACAGTTGTTAAAGGGAGCTGTTGAATTAAAATAAAAGTTTACAGTTACAAGATATAATAGAATATTATACTTCAAACTTTGTTTCATCCATCTGTTGCAAGATGATAATTCTCACAATGATAATTCATTTGTTTACTTTTTTCTTTCAATTCAATTTTGTGCAATTGAGGTGTACACCCTCCTTTTCTCACCATGATCTTGACGTTGTCATTATCATCCTCATCTTTTGTCATGATGACAAATTGGGTGGAGGTGTCTGTTTTTCTGGAGAGGCCCATTTTGCGATTCTATTTATCAGAGAGAATGTCAGCACATTTACTCTGCCTCTCCCACTCATCATGTAGCGTACGCTCGCTACTTATCGAATTGTTTTCATATGTGCTTGAATAAACACAAGCACCCTCTCATTTCATAATGCATGTAAACAGAGCAAGCCCCTCACCTTGTGTCTCTCTGCAATTATAGATTCACATTTTTCTTCAGAACAGTGTACAGTATCCATTAAAGATAAAAAAAGCCTTAAAGTACAAAACAACAACAACAACAACCACAAAAAAAAGTATTATATTGAGGGCCTACAGTATGTTCCATGATCCTGTAATGCATTTTGTAATTATATTTGAAACAGGATACATGCGGTTTCATAGTTATGGATTAAATGTACAGTTCAGCCAAAAATTAAAATTCACTCATCATTTGTTCACCAGTATTACTTCATTTCTTCTATGGAACTTTAGGGGTCTTCAATGTTAATGGCTCTCTTGTGGCTATACAATTAAAATGATAGGGATTTTGAACAACATGCAGGTAAGTAAATGATTATTTTTTGTTGAACTATTCCTTTTTTTAAAAGTGATATAGATTGTTTACAGTCTACATGTAGAAACCAGAGAGATGAGTTAGACTTATTCCTTGCCATCCATAACAATCCCGCAATTTAAGTAAAGAGCCACAACCAACAGCAAAATTTGTATTTGGGAACTGAGAACACTTTACCTCACCAAGTCTTTAGAAGAGAAGTCAGACAGAAATGGTCTTGTGTCTCACCTTTTAAGGCATTTTTAATGCATTACTGGCAACCAGAATAAACCTGAAGGTAAAAAACATGACTTTCAAACACAGGTTTGCTTTTAGCCAAGCTTTTAGGAACATTTACCCATGTTTCCATTGAACATGGTTTAAATAATGGGGGGGGGGGGGGACTGACTTGTTTTGATTATTAAGGGGTTACCTCACCCCACCATTCCCCATGGAATCTATGCCCCTGCTTTAAGCAACTGACCTTTCAATGTCACTAGCTCTTGTAAACCTTTAGCATAGGTTGCAATGCCGAAGTGTTCCTTAAATGCTTTTTAAGTGGTGTCACTTAAAAAAGCCTTAGGTTGACTCAGCAAAAATATGAGCATTTCACTCACCTGTTTTTGGCTCTCACAAGCACTTGTTGACTGTGAATTGTGTTGAGCAGATGTCATCTATATAAGAAGACCTATTCAATATGCATAGAACGTAACGTTGTAGACGTCTTGATTCTGGAGGTACTCTTACCAATAATGTTTTTGTCCATAGGGGTTTCATAAAATCCTTCATTAAAGTGTTCTAAACCATGAACCAAATATAACAAATATAAAGCTAATGATAGTAAGTGTAGAAACATCATATGTTATTATCAGTTTTGGGTAATGCTACTTTGAATATTGCGTGAGTCCTTAAAAAAGTAACTTAATTAATTAAAAAGTAACTTTTTATGGAAAGTAAAGTGTTACATTACTTTTGCGTTATTTTTGCATTACTTTTTTTCTCACCACCACTCTCTCTTCTGCTATGATATGCATTCAATACAAATAAGCCATTTATTGCATATAAGAGACTTTACAGGTCATGCTAGCTGCTGTACAACGCTCATGTCAAAACAACAAAGTAAACAGACAGATATTTAGAAAGTAGGTCTTCATGTCATATTTATAATAAAGATTCAATAACAGGAATATGCATGTTTTTGTTTTGTTTTTTTCCCATCGACATGGCAGCCAACATGAATAATGTAGAATAGGCCTTTATCACGCTTCCGCATTCGCAGAGTGGAACCCTCTTTACACATTAAAGGGCATTAAAACAAGACAAGGGTATACTGTAAGTCACAAAAAAAAAGTATATTCTGAGTAAAGATTCTTCAGAGTATTTGCGATGATAATGATCGCATTGCTTTATTTTATTTTTATTGAATATTCTAAACATACAATATACAGTACTTGCAGTGAAGGTGCTCAACAACCACATCACACCAGTCATCCAACAAGATTCGCATTCAGAGCGACACACAGAAGCATCCAGGGTCAATGCCCTGCTCAAGGGCATGTTGACCAATCTACCACCAAGCCAAAAAAAATTAAATAAAACGTGAACATGAACCCCCCAAGATCCCCCCACATTTCCCCAATAGCTGTCCCTCAACCATTCGAGACCCATCCCACAGTCCCACCCCAGAAGAAAAAATAAATAAATATACAAGTTATTTCCATGCAGTTAATTCCATGATCACATTGATTTCATGTACTTTACATAATCTCCATAAACTATATAAGATCCATTAAAAATTTCAAATAAAGAAACGTGTCATCCCAGAATCCGATTACAGAAATTAACTGGTTAAATAATTGTAAACGTGGGGTTAAACCCTCTTAGTTTGAGTACAACGATTGAAGCATTCACTTGCAAGTTGCGACTGAATGCAATGTAAATAAAACATAGAGATGAAACTGTCCCAGTGTCTACAAATGTATTCTATTCACAAACGGGAGATGAGCATGCTGCAGTAGTGAAAACAACAACATTAAAACACTTAAATGCGGTCTCTTCGGACTTGAGCACAAATATCCTCTGGGAGTTATCTGAACAGTGCGCGCAGCTCCTCGTGAACTGGGAAAACTTTGCTCTGGTAATCGCCTCCCTCAAATACTATTATACATTAAAGTGGTGGATAACACACATTGAAGTGCTGAGTTACTCCAAAGAAATGATTAAACAGCTGATGTTTACTGGCAAGTGCATCCAAGTTGGTTTCATTTATTTAGAAAATCTGTGATCGTCCATAGACAGACTGATTGGTGATTTTTTTTGGTTACGCTACTGTTCTGAGCCAGATGTGATAAAGGCCTATAACCACTGTCTTACATAAAGAAGTAAGGTCCAACACTTGAACCTGCATCATCTCTGTCATCACGCGCTGTGCCCTTTGACAGTGCCAAAGTCGACTTGAGATGTTTTTCAGAAGTCAGTATAAAATTCAGTGTGGAATGCCAACCTAACATGTTCAAGGAATAATTCTGATGAATAAATGAATATTTTTCACTCAAGTCACCTCAGTACAAGCTTGTTTTGAGTTGATCCACGGTGCGTACCGCGTATAGCCTACTTCAAACTTTTATGTTCATACAACTTTAATGGAATCATTTTTAATGCTAACAAAATGCCATAAAAACGGTATGTTTCATAAATCAAATTACTTGTTTATTATAAAATAAATATGTTGAATATTCGAAGAAATTAAGACATTTTGCCTGAGTACACAAACCATGAAATACGTTGCTCAAAACCGCTGATCCAGAGTCAGCTTTTCTCATCCCATTCTCCCAGTTGCTGGGAGCTGTAACACGGAGCAATTTGGCTGCATAAGTCAGTGAATTGAGTGAGTATTTCAGCCTGTGTATCATGTCATGGCCAGTGGAAGACTAGTTAATATTTCGTCAGCCTTATCATGTTTAATATATTTTAAATGAAGCGTGTATTTACACCTGAATCAATCGCGTTTCACTCAACCGAATGTTGAATGTTAAATGCTTCAACATAGATCAGTTCTGATGAAAACTGATCCTAGAGAAGTAGTTACGTTCAGCTTTAAAACGAAGCAGTTCGAATGCACAAACAGTCAGCAATCATTCCACGTTGTACTGTATGTAACTGTATAGTCATGATGTGGCCATGGGAAGACTTCTCCAGGCTTATGGCTGTGCAATATTATACCACGTAAATGTGAGTTTACACACTTTCAAATGCAGCCTACGTGAATCGATCGCGAGACTCAAACCTTCATTCGCCCAATTGTTACATTTTTGAAAACATTTTGCCTTATGAGGACAATATCTTAACTCTCTTGCTGTGATTGTCAAGACAATGGCAAAGTGTATGATGGCTGCTCATGTAAGCTCCAGTGCACAAACAATATTTTGCAGTTTTTAAAACATAAATCTCAGGGTTGTCCAAAAGAAGACTTGTTGTCCTCTGCTCATCACTGATAAGCATGGCTCATACTATCTAGAACTACAAATCCCATCCTGCGCACACATACTACAACTTTATTGTGCATCTCTGGTAAGCCTCCCACTCTCTAGAACTACAATGCCCATCATGCACGTCTCCTTCCCAAAATTTGCACACTTTTACTCCTGATTTTTTGCAAAACGGGGAAAGGAGAGGTGTACAAAAGCAATGTGTTACTTATTTAAAAAGTAACTCAGATATTATGGTCTATTATATAATATATTGCATTACTTTACTCGATACTTTACTCGAAAAAAGTAATCTGATTACGTAACATGTGTTACTTATAACACGTTACCCTCAACACAAATATTGCAAATGTTCAGTAGTCAGTAGTTTGAGAGTGTGTGGACCATTCGATTGCACCATTCACAGAGCATCCTACAAGTGAGCGGTCACTGCAGAGCTCTTTTGGCGCACTTTGTTCAACACAGTTCTTTAATTGTGTTTTTTTTTTGGATTATGGACAGTGTAGTTCTTTACCAAAAATTCCCCAATTAAACAAGTTTTTTTTTTTTTTTTAAATGCCAGCTGATGCTGGTACGAATACGGGGTAAGTCGATCAGGAATCATTACACATGGACCATCAATTAACAACCTCAGAGCTCATAGAAGTTCTGCCTTTAAACTTTTATAAGTTATCGTTAAAAATCAAATCCCTTATGTAAAAAATGAATTACATTTTACTTCCAGAACCAGACTGTTGCGCTCTGTTGCAGTATGTACGCATTATATCATGCTTTTGAATTGTTTTGCCCCTGTATTCATTGCGGCTATATTTCCTTTCAAAATGGAATTTCAGCAAATTATGACTCATTGTGCCCTGCAGTAGCTGCAAGCATTAAGTGAATCTCTAGCGTCTTAGGGGTTATTGAGGCTGCCCCACATCCATTTGTGAGGGTAGCATGAATTGTTTGTTCAAATCCAACCAATTTAATATTGTCCTCATGTGGTTGTCATTCGTAAAACCAATTGCAAATCCACCTTGGACTGATTTACAGCAACGGGGGACAAGATTAAGAGGCG